>WUBL01000019.1:0-431882 GCA_011057905.1 Xylaria multiplex | reverse complement strand
TCGTCGTCTTCGTCGGAATCGAAGTCCGCTGTCTCGCCGCGGCCCTTGGCGCCCGCGTTTCCTTGCCGCTGGGCGAGGGCCCGGGGGNAGCTGGTGCTCGATTATCTGGCTTATTTCCGTGGCCCAGCGGAGACCATTACTGTTGTTGTTGCCGTTATTGTAGATGGCGTCTTCGGGTTCTGGGGGTAGGGCGAGGTTTGTTTGGTGCCAGGCTGGGTTATCGTGTGTGGCGGAGAGGCGGACGAGGGTGTAGGTTGGGGTGGAGGTGTTCTGTGAAGATAAGGGGGGGGTGGATGATTAATCCTATCCTCGTTAGAAAGGATTGAAAGCAATGGGATGATGAATGAAATAACAAGGAGGCGGGAACAAACCTGTGATAGGGTTCTCCATATGTATCATGTCCTCTTGCGATGGGTATGTAGTTCCACACTCATCCGTGGTATGCTTAGCAACGGGAGAAGTGTGATCAAATGGCAGCTCGAAAGCCTGAACCTTGGTAGGTGATGCGATGACACCTCTGCACACACTAGAACCCGGCACAGACCAGATCTATTCCATTTTTAGTTTCGTTGGTAGGCGGCAAGAGTATAATGATACGTACCTTGTCCTCCCAAACTACAAAGGCGTCTGTCGATAGATGGAGACATACGCCGCTCGCATCGGCTCGGCCAACGTGGACACTAGGTAGACCGGGCCTATCCCCTGGCTCATCGATGGTGATCTGTCTGAAGCCGATATAGTTATGCGACACATAGGAGAGGATGCTCGTTTGCGAGCTTCCCCTCCTCAACCACGGACTCCAACTCAGGGCAAAGGATGAACTAGTAAATGCATAGTCGGGATCCGTCGGCTAGAGCGAGCAGTTAGTCGTGAACGACAACGCCCGTTTATAATTCGTGATAATTCAATAATACTTACATCTGTTAGCACGGGATGCGGACCATCGGCCACGAAGCGGGCGACTTCTAGAACGGTCCATGTCCCTGGATGTCCAGGCGTGGACTTCGCATCGTGAGTGGCGTGGACGAGCAGGAGAACGACCTCGTGGTCATCATTCATGTAGGCCAGGATGGCGCCTTTGCCGCGCGTATCCGCAGCCCACGAAAAGGCCGTGATGCATTCCTTCTTGTCAGGTGCGGCATGACCCGCGGCAGCAGGCACAAGTAGGCCGGCGCCGACATGCCAGGCCGGTATCCAGGGACGCATGGAACCGGCGTTACGAGAACCAGAGGCGACAACCTCGGGCGCGCCCTGGCAATATATAGTGAGGATACCGGCGGCAGTGAGAACAGCGAGTACGGAGCGACTCATGCGCCCAAGGCCGCCGGGCGACCATTGCAGCGCGACTGTATGGTTGAGAGTGCTGCCGTGTCCGGTGAGTATGCCATGCCCTGCGCCGGTGAAGAAGGAGTAGCCGGCAAAGTCCTGACCGACGGCTTCAAATAGGTGGCGGTTGAGCTCGGGGGATTTCAGCGGGGCGACGGGGAACCGCAGCGCGGCCTCCCCATATTGCCGGGGGCCGTCATACCCGTTTACCGGGGCAGAGGCGGCAGTAGTGGCGAAAGAAGAAGACGAGGGAGCCGAGAGAGAGAAGTCTGGCACGTAGACGATAATGCAGTCGTCGCACCCGACTGCGAGCTCGTTGTCGGGCGACCAAGTGATGTTGTGAGTTGTCTTGGGCAGGATTGAAAGATGGATGGATTCTAGGGGGAGTGCGTTTGTCGGGCTCATCAAGGCCGACATGGTGAGATGGATGAGATCGGATGAGTTGTGTGATTCCCAGGGTTTGAAAATCAAGGATGGCCCCACTCTGATAAGATATCCACTATGTATTGTTCGGTTTTGATGAAGTGAAGCCTGCTTGTCATCACGTTTATGAGTTATCGTTTTACTGTGATGAGTTTCATTGAACGTCACGGCCCAGGGGATTGCGCGTACACTTCGTACACTTTTTTCATCATGGCTGTGATAGTCTGGACGTGGATATATATACGATGAGGTATGTGCTAAAAGGATAGATCATATAGTCAGTTGTAGCAGTGGAAGGTTGTGGGCAGATAGTTGTGACTCGATGAAGATGAAAAATTGCGCGATAGCTTATAGTTAATGGCGATTAGGTGAGTTTTAAGAAGAATGAATGAGTGAGTGCTTACTTTCTCACTCATCATAGCTCAGCTAGGTTTGGTGGACGTCCTCTTCCCCAAACTGGTGAGCACCCCACCATCTTAGCGCCCAGCAACTATTGTTACGTCAATAATACAAAAAGATTTGAAGTTCTCCAGGGCACTTATGATTTGGGTTATGATTCACCTTCATATTCGATTTGAAAAAACTCATCATCTACCTAACATTGTCACTAAAGAGGCAGTGGGACGCATGTGATTGTAGGACATGATGGCGGTATTGCGCCAAGTCAATGTTTGCCAGACCCGTAACATCATTGGAATGTTTGTTTCTTTCATTTAGATTATTATTTCGCTATCATCTCTATTCTACACATACACGTCCTATACACGAGAAACCCATCACTTCCTAGACCCCTCCAGATATGACCCCAGGGTCCAGAGGGCTGCACACCCAGCCAACGTCGTCGCTCCCACCACTTTCTTGCTCCACCAGTTATCATCTGTCAGAGACTTAGCTAGTTGAATTTTCTTTTTAGGCCGAGTTTCGGTCTTAGCAGATGCCGTGGCATTCTTAGATTCTCGGTCCTCCTGGTCTGCGAGGGCGCGTAATCGAGCAATGGTCCGACTGAGTGCTAGCATATCGTCATCTACAGTCGAGTTCTTAGCTCCATCAACCTCGATGTTTTGGATATTCCCGAAGAAATCCGTCAATAGTCGATTCCGGGCGACGTCGGCACCGCCGGGGAATAGATCGTAACGAACACCCGCATGGGAATGAATCTTTTCAAAGGTATAGCTGTCGAAGAGATCGCCGACAGTCTTCTTACTGCTTAGATCTCGCACTTCAGACTCGAGGAATTCGAGGTTATAGTATGTGTATCGATCGATGACGGCCACACCAACATCGTTATCGGCATGGTGAGAGTATGAGGACTGGTCGAGCTCGGAGGATCCGGTGGCAATGATATTCGGCGAGTACAGCTTGCTGTACATGGTATTGGCCTGGCACGTGTCGATCATGAAAAGAATCTCGTGATATCTGTGTAATCATGGCATGTGGTCAGCAGGGTTATAGATACAACATAGTCAAAGTGGTGAATTTGTCCATCTTACCTCCTCTTCTCCCACATCTGTTCAAAGGCATCTGCCAGATCAAAGGCACCAATCTCCTCGGCATCCTGGAACTTGAGGAATTCATTGCCGCCATGGCCGGTCATGTATACCAATATGTTGCTCCGGTCGTCTGTGAGGAGACGCTTGCTCCTGGGCATCTCATCGCCGACTCGGTCGGTTAGAAGGCGGATAAAGTTTTCGACGGTGACCTCGTATCCGCGGTAGTCGACTTCGATATTGTCGCCGTAGAGGTCGACGGCACGGTCGGAGTTACTGTAGACGGTGCCCGGGAAGGCGTTTCGGGGATTGCAGGCCATGTCGTCAGGCAGCATCAGGATGATTTGCGAGTCGGGGATGCCGAGTCGCTTCACGGTCCTATACATGGAGAGGACATTGGATAGATGGCGATAGTTGAACCAAAAACGCGACGTGCCGACGAGGACGGCCCAGTTGCTGGTGTGCTCGGCAGCGACATGATGGACGGGGGCGAGGAGGGCGGACGCGAGGAGCACGGGCAGTCGGAGTATCCGTGAGAGCTTCATCTTTATCTTAGTCCTATGTTTTGGTTTCTAATGTCGAACTTGGTCTCTAGTCGGCGAACCCGGAGAATGTGCAGTTTGTACGTGTCGACTCGGGCTTTGTGTACTGTTGAGGCTGATGACGCTCCCCTTTGCGCTGACAAACCAAAGGTGTACCGTGAAACCGCGACATGCCTCCACTGTCGTGCCTACCCATACTAGGGTATGTACAGAGTACCTGGTACCGCTACTGGTACCGCTCCCGGGTACCGATACTAAGATCCACCGAGATACCCGAGCAGGGGGTTGGATCATTTAGTGTATTATTTTTATTATCAGCACTATTCCTAAAACAGTATAAATTCCTCAAATTAATTGAACCCTTGGCAATAGTACAGTGCTGTTAGATCTAGACTTTAACACTTTCTCCAACATCTACGCTTCTTGAGGCACTTTTTTTTTTTAAATAGCCAATTGTTGGAGCGGGGAATTAACGGTACCCTAGACGAAGGGTGCTTGAAGCTTAACTTGAGTATTATGTGTAGCCTCTCTTGCGCGGAGACTGGAATATGCGATTTGTCATAGTCACAATGAGTTTCATCATGTAGAATTAAACTCTGACAGGCCTTATTTGCAGTTTGTCGGCGGTTGCCTGGTCTGCCTTATAAATCGATGTGACGTAAGGTGTCTTGGACAGATAATCAAAAAAAAATANTTGAAGTACCGAGGAGCAAAAGACAGCGGACGCTACTCTCTATTTTAGGAAGATACGAGCCGAATACGCTTAATACCCATGTAGTACTACTGGTACTAGTAGGAACTGGTATTCTGGTTCGGTGTTAAGGTCGGTGTGGTGTTCTGCTATGGTGTCGTGCTGTGGCGTACCAAGTACAAGATCCCGGGAGAATCACATGCACGTTCCTGATGCACTATATAAGCGTGGTGTAGCTTGATCAAGTAAAATAGGCTGCGCTAGACCATGTCGACATCCATGTTCTTATGATAAATAGTTACGCGCGTAGGCAGCTACTATAAAGTCCAACACTGACGACGGACTCATAAGTACTAGCAGTAGTGTAGAGCGGAAGGAAAAAAAAAANCCGAAAACGAAAGCGATCACCGTGTCACCGCATCGCCGCATCACCGCCCGTCAGCTTGTCACAGACCCTCATTTATATACGCATACGCATACCGCCATCTAGTGTAAAGCAACATCTAGACACTTCGTCTCCATCATCGTCATCATCATCATCTTCTTCGACAACTATTTCTCTCACTCTCCCCGTTATCCAAAGTGCCGGTGCCATGGGGCGTCCCCCGGCCTATATCTTCGTGGTTAGGTGTGTTGCCCCGATAGCCTGTCCTTGTATTTCTTTATTATACGGCATATAGTACGCTCCTATGACACAACACTGCACGACACTGCGCTGCAATACGCTACACATTACCCAAGACGACGCTAACCACGTCCATCGACGTTCTACAGGCATGGAAAGCGTCTCGATGCTGCCGACAAACAATGGCATCTGACCTCGCCAACACCCTACGACCCCCCTCTCACCTACGGGGGCTGGATGCACTCGAGGACCGTGGGCGCGCGCATCGCCACTATCCTGCGAGATGAAGCCGAAGCCGACGCAGCCATCGATACTCCCTCTGAATACTTTCCATCCATGTCCACATTCTCGTCGCCTTCGCCCTCGAGGAAGCGCCGCCGTTTTCGTGTCGTCATTCACAGCTCTCCTTTTCTTCGCTGTGTTCAGACTTCCATCGCCATCAGCGCTGGTCTTGCTTCAAATCCCACTCTCTCAACTGCCCCCTCTACCAACATAACTAGTCCTTTATCACCCCCATCACAACCAGTAACTCTACAATCAACCCAGGCTTCGCCCTTCTCCAACCCTGTCCCAACAACGACACGACCAGACGTTCCTATCCCCGCTTCGGCAAGCTCTCATGACACCTCTGACCCTCACAAGCACGTTGAAAAAGCTGTCCTTCGTCTAGATGCCTTCCTCGGCGAATGGCTGTCTCCTGACTACTTCGAGCACATCACGCCGCCTCCGAAATCGGCCCTCATGCTAGCTACTGCCAAGGCCGAGTTGTTGCGCCGATCAAGCTATCATGATTACCCCCATTTCCACGTGCGCGTACACTCGACAGCATCTAGTCAGCTATGGGGCAATCTCTCCAGTCATCATGGCATCCCGGGAACACCCCCCGTTCACGGCCCTCATAGCATATCTAGCTTAGACACACTGTCTCATCTTGCGAATAGCCTGCCTGGCCACGAGGGTGGTTCGAACGGGCACTCGAATTCAAAGGAATATCACCATCCCCCGGGCTACGTGTTCCCCGTTCCGTCTTATGCGATTTCCACATCTGAGCCTATACCTAAGGGGTACGTGGCTCATGCTCGAGATGCTTGCGTATCGATAGACTACCAGTGGGACTCTTCACGGGATAATCTAGCCTGGGGCGATGGAGGGACACTACCAGAGGAATGGGCTGCCATGCACCAAAGATTTCGAAAAGGATTGAGGCGGCTGGTTGACTGGTATGGTTCAACCGAGAACGCTGGTCAAATGGTGACTAAGACCGCTCATGTATCCCATCCACCCGAGTCGGACTGTGCTGTCATCGATGATGACGACGAAGAAGGTGAAATCGAGGATGTTGTCGTTCTTGTTTCTCATGGCGCTGGCTGCAATGCTCTCATTGGTGCTCTTACACAACAGCCGGTACTTGCCGATATAGCCATGTCTTCTTTGACAATAGCCAAGAGACGAGCCGACTTTGATCCTCGGAACATCAGTCTTACCCGAGAAAAGTCGCTGACATCTCTTCACGCAGCCCTACCCATGTCTAGAGCGACTATGCCACAAATGTACGAGCTCAAATTATTTGCTAACACTGACCATCTATCAACACCCTCGGCTAGCCGTTCGGCCTCTCTGACAGGGCCAAATCACCGCGCCCGTGGCAGCACCGGCTTCACATCTGCATTGAAAGAAATCAACTTTGGCTCTCTATACGGGGGTTCACCGTCGCCCGGGGGTAGCCCGCGCCAGTCCTCCAACGCATCATTAGGAAGCATGAGGCGATCCCCGGGGGTACCTTCATTAGTCATGGGCCCGTCCGTCTACAATGCGAATACCGGAGGTATTACTATCGGGAGTGGTATGTCGAGCTTCTCGGTCACTCGGCCCGATCGTTCAGGTTCCGGCACCTGGGGTTTATGGAGCCCGAAGCAAGAGGATAATGACCACGATAAAGAACCAGAAACGCCCATGTTGCTTGATTTTAGTCATGAGAAGAGCATCAAGGATAAGGAAGTCAAGGATACTACGTCAAAAGACGAAAAGGACGAAAAGCCGGGATTACTCATTGCCTCCGACAAGTCAGCCGAGACAACTACAACAGCTGATGAAAAGAGTGAATCCACGACTAGTGATGAGAATGTGATCTTGGAACCCCACGATGAGGAGCATGACAAATTCGACCAAGATCTCGTTCCTCGTCTATGGGCTGGCACGGGCTTATGGGGAGCTCCCAGACCGCCAGGCGAAGCCGAGCGCCTGCGCGACTTTAGTGCACACAAGAGACGATGGACCGTCACCGAACGATGAAGATACTTGTGCAAATTCCTCTTGGATGCAATGATACCTGTATTCTCTTATACATATATGTTCCGACCAAGTCCCCCCAAAACCATGTCATTCTTATTTCCCTTCCTAGTGACGGAGCATTACTTACATACTAAATTTTATTCCCACTTTGCACTCGGGTTTCATCAACACCTCACTCTGGCGCATTCGACACGAAACACACCACTACACACCACTGCGCTATATCCAGTAATCACGACGGGACGGAATCAGGGCATTCGGAGCGGGCATTCGAGAATAAAAGCATTAGAGCAGCGAGGAAGCGAAACCACCCCTTCGAGGGAAAAGAGGAGCTGTGTTTGTTTGTTTTTTTTGTTTTTNGTTTTTTTTTTTNATTCACGGACACTACTCCCATGACCGAAAGATGCCACGATCAGAAATAGAATGTATGTCATGTCACGATTAGCACCGCTGTTCCCAGTTGACTCTGACCGGGAAATAAGTGAAATGAAATGAAATGAAATACGGCACAGGGACAGTAACAATCCACTCACCATGTGTCCATATCGAGAAATGCCCCGCCTATGTCCACTGCAGTGAATCAAGCAATGGTGAAGATAAACTATACGAAACTTCAGTACGTAGCACATATATCACAATCACAACACGTTGACGGAGTGAAGAAGTAGACAAGCGCTTGCAACTCTGGTTCTGAATCATGCTTTTTTGAATTCTTGAATTCGACGGTTCTACAAATTCTATGGCGCTGGGGACTTCCCCGCCTCTTTCTTTCTCTCTTTCTTTCTTTCTATATGCTTCGCGCGATGGATGGGTGATGGAAACAAGTAAAGTAAACAGACAGGCAGGTAGAGAGACAGACAGACAGACAGCATGCTGGGCTATCCCTTATACATCGCACGACACGTAGAATCGAGACATTCTTCCTTTTCTTTCGCGACGAGTCCCGAATCCAGGATAATATGCTCATCTTCAGGGTAAGAGACATTTTCGCACGCCGCGACGGAACCCTCCGCGCCGCGTCGATGCCATCTATGTAATATCGTCCGTATCGTGAATACCCCTCAGCTACTAGGCACGGGACACGGCGATCTCCCGCCAAGCCAGGCCGGACACGAAAGTCCGCGGGAACGGCACGAGCTCATCCGAACGCCTTCCGCATGGCCTGGTGGGCGAGCTCGACGCCGAGGAACGTGGCGGCGTTGGCGGGGACGGCGCGGGCGAGGGCGGGGCCGAAGCCCGGGAAGAAGGCCTTGACGCCGCCGCGGGCGTAGAGCTCGCGCACGACCGACGACAGCGACACGTTGCCCTCGGCGGTCTGCAGCCTGCTCTTGACCGTGTCGACGGGGNAACACGGGGNATCCACATGGCANCGCCCGCGGCGCCGCCGGCGGCCGTGACGGCGAGTAGCGACAGGTCGCCCTGCGGCTTGCCCGTGGCGGGGTCGCGCGGCGTCAGCCGGCGCTTGATGTACTCGTACGCGGCGAAGTAGGCGGCGCTGCCTGGCCCGTCGCGCGCGAGCGTGGCTGCCGAGCCCCGGAACACAGAGCGCAGGCCGCCCTCGGCGTACAGCTGGCGCACGACGTCGAGCCCGCCTTTGTATTTCGGCTCCTCGCCTGGCTTGAGGCGCTGGCCCTGGACTTGCAGGATCACCTTGACCCGCTCGAAGGGCGCCGTGATGGCCGTCATGGGAATGGCGGAGAAGAAGCCCGCGGCGGAGATCTGCGCGATGGAGAGCGACCCGTCGGCCGACGGGGTCGAGGCGGAGGTTACGAGCTGCTTGCCGAGGTCGTAGCCCCAGAAGGAGACGGCGACTGGGTTGTGGTGGTTAGCTGAGGATAGGGTAGGCGTTAGCGGGGGAAAACGTACACATAGGCGTGACGCCGACTAGCGGCGCGCTCACGCCGGCGTACAAGCCACGACGCAGGCCGTCGCGGGCTATGCTCTTGCGCANCGACGTCGATGGCGGAGGAGTAGACGCCGCGCTCAGCGGTCTGCATGCGGACCTTGACGAGGTCGAAGGGGTGGCCGACGACGACGGCACACACGCCGCCGAAGCCGCCGGCCGCGAAGGACCGCAGCTGCGAGCCCAGGCTGTTGGCGGCCGCCGCGACGTCGGCTTGAACCTCGTCCTTGGTCTCGGGGATGTGCGGCAGGTGGTCGGCGACGGGCGCGGGCAGCGCGTCGTGCAGCTTCTGGTTGACGCTGTTGGGAGTCGGGCTCGACATTGTGGCGGTTGTCGGGGAAAGGGACGGGGCGGTTGCNGCGCGCACGGCGAGGGAAGAGAGAGGCGGACGTCCGGTGAGGATGGTGTGTTGCAGCCCTCGAGACGGACGAATCGTTTGTCTTGTCTCCTTGTTCGTTTTAGAGGCCTCGTTCGCCGCCCTAGTTCCCGGTCCCGGATCTAGTCTTCAAAGTGTTTAAACCGTCAAATCTAGACTACACTATACACGCGAAGGGGCCAGCAAGCGTTGGTTTGTGCGTTTGGTCTATTGGTTGGTGCGTCTGGTTGTTCTTAGATGAGGTGGCGTGTCTGAGACCCCGTCCGTATTTGGTAGGTTTTGTCAATCTACCCCTCTATACAACCGTACCTAAAGTGATGGCGAAAAGAGAGAGAAGCGTGAAAACACACACGAGTCTTGATTGAGAAGCCAGCAAATATAGAAGAAAAAGAATAGCGGCTAAATAAGACGTCACGGATGTGCCACGGATGTGAGCGCGCCTTTGGTGTAGATACTTTAAGTAACTAAACTGACCTATCACTACTACACCACCTACACACGCCTGTATCGGTCTCTCTCGATGCCTACGAGTAGCGAGGATGGAGCAATCAGAGTCGGCAATTGGCGGCCGAGCGGGTGCCTCGGCTCAAGGGAGCGTTCCCCCACATCCAAGAAAGACCGATACTAGCAGTGTGCAGTGCAGTGCAGTGCGGTTTGTGCCCTGGGCAAATAAATAAATAGCCTCTGGCATGTGACGGCATTGTTACCAAAGACCTAGGTTTTCTGGCGGTTGGCGCGGCTCTTGAATAATCATTACATTACCTAAGCCAAGTGTACCATTTGCCACTTCTTACCCATGACAGCCCGTCAGCCTGGTGGTCACCCATCTACAGCTGTCATGGTACGTGTACGCCACCTACACCGCGTAGCCATTCTGCCATCGTCGTGATATACTACATCATAGTTCCCTTTTCCCTGTCCTTTCTTTTTCCTCGTGCTGTATATTATTTCCTGGTATAAGGTAAAGTCATTCCATCAACTATCCTACCACCGCCATAGCCATCACATTATCTACTTCCCACTAGGGCTGCTATAGCAGCACAACGCAGCATGCAGATAGACTACCTCCATGCGGCCGCAGCTGTAATCCGGTTTTGCATCCGGAACACTTCTATGTGTCAAGAGTTGCATCACAAACCCCCGAGTGAGAATGTCTGAAAAGCTGACTGCCATTCATGCTCGACACTGAATCCTTTTCGGGACCGATCTCATCAGCCTTGCAGCCTTATCTGCCACACCCTACAAGGTGAATCCTGGATGTGGCGTCTCCGCCTGGGATTTGATAGGTGCCCTGATTACACGCGCGGTGCAAGTTTGCCGCCTCAGTGTTTAATACAGACCCTTGGAGCTTCATGTGAGAAATAAAACTCCAGTATTGAAAAGAGAAGGGGAGAAGGGTATTAACTCCTAACCCTTCTGTCACAGAGATGTAGATCTGTACAGATCCCAACAAGTAGAGGGATAGGTAACACAATAGACCGACTGGTCTCTAGTATAAATAACTCTGTTTCTTCATTATCCTGAAGCTTAGAACCTAGATCTTAGACCATTTGAATACGCTTTCAGCTGATCGCTACTAGAGAAAGCACTATTTCCCTTCTCCCAATCGATCACTTCCCACTGCACTGCGAGACCTTCATTATTTCTATTTTGGCACATAAAATGATTGATTTCGCCCTCTCACTATGACAACGTCACTTTGTCACTATCTTCTTGTCTCCCTCGCTCTCGGGGCGGTGGTGTCCGGAGCGTCAGAACAGCGAGCTTCAGGGAGGATCGCGCGTTCGCGCTCGCAGTTCACACAGATTCCCGAGGACTACGCCGTTGGTATACTAAGCAAGCTCTTTCAAAATGAGTGCAAAGAAATGTACAGGAACTATACCAACCCCGAAGCTTTCGACGATTGGGACTCGGGCCACGTCCACGCGTCGAATCTTGCGTCGTGTATATTCGACCATCTCCCAGAGTGGGCCAAGTCTGAATTCACCACCGTCTCGATAGCGCTGGGGCTCATCCCCCCGACACTCCTACTCCTCGGCCCGGATACCACTGGACTCGCTCTCTTGAGCATGCGGCGACCCGTCCTCGCAAGTCTCCTAGCCTTTGGGTCTCCTGTTATCAGGGTAGGGCCTGACCCAGTCAAGGTCCTTAGATCAGCCCCCAAGGTGAAGTTTGCTGCGCCGTACATCACCGCCAGGCCTGGCGATCGGAACTGGAGGCGATGGGCTTTGATGGTGGCGATTTCGGTTGCTGAATACATCATTGCGGCCGCAGCCGTCTTCAACGTCGGCTACCACGTGTGGTTCCTCACATATCAAGCCGTGTGCTGGGCTGCGATACAGCTTTTCCAGACAACGCTGCTGCCCGAGACCGCGGCGCCGCTCTTCTGGGTTCTCTTCGGCGTGCCTGTGAAATTCATGTGTGATTACGCCGTTAGGTGGCGGGTTCAGAAGGCGACACACGGCGGTAGCGTTTCGGGGGCCAGGAGCCGCGGTGCCATCCAGCACTTCGTATCTTGGGTCTCGAATTCCACATCATCGGAACTAACGCCTTACATGTACTCAACCCCGGTCTATTTCCATGGCGTGGACGAGGGGCTGGCGTGGCTCGTCTTCGACCGATTCATCAGCCTCGCGTCGCTGGCGCACGTCTTGATGGGCGGCATTATCCTGTCAACCATGTTCTTCGTGGGATTTCGCAAGGCACTCGTTGCGGTCACATGTTTCCTCTCTGGCGCGCTCGCATGCAGGTTTGTCGTGTCATTCGAGCTCTATTGGATGAGGCGGAGTGCTTCAGAAATCCCGAGCGAATCTTGGTATGAAACAGTGTCCGTGGGCAAGAGATTTTGATACGTGGTTAAACTTTTGCTGAAAATCACCGGAGTACCTACCGTAAATACAGGTCGCAGCCCGGCGCTTTTGCTCTGTCGATTACCTCGAACTTTCTTTTCCTGTCTGGGTGCGAGGTGCTACCATGTAAATACCCGCGTGGGCCTTTTGCTCCATTGCAACAATGCCGCGGGATCCCTTGGATCAAATACTAACTTGGGGGGGCCATTTCCTGCCAGGCAGGACAGACAGTCTTTCTATCGTGAGACATTCACGGCGACAATTTTGTATACAAAACTGTCTTTTNGCGCAAAAGCCGTCCCCAATTTCTGCCGCGGAGACCGTCTGTGACCGTCACAGCTACCAGAACAGTCAAATAGTCGCCGACTACACTACTAAGTACCTTAGGTACCTACGTATTGTGGCGGTGGGAAGTGGCTGGTGGTGGCAGGTGGCGGGGGGGGATTGTACATTAGGAAGGAGGGTCAGACCCCTGGTCTGACCCCCATAACTTACCCTCCTACATACTAATTCTACACTGACCACTCAAGAGACCCTTGTTTTGCTATCAGTATAGTTGGCTGGCTAATGCTCCGCAACCCCCTCGCCCCAAACCATCTGTAACCCCTACACCTATAAAGCACGAGACGCGTACAACCTTATGCAGCAATGGGCTTATTTACTTGCTACTGTTGAGCTCATTGGGAGGAAAAGGGTGTTGTATTATCTAGTCTTAGGCCACCAAAAAGCTAAGGTAGGTCTATCTATACTGGTGGGGACTCACGTGCCCCACACTACCGTTTAAACTAAATGACAAGTTGGGTTTATATAATTCCTAACAACAGTATTAGTATTTGCTTTTAGCTTGTGTGACGCCTAGGCCACCCACCCGCCTACCTCTGGCGGTTTTTGTCTCGCCTCATGCGACCCGGCATTCCAGTCTTTTTCACAGCCCACGTCATCTAGTGGTACGGATGTAAGTAAGCGTGAGGAATTCCGGGGGGATAGGTAATTCGACAATAAATAAATACACAAACAAACAAGCGAATAAAATGCCTAGGCATCTCTATGCGTTGTTACAGGGAGACGAGTGTGTGAGAGGTAGGTATGCAAATGCAGGTATATAATAATACACCAATGTTCTTCGCATCTTCGTGTCGGACATTGCCGCATGTTTATTCCTATACTGTACAGTTACCTCGATCATTCCCCCGCCTCCTGTCCCGCAAGCACGGCGAGACTCTATCCCAATAGCGTACGCGGCACCTAAATAAATATGTGTGTATATATATACGGGAAAGCGCCCGCGTCTCGCACCTCTATATCCTGGCGCCATAAACCATGGTTCGATATGTATCAATACTTGCGTACACCTCTACCTGACTCTCCTTCCACCCTACCTCGGTAATCAAAAGCCGCCCGGCAACCTGGGCGACAGCGGGCTCATACGACCCATACCGCACCAGCAGGTCCCGTCGCCCTCGCGTTCCATCTGGATCGTCACATCGATGCCCTGCCTAGCGAGGTAGTTCTGAACCCTATCGCGCACCTCCTCGGGATCCACTCCCCGCATAGCCGCCACGTGCATGACACCCTGCAGCTTGCCTCCGGGGTCGCTGCCGGTTCTGTCGTCGGTCCAGAATTTAGGAACCGAGTAGGATGCTACGCCCCGCTGGTTGGTGATCTCGGAAAGCGTGTTGCGGAGATTGTATTCTGTGTCCGCCGTGTTGGTGAGGAGGAGTCGTTGCGCCGACGATTTGACCAGCGGTGTCGCTGTGATGAGGATGAGATACGCGATCAGGAACGAGGCCAGAGGATCCCATCCCGACCAGGGCATCAGGTAGGTAAGCGCCGTCGAAGCAATCACCGATGCGCTCCCTAGTGTATCGGCGAGGATGTGTAAGTAGATCCCATGCATGTTTTCGTTGTCGTGACTATGGCCGTGTCCGTGCTTCTCAGACGTACTACAATCGTGATCCGACTTTTCATCGTGGCTATGGCCATGGCTATGAGCATGGGAATGGCCGTGATGGTGGTGAGAATGGTCGTGGCCATGGCCGTGGTGATGGCCGTGAGAGCCAAAGGCAAATATTCCCAGTAAATTGACCACGAGTCCCATCGTACTGACCACAAAAAGCTCTCCTAGACGCTTCGTCTCCCTTCCCTCCAACAATCTCTCAAAGGCCTCAAACATGATTTCGAGACTAATTAATCTAACAGAGAGTTAGCATGTAGTCATTTAACGTCGTCGCTGTCTTACATTAAGAAAACTCCATTGGCAAAGCCACTTAGAGTCTCGACCTTTCCGAACCCGTACGGGAACCTTGCGCTAGGCGGCCATTTACTCATGACGGAAGCAAAGAGTCCTACGGCCAAGGCAACACAGTCGAAAAACATGTGTATACTGTCGCTAAGAAGTCCCAAGGAATCCGTAAGGTAGCCGTAGACAGCCTGCACGGTCATGAAGCTAAAATTGACCCTACCGACGCCTCCAGTTAGCATTCATGTGGATAGAGTACCTGGATGGGGTCGTAAAACGCACCCCATGAAATAAAAGATGCGCCGTGAGTCTTTATCCGTCATGATGGCGTGGATGAGCGGCCATTTGGACGTGTACGGGAGCAGAAGCCCGGTAAACCTCGAAAAGTCGTTAGAGTGGCTATGGTGGTGGTCATGGCCACGGTCGTGATCGTGATCGTGATCGTGATGATGATGGTGCCCGTCGTTGTGGGAATGTGTATGCTTATGGGGTGCCGCTGCCTCAATTTTGATCTCCCCGGGACTTGGTAAATCTTCTGTATTTTGGCGCAGGGGAGAGGGCCGATTCTCCCGGCGTTGCAGAGGAATGAAAGAATTGGCGCGGTATTGTGATAGGTTTTGGCGGGTATGGAGGTGGATATCTTCGTCGATGCTTTCGTGGCTGCTGCTGGGGCTATGGCCATGACCATGACTATGATTGTGACTGTGGGATCTCATCGCAGAGGCATTGGATAAGCTCGAGCGTGATCTAGAATGGCCAAACGAGGGAGGAGAATGGCTGTGACTATGAATATGTTCGATAGAGCCATGAGGGCTATGACTATGGCCATGGCTATGCAGTGGAGGTGCCTGCGGGAGGGCGTACGACGATGCCATGATGTGCTATTACGAGAGTTGTCTACCCACGATACGCCGAATTGCTATGGCCAGGTCGGGTTCCCACTGCCAATTGCCAAACAAGCGAACGAGAGAAGAGAACTCCTTCAAAGCTAGATCTTGGCGATGAGTATAGATAGTATTGTGTGTCGCCTTATCGCATCGAGGTCCAATCTCGGACCTATCGCCGTCGATGACTCGCGTTCGATCGTGTCGATGAAGCGACGAGGGACTCGTCCTCCGCTACTTTAGGCCGTCGTAGTGAATTCGTGCCAATTGCCGAGGCAGACAGTTATTGTGCGACGGCGTTGAATTTACTATATTGGGATGAGACGAGACACCCGCATTCGGCGGCGGCGAGACAAGGAATCGGGGCAGTCGTCGGAGATCAGTCCAATCGGTCTGATTTGGCCTGATCGAGGTAGATGGGTAATCTACAGGTATGGGGAATGATGGAGAATGGATGCGCGCGCGGTCGGATTCATTCAGGGGGCAGGGATGGCACGGAGGATTTCAAGACACCTCGAATAGCTGCTGCGGACAATCTAACCTAGGGCCTACACTACACGTGTACAAGAGATCTACACTAAAGAAGTGGAAAGAGAGGGGTATAAACCGAAAGAGGAGAACTGAGAAACAAGAAAGCGGAAACAGAAAAAGAGAGGCGAATAAAGGGCTCGCAGGTTGTATTTGTTTATTGGAGGAAGTTGGAGAAGGGACTTTGACTATACTGCATCTGTATACGACGGTATGCAAGAGGTGGTGTTGTTGAGATTGACCCCTTAATATTTCTTCTTGTTTACATACACCCATACACTACCTACCTAATCTATACCTCCATGCGTGCAGTCAACCTAACCTGATGGTCTGTAGTCCGTAATGTATACTAAGTGTAATCTGTATACGACCTTCCTCTTTACCATCTCCACCTATACCTTTGCATACCACACTATTATAGTGTAGTGCAAGTATGACTACTATAATTAGGGGCAGTCTCAATGCTACTTGACCCCTTGTGTGAATAAGTTGACAGCGCTAACGACAGTAAGCCTGCCGCGTCCATGATGCACTACATCTCATCTCATGTAAGCATTTCAATATAGCTATATTAAAATATTGAAATACTATGTATTAGAGGTAGTAAAATAGTCTACATGACGCATGTGAAGATGCAGTGGTCCGCACCGTCTGTGTCACACTATGCAGTCCAACTTTAATCTGCCACAGAGGCACAGTATGATAAGCCTGAGGCATGCTGTGCAGATACCAAGTCAAGTACAACACACACCTGCATGGGAACAGTAACACGTGCAAAATATAGACATAATAATACTGTGCACTGTGTATGGTATGCATTCATACTATTAGTGTAGATACAATCCTACAAATATATGTATGGCCCCTCTCGCATTGATTTACTTTCTGGTTGACAAGACATGATAGGCAGATGGCAGATATAAGCACAGCTGATCCAAGGAAGGCATCCAAGGAAGGTTGTACACATACTTGTATGTCAGATGCAGCCTGCATGTCTCCGAAGTTGAGGTCTATTATCCGTATCATATCAATCAAGGAGCGAGTCAAGCGAGAGTGTCACGACGAGTCGTGGGGCGCGGCGCCTGTCTGCTGTAAGTGCCCGTGCAGAAGCCAGTAAAAGTGCTAGACAAACCACCTATTCACACCTTACGGCTACTTAACGGTACATTCTCGATGCAGGCAAACATCGCTACTATGGGGCATAAGCCAATGCCATTGTAAGTACACCATTGTACCTATAAGCACCCGTAGCCAACCTATAGGCACCTATAGGCAGCCTCCATGGCCCATGCATAGGGAAAAAAAAAAAATGCAGAGAAAAAAAGTTCACCATCCAGCAAACGGCTTATGAAAATATTTGCCGTTTGCTTTAATTCTCTTCCGTTCACCTTCGAAATTTCACCACCCAACAACGCCATCAAGATCACAGATCGATCAACAGCTGCAATCCCGAATCACTTTTCACGGTCGCGATCACGATGCATTACATTCTCGTTTCGGGTGGTGTCATTTCGGGTATTTTGTTGTCTCGTGCATCTTGGTTTCAACATCGTCATCGCTAATACCCCGCCAGGAGTCGGAAAAGGCATCATAGCCTCATCCACCGGACTTGTATGTCTTTGTCCCTCCCCCTCTTCTGTCGTGGCTAAATGCATATATAAGACACATTTCATGGACGTCTTCAACTAACTCCTTCTTCAGCTCCTCCAGTCCCTTGGATTTCGCGTCAGCTGTATCAAGGTACCATGACCTCATCAATCTCCGATCAAACCTAAATAGGCCGTGTAGACTAGGTATGCAATTGATTGCTGATATTATGAGTAGATCGATCCCTATGTATCCGTAGATGCAGGGCTTATGGCCCCTGCCGAGCACGGTGAATGTTTTGTTCTGGGTTCTGGCTCAGGTTAGTCATATTTAATCCCTGCTCCGCTCGCTACGCCATGTCTTGCCATGCTATATATCCAAACATCTGTACACTCTTTCGCACAGCTGCTAAATACCGGTGTTTGTGCCCTACTACAGAGGTCGACTTGGATCTAGGTAACTACGAACGATACTTATCTCTCAGCCTTACCGGTGACAACAACATCACTACCGGAAAGGTGTATCTTGACGTCATCTCCAAGGAGAGGAAAGGTGCCTATCTAGGTCGAACCGTCCAGATCGTGCCCCACGTCGTCGATGCCATTAAGGACTGGATCAAGCGTGTGGCTCACACTTGTGTCGATGGCTCCGGTGAAGAGCCCGATGTTTGTATCATCGAGTTGGGGTATGTTATTGCTACGCGTCGCCTTATCTTAACCAAACGCTCGCAAGCACCGAGACAATCAATGTCGAATGATGCATTGCCGAGAAGATTATGAGATAGAATCCTATGCTAACAGGAGATTACCAATCAGAGGAACCGTGGGTGATATTGAGAGCGTACGTAGTATCCTATTCCCCATCGGCCTCATGGATTTACTGTAGGCGTACTTGTTTCTGTGGCGAACGCGCTAATGCTTCGATAGATGCCATTCCTTGAAGCCTTAACTCAGCGTATGTGTTTCAGAATCTATCCGTCATGATCACTGTCAAAATTCAATGATTGGTGAGATTCCTAGCTAACTCATAGCCTTGCAGTACGACATGAGGCTGGCAGCACCAACTTCGTCACCATCATGGTCAGCTACGTCCCTGTGATTCACGGGGAGCAGAAGACAAAACCCACGCAACATGCCGTAAAATCAGTCCGTAGTCACGGCTTAGTTCCTGATGTGGTACGTTCAATCGTTGAATCTAGCAAATTGTTTTACTGACAGGGTACAAGATCGCTTGTCGCTGCGAAAAACCTCTTGCTGACTCAACTGTCCGAAAAATTTCACTTCACTGTCAAGTTGAGATGGATCAAGTTGTCGTTGTGCGTGATATGCCCACCATCTACCAGGTGCCACTTCTTCTACGCGAACAGAAGATGGTCCCCTTACTTCTGTCTAAGATGAGTCTTTCTCCTGAAACTATCCCCAAGGCCCGAACCATCAAAGGCGAGGAACTCTGGGAGAAATGGAGATATGTTGCTACTACCGATTATGACACAACCGTCAAGATTGCTCTCGTAGGCAAGTACGTGAGCTCGCCGGACGCCTACATGAGTGTCACTAAGGCTCTTGAGCATTCCTCGATGCATTTACGCGTAAATCTCAAATTGCTCTGGATCGACGCCGAACACCTCGAACCTGAAATGCAGACTGCGGATCCGGAGAAGTATCAAACAGCATGGGATACACTCCATACAGCCTCTGGTCTAATTGTTCCTGGTGGGTTCGGTAAACGAGGTGTCTTGGGTATGATGCTGGCATCTAAGTGGGCTAGAGAGGAGAAAATACCATTCCTAGGTGTAGGTTTCACTCAGGTCCATCTCTACTTTCGCGACTGACGTCATAGCTAGGTATGCCTTGGCTTCCAAGTGGCCGTTATGCAATTGGCCCGAGATCTTTGCTCTTTGCCTAACGCCGACTCGGAGGAGTTTGACGCCGCAACGAAGGAACCGGTCATTATTTACATGCCCGAGTTAGACCGTGAGAAGATGGGCGGCACCATGCGTCTTGGTCTGCATGAGACCATCTTCCAAGAGGGCAGCGAATGGTCCAAGGCCCGAGCCCTTTACGGCGGAGCTCAAGGAGTCAAGGAGAGACACCGACATAGATATGAGGTCAATCCTCAATTCATAGACCGATTACAAGAGGCAGGATTCCACTTTGTCGGTAAAGACGAAACCGGACAACGCATGGAGATTCTTGAGATGAAGGACCACCCCTATTTCGTTGGTACGTTTTGGCAACGCAACCATCCTACCATTGCGTGCATAAACTGATGGCGATAACAGGAACGCAATTCCACGCCGAGTACCAATCGCGGGTTCTTGCCCCTAGCGTAAGTGCTTCCATCCTCCATGGAGACAGTAGTATGTGCCGATATTGACAATCCATCAGAAACCCTACCTTGGTTTTGTAGCCGCCAGCGCAGGCCGCTTGGACGAGGTTATCAAGGCACAGACGATGAATGGCTCGAAGTGAGGAGGGGGGATCAGAACTATGGAGGTGCTCCGATGTTATCATGTTACGCCCTGTTTTACGACTTAGTTATCTCCGTATAACCTACAATGTGTGCGACGGTCAGCAGGCTTTATGCTGTTGCAACACCAGGCCCCAGATCCACATGCGCTCCTGATACAGCCGCATGATGTTTTATGTAAGTGAAAGTTTTCATACAACTCCGCTAAGCCCCAAGTCAAAGCGCCAACTTGGCCAGCCATGTTGCGCAGACACTTATACATACTCGCAGGGATGATGGCCATGGCAGCGCATAGCCCGCTTTCGACCTCGAAAATACCTACTTACATGTCCTCAGGTAGGTCAGTATTTACCGCACAGCGCTAAAGGCAGTCGCCCGTAAGCTGTACGCAGTACCTACAAGGCAAGTCTCGTACCTTTTATGTGCCACAGCAGGAAAAGCAGCGACGAGAACCGCATAATCAGACACATAGACACAACAACAACAACATCAATATCGCGTATGTTCTCGTAAGTGCTGCTCATAGTCGCCGTGATTGCCTCTTTTCCGATCTGGACGCTCTGTGAAACCATCTCTGCCCGGAACTGGCTGCTGAAGGGTCTCTCTCGTGGAGCACACCTCTTATTAAAAAGCAGCACGATCAGGTAGGCAAAGCTGAAGTACGTTGTCTACAACCGGGCCCACATAACAAGGCATATGCCGTTATGCTCTCAAACTCTGGTGATAAGAACATGGTAAATAGTCTCAGTGTCGCGCAGTGCAGGGTGTCGTACACACCCTCTCTGCTCCCTCTTATGCAATTACGCGAGAGGTCATCTATATCTAGTTTTTACATAATTCATCAATACAAAAAGATCTGCGCCACCTACTCCGCCCCGCCCCGCACCGCACCTTGTGACCTTCGAGACTTTATGTGGGAACTGCGACCGACTGGGCCGGATCTTAGATAAGTACGTCCCCACAGGCTGGCACGGAGGGCGTCGTCGGCAAATTCGGAGCCTCGCGCCGGATGTCTTGGTATCTCACCTACGGGGTTAGGACAGGGCTATCGCATCTGCTAGAGCTGTCGCACCTTCTAGACGAAACGACGTCCTATACACAGCAGGAATCATCGGTTTAGTCGACGCCAGGCCGTACCGAGCCCTAAGTGACTCACTCATCATACCCTGTCTATGTTCTACTGCTCTTCGGCAACACAGCGTCCGTCTCAAGGTAGGCGTTATCAAGAAAAATTGCCACGTGAAGGGCAGGCTTGGAGGTATGGGTTGATGAGCTAGTAATGCAGGCTGGCTGGAAGTGCAAGTCTGGTAGATAATGCTTCGCTTGAGCAGGGGGTAAGGGAGGGATTTGTTTGGTTGTTCAAGCTGATGGGGCCGAAAAGGGGGATATGCGCATCTGAGCGGAAGGGGCTAAAAAAGCAGTGATGTGTAAAAAGCTCGATACATTGTGTAATAACCGTAGACTTGATTCCCACCCATCTAGGCGGAAGGGGTTAAAAAAGCAGTGCAGTTGTTTTGATTCGCCACGTAAGCTACATAGAGGGCCTGCACGTCACACGGATGAACACCAGGATCGCTGGAATCATATGATGTCTCGGTGTTGGAATTCAGCCTCACCTCGATCCGACATCCCTTACATCGATCTGAGACACAGCTGGATAGGTGTATGTAAGGGTGTCTGGAATAGGCATGGCAGGTCGGCAATTCGAGTACACATTCCAAGCCCTCTTATGAGCCCTTGTTACACCGCATGTCCGCTGCATGCACATAATATCTTATCGTTGGTAGCCTGATTCCTCGGAACCCTAGGATTACCTCGGAGTGCATATGTAGTAGCAGTGGCAACAGGTACCAGCTGAGGGTATCACGTGACAGGTGGTGGGGCTGGTCACCTCACCTACCAATTACGATGGGCACCATTCTCTGTAACTAGAACACATACATAATACAACTCCAGATAGGTCTCTTATAGCTCAATTCAATTGCCACGAAACGCATCGTATTCGTTGACATCTTGAGAAGTAAGGGTTGCCTAGTGCTACTATAGCATATGCCGTTATATCATAATATACTGAGAAAAGGGCCCCCATTATAGAGCTATTGTAACTTAGCTAGGACAATACGAGTTGGGTAGTTGTTAGCAGCAGAGAGACTCCAGATTTAAGGAATCGTGCCATGTGCAGACTATCTCTATTTATATCAGTAGATATTCCACTTAAGCTTTGCTGGGCTTAGAAGTGGAAAGCCTGTGACAATATCTGACTGCTCTGATTAATTCAAAACGTGCTTATTTAACCAACCCCGTGATTTATATATCAGGAGGCTTAAATATTCAATTTTCTACTAACTGTGAATTAAACACACAAGACAACGTCTATATCATAAACACTGCACGCTTGAAAGCTTGCGTTATATTTAATCCTCCAAGCTTCGGGCTCTAATATTAGGAAAAGGAAATCTCATTTAACACTCTAACCCTTTAGCCCTTGATTTGTTACAAAGCATGCTGACTTTAACCTGCCGTAATAGGTAATGCAAGTTATAACCCCTGCTCTCTACGTGAATGCCAATTCCCGCCATTTCAGGAGACCATTCAAAGTGGTGAAAGGATCTTTGGCGTTATAAAGATTAGTTGTAAATTTAATTATTGCACAGGCGACATAGTAGCCCCTTTTAGNCCCAAAGATATAATGAATTCCGCTTTTAAATATATCTTAATAGGCTAATTTTGAGACTTTCACAGCCAAGTTAAAAGGAATTAAATTTATTAAGATAATACTATTTTTTAGCACAAAAATCAGTAATTGCGAGAGGAAGTATCACATTAGAATTACACACCCGTTGGCAGGAGAAACTTAGCCCTAGTACTTAACTATAGAGGGAAGCAAACTGCCTTGCCATCTATCCCCCCACTTACAGATGCATAAGTAAGTGCTTACATAATGCATTGTGACCCTCCAAAAGGAAAAAAAANCACTTTTTTTGTCATGATGTGCAGAAATTCTGCCTAACCCAGGGAATTTATGTACTTTGCAACCTCTTGTATATTGGGCATGGTAGGTGTGAGTACTGGAGCAGGCTATATAGTAGGCAGCATAACTTTAGGCCGTTAGGGATACTTCGGTTCAAAGAGGCTTGGCGCTAAGCCGAAAATCAATAGATAACAGCCTGGTTGGGTTTTAGTGGACACTTAGATGATGACTTTATCACAGCAGCAAAGGTGGCGAAGAAGGATTGGCTGACGATTCGCATCTACTACGCAGTCTACTGAGCTGCGGCAAGCCATTCTGGATGGGCTTATACAATGGCCCGCGGCCAATTTTGTTGCCCATTCAATCAAGAGACTGATAGGCCTAAGTGGTAGAAGAGTCAATTGACTACTTGTAAAATATATCCTCTTACCCCTAATATCGTCTTACAATACTCACCCCTTAACCCTATTTACTCAACAATAATACATAACACTACATGTAAGGAAAAAAANTATTTTCATGACACGAAACACCCTCAAATAATCTCGAGCTAACTGAATCCTCTTACCAATCGTAGTACCCCTTACTGCCCCAGCACTGTACTGTTGAAGTCTACTGAGGAGATTCCCATGCAAGGGTTATTTATAGACAAAATTTATCCCCTCCCCCAAATGGCAACGTACTCACTACGCTTCGCCCGGAATGACCATCAGCTTCTAATGTAAAAGTCAATTCTGCAAATATCAGTATAAACTTGTTGGTCCCAAGAAAGGTTTATTGTATGTGTCTAGGCAGTTTTGTTATTGGTCCAACAGTGGTAAATCCACTTAGAAGTCTCCAGTTAATTTGGCTCCCGTAGAGGCACACGCTTGTGTTCCCCTACACCCTCTTAAGAGGGAACATTTCGATGTGCCCACGTACAGTTTAAGAACACGTCTGTGTTCCTCCCCACCCTCCCTAGAGGGAACATCGAAATGTTCCCCACATACAGCTTCAGAGACCCTGTTCCACACTTGCCCCCGAGACTCTTTTACGATCCACAGCCTGCATTGTTTGTAAATGCATGCAAGATAAGTCGTCGGGATGTGGAGGTGCAGACGGCCAAGGATTACAGTCCCACCGTTTCTAATCGAAATCTCACATAGGTGGATCTATGTGCGTACCCCATTTGTGGCCTAGTTCCATTAAACTAATGGCGCGGCTCGAATGTTGTCAGACATAAGCGATAGCATGCAATTAGGTTGAATGTATTGTATTGGTTCATGTATTTATGTAGGTGTCATGTATCTAGTAGTGACCGCGTCTGTAGAGAGAATTGTATGGGGGCCCGTCATCCTGACATGAGTCCGCCATTGGATGCCCCTTCAATCAATATCTGACAAATATGTCCTTACTGCATTCTATCTAAGAGTAACCTTGGGATATTCTTTGCTCTACTCTGAGAAGCCGGGCCGTATCTTTTGCTTTTCACTTAGTCGCCCGAAGTTTATCTTTGTACCTATAGTTCACGTATGGGCAAAAAGCTCGATTGCAAAGTACTAGGTGTCAAAGATAGTATTTTTAGTAGTAAATCCGTTAGATTAGAAGGTTAGTTACACTACAGTACTGACGGCAGGTTAGGGGGTTTATATACTGTCAGTTAGGTATGTGGATCGGTATGTATCCCTACCACCTACTTCTGACACTAGGTTGATTCACATAAGCATGACGTGCCCAATTTGGACACGTCCAAGGAATCCAACAAACTAACGGAACCCTTGCTCGAAGTCAGCCCAGCTTCACTTGTCGAAGCGGGTTGCAAAGCCGTGGAGCTCGACTTCGAGGATGGCGCCCTATATGTTATTGCTACGCAATCTATCCCATTTTCTAACACCCCACAGAGTAATTGTTGATGCTCGCACCGCCTTTGAACTAAATAAGGGCCAGGCTCTCGTGAATGTCTTCTTTCCCGACTCCCTGATCTGTCCATCCAAAACGACCCTTCGTCAATGGTCGACCGAGTTGGCACAGAGAGTTGCGGAATTACAAAGCGACGCGGTTGGGGCAAACTTCGGATTCAAGAATATCCCTACCAGGGAAGCTGTTTAAGCATCTCGAAATATCTGGTTAATTCGATATTACATCATGGCATAGTTGCCTGTACTGAAAATAGGAGCGAAATGTGAATAGGACATATTTCCATGACATGCGGGTACCTGCTGATCAGACGACGACAGCGCATTGGCGTTTAGGGAGAAAAAGTGGTGATCAAAATCGTGACTTTGTTGAGCTAAGATGGTGGTTGAAGATAGTGTATTGGGTTGTTGAACAGGCATTGTCTGAGGCTCCTGGCAGTGCACGGTCGCGCTCTGATGGACCATTGTATATGGCTCGGTGTTTGAAGGGAGTGACTCGACCTCTTGATAAGGTAGGATATGAGAGGTTACATGCTGCGTAGTCACATCACTCTCTAACCTAGCCCCGCGAGCGGTTCGCGGATTGGACGCTGCCCGCTGGCGTTTTCTTTTCATCCCACTTGCCGTGAGTAGCAGGTATTCGCCCTTTGCTGGTGCCAATGCTAGCTGTGAATCACGAAGGCGGCGTAATTCCTCACACCTTTGTCTAGCATATTCTTTTTTTNGCTTCGCTAAAAATCGTCGTGTGCCGTGAGACGTGGCCAACATAATCGCTTACTGCTTCGGCAAAGAATCTGCAACATACGCATGGCTCGTAGTAGAGGCGGACGTCTGTACGTCCGAATGTCAATTGCCGTGGCATAATGATCAAGAGAGTTAGGTGCCTCACGCCATCCATAGTGCCGCCGTAGAGTATACAGCTTCTCAGTTACTCGGTCACAACTCCTTTCAGGACAATGAAAACGGCCATCCGGCCCTCTGTGCTTCTGCAAGGCTGTATCATCTTGGTCATCTTGGTCATCTGCGGCATCCTCGTCCTCATTATCATGCCTAACCTTTGAGTGACTTTTGGCTCTTTCAACACGCCCTGCATCCTGAGAGGACGTGATGTATTCGTCAAGAATATGACTTTCGAGCTCAGTGTCTGTTCGGAAAAAGGCGTTGCAAGTACATTGTTGGAATCCCTGGAGCTCAGCAGACATACTGCTGTTGAGGGGGTTCGGTCATGGGAAGGGATGGAGAAGAGGTCACACACAGAGAGCTCCGGCCATGGCGATGAGGGCCTGATGTGCCTCTGCTATGGTCCCTATGTAGTATTAGACCTGATGCATTAGTATTGCTCCAGTGCATAAGTCAGTTTTGTACAAGTCCTAAGGTTGGTTGATTGAAACCTAGGTATGTAAGGGACTTAGTGGTGTGCTATCACTGTGGCACATGTGTGGCGCATGTGATCCACTATGGTTACCGTGGTGAGCGCACTGGGTACTGACCCACTGTAATTGGGTTATAGCACACCACCAAGACCCTTACATACCTAGGTTTCAATCAACCAACCTTATGACTGTACAACTGACTTATGCACTGGAGCAATACTAATGCATCAGGTCTAATACTACATAAGGACCTATAGCAGAAGCACATAGCCCAAGTGCTATTACATGGTGTGTAGGGGTATAAAATGTACCTAGTCAGGTATGATGGAGCTGCGGTCTGTGAAGCGAGATATATCGAAATATAGTGGGTTAGTACCCAGTGCGCTCACCACGGTAGCCATAGTGAATCACATGCGCTACATAGGTGCCACACAGATCTGTTAGCTGTGACACCTGTGTAGCGCATATAATTTTACAACATAAAACAAAAAGTTCTTATATATAATAAATAGGTAGTTTTGAGTTTTTTAACAGCTTCATGTATTAATAAATGTTATATCATACCCTTATATTAGCAGTCTTAACACTATCGTCCCTTTAATGCGGCACGAGGACCGTTTGTATATGGACCTACGCAATCCACCCATTCCGCCACTGTGACGATCTAATTGCCATGATCCTCAGAAGTTCTTGTATATAAACGTAGCGTAGACATAAGGATGCTCAAGGAGCGGCCGCGCCAAATCTAAGTCTACGCATATGCTTATATTTGTATAGTCTCATTGGTTGGGAAAGGACAGTCAACTATCCTGGTAATTCAATCATCCCTTAGGCAACTACTTAAAAATAACCACTTAAACACTGATATTACAAACTTGTCAATAGGTTTTATTTGTATTTACAAGTAAATATAATAAGAACAAATATCACGTTTAAGTTGTAGCAAATTACACTTTAAACTATTGTTAAGTATAAAAAAAGGTATTTAAATCAAGGTTAATAAACCTAATAAAAAATTATTTAACTAATGTATATATCGGTTGTTTTTAAATCTAGATTCCTGTCTGTGAACCAATGCTTCCTATTGTTAGAAACATTAGATCATATATAGTAACTACTATTAACACATAACAGGGCTAGCCCAGTTAGGCAGCGTCTATCTGTTGTAACAAAGTAATTAGATACCAAAGATACTAATTTGTCAGAACGACAAAAGCGACAACCGATCCGTTACGCTCAGCGTAAGTTAAAAAAGCTAGATTAATATGCCACCCGATAGCTCAAGTATATCTGCTACCTAGTCTAAACCCCAATTCATTCGTAATTGAGAATGAACTAGAGGCAATTATTTTGTGCATCGGCGTGTTCCGTACAACCATGAACAGTGAGATATCGACTGATGCTATCAACATCTTCGGGATTGCCGAGTAGGATTGCAGTACGGTCTTGGATATCTAGTAGAAGCGGTGAGAGTTTGGTTGCTCGTGTGGGCATTCCAGATCTAATACCTGGCTGACAGGACAAGGTTGGGAGGCGTTAACCGGTTTACGCACGTTTGTCGAGCCCCAGAATGAGCATATTCAGCTAGCAGATTTCGAAGAGATGACGATAATACCAATAATTGAGCGGGACGCCTCTGGCGTTGGCGATCTAGATCGTTCTCGCCCCTCCGAAAAAGAATAGTCTTAGCCGCTATCTTCAGCTGCCCACGAGTGGCTTATGTACCCCCTGTTAGACTCACGATCAACATCCACATCACTATAACAAGAGGTCTATAAAATAACTCTATAAGTCTCCGAACTTTACGAGTAAGGTAGCAACAATAAGAGCACCAAGCTGCATCATGGAGTATGACGACTATATCAAGGAGGCCATT
Organism: Xylaria multiplex; assembly: GCA_011057905.1. Taxonomy (NCBI): domain Eukaryota; kingdom Fungi; phylum Ascomycota; class Sordariomycetes; order Xylariales; family Xylariaceae; genus Xylaria; species Xylaria multiplex. Next base: position 403,546 of record WUBL01000019.1, on the reverse strand, counting down.
GGCAATGGCATTCCACAAGAGCGTGCCGAGCGCGACCTCGCGAAAATTATACACGCGCACATGAACGAGCTTGCCAAAAATGCGACTAACCTGTATGAGACGGCATTGGAGGAGCGTTGCAAGGAGCAAGGGCAGCGATTCGTGGTAAATCGCCCGGCACCTGAAGAGTTCCCGCTAGAGATTTTTACCACCAACATCAAAGCGAACAAGCTCGACAACGACAAGTGGGCTGCTACCCTTCAGGAGTATCTATTGCATCATATGCCTAAGGAAACCCAAGATGTACCTCCGCTAGTGGGTGATGATAGTCATCAAATCATGCACCGTCTGAATTTCATTGATCAGACAATCAACAAATCCCTGCCACTCGAGAAGGATATACCAGAAGGCGCACAGCTATTTGTACCGCTGATACCTATCGGGTATTTTGTAGGTGTGGCCGCAGCGTCACTGATAACGTCTGCGGTAGGAGGCATCGGATTAGCCCTACACCTGAAGAAGAAGGAACCTGCACCTCATGTCATTGTTCAGCCTCCGCCGACGGTTCCAGCACACGGAGGCGGCCCTGGTGGCCCCGGTGACCCTAGCCCACCCCCGCCTCCTCCACAACCTAACGAAGAAGATCGCGAGAGGAAGCGCAGGCGCAAAAGGGATAGAGAGCGCAAACGGGGCAGGGATATTGAGAGAAAGTCCCGCTCTGACTGCTACTTTGGTTATGTCGACAGAGTCGACAAGCTGGCGAATGGATACGAGATTCGCGTCGAGGCCATTGCGGAGAACTCGCTCTCGGATGAGGTTTTCATACGCGCAATCCAGAAGATGTCTGTGGCAGCCGGCTCCCCGGGTTTCGGACGGTATCGCCTTGCGCTTGTATGGATATACGTTCATACTGTTCCTTCGAGTGTGAGTGAGGGCTCGTGGATCAGTTTCAAGATCAATCAGCAGAATAAGCGGCCCGTCACGAAAGAGACTCCAAACCTAACATTGCCGTTTGACGACGGGCTGACTGTCCTAGAGTCCCTTGAGCCGAAAATGAGCTTCAGGATGTCTAGAATTGAATCGTATTTCGCAAACAACTGGGGCTATGTTGTTCAGACTGAGATGCAGACGATTACTAAGGAGATCCTTGCTAGCTCACTCACTACACTCCAGCAGGTTTTTGGCAGTTTCAACGCCGTCGGCGAGTCTATCAGGGAAGTCATAGGCCAAGTTATGCATCACACTGCCAGCGCTTCCAGCGAGGACACTTCACACTCGGATAGTGATGTAACTACTTCTGAGGCACTTGCTGCATCAACACCAATATCTTTTGCGCGTATTCCATCGATAGGCCCCTCGACGGGGACTAGCATAAGAAATATTCTTTTGCCACGCAAAGAGGATGTGTTGAAGTACAGTGTCTTTGACGTCGGGCAAGGTAGGTGCCTTTTCTAATGGTCACTTGTAGAATACAATCTGTATAACGTAAAAAAGTGTCCCATCCTTTGGAAGATGATTTCTAACATGTTATAGGCCACAGCGCACGTGCGTTCGACGAATATGGGCCAGTATTTGCTAGTGATTTTGGCTTTGGCAAGGTGGGAAATGAGGAGGAAAAGATATGCTACCACATGATCAACGGCCAAGGCACAGTACCCATTCTTCTGTCCCATTGGGACTCGGATCACTACCGTATTGCTAAGAGCGAATCGGCGTGGCATGTCTCGGGTACGACTGATGATATCACACAGCGTCCATGGATCGCCCCTGGCCGTACACATATCACGGGGACCATCGGAAATGAGCTGGCGTGGTTGATACAGCAAAACAAATCCCTCTATCAGTGGACGGATAGCGTCAGCCACATCAAGACGAAGAATGTTACTGTCGTGCGCTGTCAGCACAACGGCCGCTTCAACCTCCCTGACAAGAACAACTACGGCGCGCTGGCACTTTTTATCGGCAGAGGGAATAACTTGATGCTCTACCCTGGCGACGCCAATTTCGAGTCTATCCCAGACATCAATTCAGCCAGCGGGAATATTCGCTCTGTTATCGCAACTCATCACGGCAGCACGAGGTCGCTCGAAGGTGGCAGGGGCCAGCAGACGGGTGCTAACATCCCCCGTGCGAGTACCGGGGAGGCTTACACGGTCTTCTCGTATGCCGAGGGCAACAGCTACGGCCATGACATCAAGAATGCCTTTCCTCTCTACCAACAGAAGGGGTACGATTATGTCGAGGCGACCGCGGTACTCGGCGGTGGTGAGGACACGCTAGAGATTTGCCACTTCGGGCAAGATTGGGACGCATCGGACTCGATGCTAATGGCCGATTTAAACGAAGCAGGGGCTATGGTTACAGAATCTATAACTACAAAGACTTCTGTCGTCAAGAATGCGCCTTCACCTGGCGAAAACTCGGCTGCCTTCAAGAGATCGTCGCTTCCGGCACCGCCTGCGGACTGGGCGAAGAAAGCGCGGGACCTATCTCCTGCGAAGCTACATGACAGTTATCAGAGGGGGTTCCCAGAAGTGTTAACACTGACAGGATTGGGAAGTAATGGTGGGAGTCTAGATCATGATGATCTTGCTGAATATGCCATTAAGGACGCGGATGGAGACGTAGTCTTCTATGATATCATCGCGACCAAGATCATCTTGGATAAGCTACCACTGAATGTACCTTGTAAGACCGACTATCCAGTGACGGTACAAATCACCTGTCAGGATATTGAGCTCTCGCACCCGGCGGAGCAGATGGCGATTCTCCCGCTTGTGCGTTTCAACGTCGCTAGCGGGGCGCCATGGCCTCACCCTGCTAATCCCGGCACTGACGGCATGTCGGGAGATTCCGGGTACGCGGGTGGGCGACTGCGCCTTGCTGTAGCTGGGAATTGGCTGGGAGTCACACAAGAGTTAACGAGCCCAGTCATGGGAATCAGCATTCAGTATCGCGGCGGACACGGCGGTGATGGGCAGACTGGCGGGGCTTTGAGGCCCTGGGATAGCCACACGATGATGGGAAGCCCAGGAACCTTGGATAGCTTCGGCGTAGGTGGTGATGCTGGGGAGCCCGGGACTATTGCTGATTCCGAGATTCTCACTGTCGCCGATAAGTGGCCGAAGGGATGGAAGGTTGAGATCGACGTCGGACAAGCCGGGACGGATAGCGAGTTTGGGAAGCCTGGTAAGGCTGGAAAAGGTATGTCAGGTCTATGCCATCCGTGCCCTCACGCAGAATTTCTGCCGTTGCTCGCTTAATAGTATATCGCTAATTCTAAATTTTAATTATCTAGGAGGGGGTGATGGGAATATCATGATAGGGGTTGGAGGGCTAACTCCTGTTGGGGGTAATGGAAAGGAGTTCGACAAGTCTAACGCTCAGTTCCATAAGGCTCAGATGAAATTGAGTATGATTGCGACGGAACGCGAGATCCTATCGCAGATGGCGCCGGTTGATTGGAGGTATCTCTCCTGAATAGAAGCAGTAGAGCCTGCTGTGAGGAACACTCAGTTATTATACAAGGGGAATTGTGTGCGATTATGGTTTTACACTTTAGGCCAAGAGAAGAGGTGTCATGCTGAATCATTACAACCTTTCTTACATTAACCTAAGTAAGGAATTCACTCATGTGCTAAAGGCTAAGTGCAAATGAGTGCAAGTCTCAAAATGGCGTAATAGTCGAATTGCTGTTAATAGGGACGAGAAGCCAATCCTTATTGTAAAGTATGTTACTAAAAAACGCGCAAGTCTATGAAGTTACATCAAATATAGTACACTGATTAAGTTACGCATAGCTACCTTACTACTACTCATTCGTACAGACTTTGATTAGCGACCACCCCATCGCGTGATTGATATTTAACAGATCTTCCGTTGCGTCACTTTAACCTTGAGGCCAGTCTGCTTGCAGAACCAAAAGTTGTGGGTTTTCCACTGCGCATCTTGATCCCACATCTCAAACTTAAACTTCCTCAAAACCTCAGGGACCAGTTTGTGTATCTCGGCTATGGAGATGTTCTTACCGATACAGGTGCGCGTGCCAGCACCGAAATGCAGCATGTATCGGTCCATGTTGGTAGCCTTCTCCTTGTCCTCCAGCCACCGAGATGGGCGATACTGGTCCGCGTCGGGGCCGAAGACAGACTTGTCAAAATGCACTACCGCGCCATTCACGCCCACGGTGTATCCCGGGGGCACAAAAGTGCCGCAGAGCTCGAGACCCTCAGGAGGAGATATCCGAGGTAAGATGAGTTGTACGCCGGGATGCACGCGCAGAGCCTCTTTGATACAAGCACATAGAAGTGGCAGCCTGGAGGCCTCAGCATAACTCACGGGGAAATGCAGTCTACCATCATCTACTGCCATGTCGATCTCTTCCAGGAGCGCCGCGTACACATCTGGGTTCTTCATCAAATTGTAGAAGACAGAACGGAAAGCGATGGCAGTCGTATCTGAACCAGCAAATCTGTCATGCATCATTAGTATTAAAAAAAAAAAAANGCACATCAAAGAGGTTCACGTGAAAAACTTACAAGGCTACGTAGGCTTCCTGTTCAATGTCACCCATCTTGAAATCTACTTTAGCGCCCTTCTCTTCGTGGATATCGTACAGTTGTTGAAGCACATCTGTTCGTCGTTCATGTTCAGGAGTGGCGCCGATATTAAACCGCTTGGAGACAACTTCCCGAGCCGCGGTACCGATGGTCTCGACTGCCTTCAACGCTTTGATGGACCCGGGAACAACCAGGGCTGACGACAGGATAAGCGGGCGCATGTATGACGGCGCAACCGAGGTCATGCATAGAAAAGGCATAAGCAGGTCTAGCGATTGGATCCAGTTCCCGTGGTCATGGCTCTTCTCCATAAATCCAAACATCCGACCAAAGTAAAGCTCGCCGATGACGTCGAAGGCGTACCTATAATCTCAACATTAGTCACAAGTGGTTAGACCATGGGAATAATTAAGCATTGACCATACATCTGAAACCATTCCCCCAAATCGACTGCTTGCTGCGAGGTAGCAAAGGCGTCCAATCGTTTGAGGAAAATCTCGGAGCAGAGATCGATGTACTTTTCGGACTTCAAAATATTGGCGAGGCTGTACACATGGTTTACTATTCTTCTCCTCTCCCCGTGGCGCTTGTCGTTCATCTCAGTGAAGGCATCGCGGTGCTTGCTAAAGTTTTGAGTGTTCCAAGGGGTGTAAAACTCGGTCTTGTTCAAGGGTTGTTGGGTGCGATAGATGAGCTTGATAGCGTCCGGAGATGCGCAGGTGACCTCATTCGGGCTGGTTCTAAGGACAGGACCATACTTTTCATGAAGACGTCGTGTAGTTTTCTCCGCTGAGAACAGTTGATGTTAGCGCACGTTTCTTTCCCAAGCTCATCAAAACGACAAAAGGCCTAGCTAGAAAACTAGCAAGTCGGCTGCTAGGGAATAAAATGTGTAAAGCAATCCATACTTTCACCTGTTGCTATCTGCACCATATACCATACTCGACTCACGGACGCCAACCAGGGACCCGGGACTTTGCTGAGTGGGTGGAAATTTCTGGCGTAAATAATCCATCCTACCCAGTACGCCACAACCAAGATAGCAATAGAAGCGAATGGGTGAGATAATAGAATCAATAATCCGGCGTGAGAAGCCATGCTGACAAGAATTCAAACTGTAAGAGCACAGACGATTAGATGACCATGGCATTCGAGATCACTAGCGGGGAGAGGAACTCCTCATATACTGTGTAATAATTCCTTCACAATTCATGCATCTATCATGCATCATACGACCAACACCTAGGGGTTCATTGGTCTATGCTACACTATCTACATATAGATGTTTCGTTATGCTCTAGTGCAACGACCCATGTGGTACACACGTGCTTTACTAATATGACTCCAGGGGATACGGAGTGTAGACCCTGGAGTAGGTATACCGTATACCTGATAGTAGTGTAGTATAGATAATGGTGTAGTTGAAGTGAGTATGGTCAGGACATGGTTAAACCTGGGGTGTAATGGATTGCGGATGGGAAAGAGTTAGCGTAGGATAGTGTAGAGGCTAGATAGGTAAGGCCGTTCGTCTTTGTACACAAATCATCGGAACTTTTTCCCATTTGGTTTTATAAGCCGCATCCGTTCGTCCACCTCCCAAATGAAACGGGGACAGAACCACTTATTCCTATGTTATACTCCTAGGTTTTATATACCGATGCGAACAGACACTCGAAACACTCGCCCAATGTTGATTTGATCTTTTCGCGAAGATCTTGGCCGTAAACAGGCGTGTTAGGACTATTTCGTCCGAATGAGAGGAGGCTTGAGTGGTTGCCGGGTTGGGCTCGGGGATAGCGCGGCACGTTGCTAGTCTGATGGAACTAACTGCTTTAAGTGGGGTTGGGGAATAGTATATTTATGTTAATTTTAACCATTCATGTTCAACCCTCGAACACACGGACACCATTATGTCGTGTAGGTAGTATACATAGTATATAAATCACCCAATCGCAAAATGCGACCTGCGACCCGGCGACGATTGGTCGACCCGACCGATTGTTTTTGGAGTCCCTAGTGTACTATGCATCACTTGCATGAGATATACTCCGCTGCCCATACAAACCCCAGTGTAGGTGGTGAGAGCACGCAAAGTGCAAGGTGCAAGGGTTCATAAAACTGAGTGGCCAGTCCACCAGTAGACGATTACACTAGAAAAGAAAGATCTACGCTATTTAGTCTAGTGCATGGGCAAATTAACACAATAGCCAAGGTTGCTAGAGGGTTGACCCGTTGCACTACGTTAGGTACCCGAGCAGAACCCGAGGGGCCCAGTTTTTGAATACGCGGTTGGCGCTATTGCTGGCTTTGGGCAAAGTGGCTGTTCTAATATTGCACGGTCAAAACACTTCAGTTCCAATCCTTTTAGAACATTCAATGTTGAATTGTGTACACTAGCAAGGTTGAAATAAAGAAAAAGGAAAGGTCATTCCAGCTTCGTTGTTCTAAAACGTAGGTGCGGTTGCGAATATGCAAATATTGCCGCAACTTTGGTACCGAGTACACTACTAGTGCAGCCATACTTTTACTCTACACACTCCGTATAAAAGTCTACCGGTAGTACATAGTACATGGTACAATCTATGTCCCAGCATACCAAAATTCCAAAAGTTTGGACAAGGTTACTTAACACTGCAGTTTCCAGGCTGTTCAAAAACGGGGTTCCCCCTATACACTAGGGAGTTAGACTTTCGAACGAGGGTCTGGAACAAGGCATGTAACATTGATTGTGACCTATATGTAAACGTGGCTATGTTAACGGTCAATACAACAGACCCTCCTCATCTTATGTTATGAGCACAATGCCCAGGGAATATAGTCAAGTCCAATATATGCCATACGACTCAGGCTCTATGTAGTACTGGCGTACATACTAAGTAGTATATGTATGGTTCATGCAAGTCAGAGAAACGGTTCGAAAAGAGCAGAGCGAGCAGGATTACCTGTGGCAATTGCAGTCCCCATACAAAATGAATGCCGTGTGGGTTCAACTGCTGATGGCAACCCTGGTCTTCAAAGGGTATTACAGGCACCGGGTCCTGTACCGTTTACCCCGGGTCCGTGCTCAGTACCTTGAACCGCATATCGTTGGACTTGGCCCCGGTGGTCCGATTGTACTTTGTAATCTGACTCCCAACAGGTTACCGAAATTTTTGCAGTTCCTAAGCGAGAAGCATGTCAATTAAATATGCCCGTAGCCGATTGAAATCGTCCCCAAATAGAATCTCCTCTGGTCCGTCTTTCGACCTACTATCTTCAACAGTTTCGGCTAGAATTCAAGATGAGGGGGATATGGAGTTCGTTAGTCATCGCGACGACATGCCTGTCTTCATTGTCTCAGGCTCAGTCAATGCCACTTTGTGCGGTATGTCGGCATTTGATTCGATAAAACTTGGAGGATCGATGGACACGACACTAACTCAACGATGATATCTAGAGCGACTGCTTGGGTGTGTCTCTTGCACAGTCAGCTTGTGATCCGACCGATATTTCATGCATATGTTCAGACACCATACTGTTGTCTACCGTTGAGACATGTGTCCTGGCAAACTGCACTGTTATCGAAGCACTTTGTAAGCCCCTCTAAACAAAAGTATCCGTACCGGAGTCCCAGGTTGACCGAGTCTCCTCATCTAGCCGCGAAAAACTCCACGGAAACACTATGCGGCGGGGAAATACGAGACAACACCGTTGTCACCCCAGTCATTGTCGCTGTATCCGGAATTCTGGCCATTGTAGCGGTGGCAATGAGAGTAATAGATGCTCTTCCTAATCGATCCCTGCAGCCAGCTGATTTTTGCGCGATTCTCGCTCTCGTACGTGGGATCAGATATTAGTTTAACTTATTCTAATTATTCGGACGGGTCGCTAATGATATCTCAGCTTACTGCAATACCACTTGGAGTTTTGGAGTTGATAAGTGAGTTTTTTACCTCTAGTTTTCTACGGTTTAGAACACAGCGACGCAGCTGCTAATTATGTAATAGTGTCATCACTTGGCTTTGGCAAAGATATATGGACACTTAGTCCGTCGCATATCACTCGTATTGTCAGGGTAAATACACATAATATACGGCAGTACCGTAAGAATTCACCTGCTAAAATAAGATACATTTTGTAGTTCACGTGGGTGACGGAGCTCTTGTACTTCGTCTTGCTGGTTTTCACCAAGGTCTCCCTCCTTCTATTCTACCTGCGAGTCTTTCCCAGTCAGATGTTCCAAAGGGTTTGCTACATCACCATGGGTGTCGTTGTAGCGTCTGGTATTGCTTTCACCCTGACCGCAATATTGTATTGTACGCCTATTGAGTATATCTGGATTGGTTGGACCCGTGAGACTGAAGGCCATTGCCTGAACTTCAATGCCTTCGCGTGGTCTCATGTAAGTTACTTCGGAAGATGTTTTTTTATCTCTCGTTCGTCTTAAAAGACATGAAGGACTAATCTCAATCATCTCCAAGGCCGTTACCAGCATTGTGCAAGACCTATGGATTATTGCGCTCCCTCTTCCCTCACTTATTAGCCTACAGCTTGGTACGAGGAGAAAAATTCATTTGATCCTCATGTTCAGCGTTGGCCTTGCGTAAGTACTAGATGTGCTCTCATCGTGGTATTTTCTTGTTAACATGATCCAGGATCACCATAATTAGCATTGTCCGCTTAACCACTCTGGTACAGTTCGCTACAACAGCAAACCCCACTTGTGAGTCCTATCATCTCGATCTCCCTACGTACGTCTAGCTAATACAAATTTCACAGACGACAGCGTCACGACAGCATACTGGAGTGTGCTCGAAGCCTACGTCAGCATCATCTGCTGTTGTCTACCCTCCGTGCGATCTTTCCTACGCACTATATCTCCTTCCTGCTTCGGTTCCTCGAACGATCCCAACTCCCAGTCTTACAAGCTGTCCAGAACGCCGATGAACAACTCGAGAGTCATTAACAAGACTGTCACACACCAGATATCTTACACTCCACGATCAAACGAGTCTGACGATATCGAGTTGGTGGAGAAGGACTCAGGTCAACCGGCGAAATACTCGGGTTGGTAAACGGTTACTAGGAAAAGGACGGACAAAAAATAGGAACAAGGGAAGGATAATTGTATTACTACAGGTTATGAAAAAAACATGATCAGATATCTTCTAAACCAAAATTGTGTGGTTACGTAGAGGGCTGTACTAGGCTGGTAAGCCCCAAGCCGTACTGTTACCAATGGATCATGATACCCGCGTTTACGCAAACCCAATGCGTTGCATCTTGAGAGAAGCCCCTACCAGAATACCTAACATATAATCGTTGCCAAAAACCTCTTTCCCCGAGATAATTCACGCTTGATCTTTACACCTTGTTCTTTATGTAAGGGCTTCAACTTCCGGGGTCCAAATACCACAAATGTCCCACTATTGCTACTTCCCCCGGATTTTATTGCAAGAGATCTAGAGAGGTGCTATGTCCACAAGAAACGCCGGGTCAGGGATAAGACAAGCTCCCAATAATGAGGTTCAAAACTGTATCAATGATACTGTGTGTACATACCTTTAGGTACTAATAATTAGTAGTCTTGTGAGGGTAAGACCGTACTGTATGTGAATCGCAAGTATCCCAGTATCTCGGTACCCGTCAGAGACTGTTCGTATGACCCAACTCAGTCCACTTGGAATCCCGGAAACCAAGATTCCCATAGATCACTATGCTAATATCTTAAAACATCAGATTTAGTGTTGTGTTTCGCTTGATATCAAGAAGCCTGTAGTCGATTCTACTTGAGGTCATATTTAGAATACCCACCATTGCCTTTCAGTATTGCAGCAACCTGCTATTACACTATTAGCACATTGGAAGATCGAATCATAGATGTATTAAGCATTATAATCAATATATTAAGCCGCGGGTCATTAGTAATAATGAATATCCTAGTCAAAGGCGTCGGCCAACCCGACCACCTGGTTTCGACATCAGCTCTTGATCCTACCTAACCTGGGATCCTATCAAATGAGACCCATAGTACTTTACGACATGGTGTGGCTCATAAATTCGTACTATAACCAATCTCCCTACGAAGTGGTGTATGACCCTTGTAATCTGCCACGTGCTCCAGCGAATCAATCGTGAGACTTTTCAAAGCTACCAGCATAAACAAGCCACCTATTTTAGCTACCCCGGACTCCACCCACACTAAGTACATGGAACCAACCCATCCTTCCTACATGGTAATAGCTTTTGGCTTGCATAAATTCGTAGAATCTGTCACGAAATTGGTTTCCCACTGAATATGGCCGGGTATCATCGATCCCAGCGCAACATGTTATCCCATTCGAGATAACGAGAGCTTATACGCCGAGGCAGGGGCCTAGGGATAGAGAATTTAATACAGATAAAAGGTGGAACGAATTGTTTCGTACTTCTGGACTCCTCTTAGCTTTTAGGCCACGTTTTGTGACGCAGCGATGCGGAATGGGCTACACCAGTGACAAACATTCTGGAATGCTCTAGGGGCCTGCGATTGGTTGAACGATTCATGCTAGCTAGGCTAGGGCGGAAGCTTTACAGTGCGATTGGAAGGCCAATTGCCCAATATCCTGCAAGCGTTCTGAGTGCATTGGAAGTAGTGATATGACAGCAAGTTCAAACATCTTATAGGTATATGTCATCTGAGCTCATCAGTTATCGTTTAAACGCGCAATGCATCTACCACTCGATAAAATTTAGCCTACGCAACTATTACTTCTGTTGAAGTAGTAGGTATATGAGTGGTTCAGTTGCCTTGAATTAACCGACTGACTGGTTATTAGGTAGGTGGGAAGACCTCTATATATACATGATTTGGTGACCGTTGCTCTTATTCTTAGATTAACATGACAGTGACTCCTTGACCCCTTATACTTTCGACAACCTCACCTAACACTCTCAAAAGACCCTTTTATTACTCTGTTCGGCACTTCTAGCTCTACGTCGGTCTTCTCTAACCATCTTATACGCATGTTCCCTCTTTTGACTGTTGAAGGCCTCGTAACCCACTATAACTCATCTTCCTAATAATGCTATATGGTTCTCAAGGTCCTTAGATTCCTGGGACTCAGTCTGAGAGCTTGGGAATCATGAGGCATACTGGGTCTACACGCCGTATTGCTAGGAGTCTCAGTCAGAACTAAGAATTGGTCATGGTTTCATATCCAATTATCACTAAAGTTTCCCATACGGGCGTAGAGGTGTGCGCAGGTGGCCCTATTAGATGTCTTGGTAGTCTTGGCCGTGTGACATACAACGAGGAAAGCCTATAACCGAGTGTCAATGAGAAATATATCTCCACAGACCCAAGTAAATAGACTAATTGGTAAAACAATAAGCTCACCAATCCCTAGTATATATAGATCTGTTTCTTTACTGTCCTAAGGTTGAGAATTTGAAATTTAGATTATCTGAATACGCTTTTATCTGATCGCCTCTAGAGAAAGCACTAGTCCCCCTTTTCTAGTTGATAACCTTTTACTCCTTTGACGCGGAGTAAAGAGGACGGCGGCGCTCTGCGGTATCAGATAAAAGCAAGGGCGAGACTCGATGTTGTTAGGTTACAAGAGTTAGCTATATTTCACTACGGTCCTCGAAGGATCGAACTAACAACTAAGTACAGTATTAAGAACAACAAATTGATAATTGTTATTGTGCAAAGTTAAAGACAAGATGTACAGAAGTTCTAAAGCATATTTTAAAATCATGCATTCTTCTAAAGGTATACAATTTAATGCTACGTAGTAGGGTACTTGTTATTTATAATAGTTACTTCACTAAATAATCATATAAAAATGTAGAATTAAAGTTGAAGCTGCTGAAACTTCGTTTTTGGGTAGTTATAGTTAATATAAGACTCAAAATGTTAAATTTTATAAGTATATTTAAAGCTATAGGTCCCTTATACAACACCTTCAACCCATTCCCGAAAGTCCGATGACATCCAGCTTACCAAAACACGCAAAGCGGCTAGTAGGCGGTAACACTCTTCCATATTCCTGGTACTACCGATATCGAGCGGCCCGCACACTTCCAAGTCTGTCTCCCCCCGAGAGGCAAACCATAGCTCCCACGAGTCCGCCACAACAATGAGCACGGGTAGCACGGAAGGTACTGCGCCAACCCGTTGTTGCCCCTGTTGTTGCGTGGGTGGTGGAAATAGCTCGATGCGGAGAAACCAGGAGGCGAGCCAGATGCCTAGTTGCACCTGGCCTTCGGGGTGTTTCTTCAATTCGACCTTTGTCTCGACGAAGACGCCCGTGGGACACAGACACAGGGGGCTGTAGGTAGATTGGTTGAATGTGCGGGGGGAGAACTGGTCGACGAATCGCGAGATGCGTCTACACAAGCTCTTGTTGCGGTTGTCATCGTCGGTGGCAGTACTGCTACGGCCCTCCGGTGGACGAAGCACCAGGGCGTAATCAATCATTTTGCCGTTTGGGGAAAGCTCGACGTAGCCGTTGGCAGGCGGAATGAAAGGCCTCGCGATGTTAGCGCGGGTGACATTTTCGACAGCGACGTCGGTGCTGTCGCGTACGGCCAGCTTCAGGAGCGGGTGGTGCACCGCATCATTCCACGCCGGTTCAGTATGGGGATCCTTGACGAACCGGATACTGCTCGTGACGATATCCCGGAGGTCGCGCCGTTCAGATTCTAGGGCCACTAGCTGCATAAAAGAATCTAGCCTTGATGAAGACTCATCACCATCATCATCGCTGCCATCACTGACAAATGGCCGAAACAAGCTCCGCGATCTGTGGTCGCGGTTGTACCCCGGGCGGCGGCTTTGACTATTATCCCGGTAATACAGGTCCTCGTCGTCGGGCATGTCGAGCTCGTCCTCCAGCATCTTGCGGAGTTGGATCGGGATATAATGCTTGCGCAGGCTCGCCTGGATCTTATTTAACAGTGGCAGCGCGTTGCGGTCCCCCATCCAGGCGCGCAGATCTCCCTTGTTGAGCCCATTCCACCGGACTGGCCGCTGTAGCTGTAAGAGATCGTCGGGACGTTTGACGGGGCTCGTCGAGCGCGTACGGGTTGAGTCGGACGAGACGTCTGCAATGGAAGAGCTCGGCAGAGGCAGAGAGTGTGTGCTGTCGCTGGGGAAGCGGGGCAGGTGGATGACATGTGAGCACTCTATTGGCGATGCCTTCAATGTCATCTCAGGATTGCCATAGTCGTCATCTCTTCGACTTTGAAGCTCTTCCTGGAACGGGTTTCCGCCGTTGTTATTCTCACTATGTGGTTCTGTGCCTTCCCCATAAGGATCGCCGTCCTTTCCTATCCTTTTACTCGGGCTTGTACTCCACGTCCGCGTATTATTGTGCGCGTTTATGTTGACCGCGTCGGGACGTTCCCGTTCCTGTTTTAAATTGCGTATGGGACAACAAGATGTAGTGGTGTCTACAGCGTCTCGACACCGACGCGATCCCGCGTCAATTTCGTCAAGCCACCCAATGATGAGTTCGGGTTGCATATCGGGCGGAATCGCGCATGTGGACCCGGCGGCGTGACCGTGAGGGCGGAATAACGCCGAAGGGATAGAACGTAAATAAACAACCCCTGGTTATCCGCGCTTATCTCCCGCGCTTTGACGGTTTTTTTCTTCAGGTGCGGCGTTAGATTGGTCTACCTGTGGCGCATTATTGTCTTTTCTGCACCTCTTTTAGCAACTGGGATCCCAAAACTGTCTTCAAAGTTATGTATTTAAATTCTTTATTCGGATATAGTAGAGTCTATTGTTCCCCTTAAATTCTAATAGCTCTAGTTAGATACTGCCGATACTACGCAGCCCTTATATGAAGAATCGCTACTATTGATCTCCTCTTGGTTTCGGGTGTGATCTCGGGGTGGACAGGTGGCTCGAGCCCCTTTTCACCTGAACCTCGCCCCTTACATATGTAGTTGCACTGAGGCACCTTTCCATTGGTCAATAGTTATGCCACAAGTTTGCTTTGCCCTAAGAGCCAGTAGCCCCAGGGCTCATAGATTCCTCTGATAAGAGCAATCGACCGACTAGAGGCATTCAATGTTGCGATCCCGTCTCCTGTCTCCTGCACACCCTTATGCGTCCCGATCGGTGGCTATTCGTCGCCCTTCCTCTTCCTCTTTTTCATCTCTTCTTTTGCTTCTTTAGCTGTAAATCTTCCCTTAATAGGGTAGCCCCCTAGCTAAATGTAGCACTTGTCCAATGGATTTCGTCTCAGATAGACGTTATAGGAGAGGACAGTCTTAGTTGGCGAATGCGCACAGCTGACCTCCAATTTTACATGTAATCGGTTATGCACACAGGCCGTGTATCCCACTTGTTAGGTAATTCTGAAGAGTGATCAATTGACTAATCAAGACCGTTTCTAGAGGAATACAAATATTCGAGGCTCCGACAGAAGGCAGATGAAGACTACTATGAAATATATAGTAGCCGATATGCGTCAGGGTGCATGGTCAACTTCCAGGGTGCAATACCATGACCGCGCTGGAGAACGAATCTTCTTCGTCCTCAGCCTGGATGACCTCGGTACCGACGACCACAAATTTGAGGTTCTCATAGAGTAGTTGCCCCATTGGGCTTGCGCAGACAGTCACAGGCCAACCTTTCTTAGATGCCGCACTCGTCCCCCAATGCACCATCATTGTAGCGACGCCTTGGCGTCTGAAGTCAGGAAGAACTGTAAGAACAGAGAGCGTGATTTGTTCCTCGCCCCATTTATAGAAAAACCCATGAGGCACATAGCGTTTGCTGGCCACCTGCATGTATGCTTCGACGTGCTTCTTGTTCACGTCTTTCCGTTGTTCTAGGCCACGATCTAACAAGAGAGAGTTTAGAAGCGTATTGATGAACCGTAATAATAGTGACTTGCCTAGAGGGGGTACATGTGCCAACACATCGATGTTCCAAACCGCAAGAGCCATCGGCTTAGGCGGCGCGCCTTCTGCGGAGCATCCCGCAGGAACCGCCACATGGACCAGGTATTTGTTCGAATTGTCCAAGTAGTACTCGTACTCCTTTCTCAGCCAGGTGAAGTGATCTTCCATATACTCGAATCGATTAGGAAAACAATAATTATCCATGGGTTCTTCCAAGAAACCGTCTATATGAATCTGCGTGATATTGTCCAGGTCATCCTTGGTGGCCTTTCTGAATTCGTATCCTCGGACAGGAGGATTAGGCGGGAATGGGTTCATCTTCAGCTGGATTGATAGGAGATATAATCGAGGAAAAAGTGAGGCTCAGAGCACAAAGTGCTGTCTCAGTGTTTGACCGATTTCCATATATATATAGTGTCACATGGATAGACACTAGCCCCTATGAATCTCTGGGTCATGTAGGAGACATCCGATTTCTCGGTGTTGGCTCACCTGCCCTCACCTCGATCCGATACCCCTTACCTCATTCCGAGACATAACTG
This sequence comes from Xylaria multiplex, assembly GCA_011057905.1. NCBI lineage: Eukaryota > Fungi > Ascomycota > Sordariomycetes > Xylariales > Xylariaceae > Xylaria > Xylaria multiplex. The sequence goes on along the minus strand of WUBL01000019.1, from coordinate 387,585 downwards.
GATGAGTGTATGTAGGGGTGTCCAAAACGGGTAAAGTAGGTCGGCAACTATCATCGCCGATTACCGACTTCATTGTATATATGTAGATTGATTGGAAGTTCCAGGGACATAGGAATCTCTGGACCCTAGTAGAATTATTGCAATTCGAATACACATTCTAAGCCCTCTCATGGCCCTTGTTATAGCAAAGAACAGGCTTGTGTGCGATGCGTTGAGGGACGCGATCTTATCGTGCGTTTCGATGCTTATTTCATTATTTACTTGTAGTTGGCGCCTATGATATTCAGCAGTACTTGACTCGAGTATCTGTCGGCAATCGGCCAGGGGTTCACCTTCTCGGTGGTCATTGCCGATCAATCCTTTGAGTATTAGCCTACTAGCCGCGAGGATAGACGAAACATTCCACTCGAAACGATGTTAAAGAGAGCTCCTGTGAATCATTATAAGAGGAACAGATCGAAGCGAAGTATAGGAGTTTGCGATTATTAAGTAGGAGGAGTATTTGGTTTGTTCTAAGCCCAGGCAGGCAGGTTAGCACCCGCACGGACCCGGCTGGCGGCCCCTATATAGGGGCCGCCGCGCCGCGTGTTCGCTGCGAGGGATTTTCCTCATCACCTCACTTTTCCACTTCCCACGAAGGGGGNTGGTTTTTAGTGTGATTAGAGGCTTTTTATCCCGCCCTCGGGGCAGCGGTAGCCATTCGATAGCCTAGACGGGGGCATTGGGCATACTATCTAGGTTTTCGGATGGGCTGGAAGGAAGGGAGGGTCGTTCTAGGTTGTGGTTTTTTGCTTTTATTTAGTCTGGGCAGCTATTCGAGCCCTAGAAGTGGCCGGCTCGGGATAGCGGACTTCTAGGACTCGAGTAGACGCCTATGCTCCCCTATATATGCGTTCAAACCAACCGTGTCTGATAGGTGTAGATATATACACTACACTACAGTCATGTAGGCAAGCCATAACGTGGTTAGGTATTCGACTCTATGGCGGTTGTACCCAACTTGTGGCTAGAGATATGGGTTAACCAATTGCAGAATATCATTAGCCCTTCTGAGCATAGGGCCTCAGGGAACAAGATCGGCACCCGCAATACTAGAGTATCTAGATACCTCAATTGGTCGCTTTCTGCTTTCTATCGTAGCGATAATTACATAGTCTTCCCTAATGCGGATGGTTACTATGCGCTAGTACACATCCACCCACCCTCATTACCGGGTTTGTTAGACAGAACCCTGACGTCGGCAGCTAGAAGAAGTCGGACGAACAAATATCATACAGTTACATGTGATGCGCAGTCATCAGAAGCAAGTGGCTCCTCACCTCTCTCCATCCGCCACCGATTCGTTGCCTCCAACGCCCCCGGCATCCCTTTAAACAACCATCCCCATTTCCTTAGGAACCCTTCGGACATCTCCCACCCTGTGATGTCCCAGGGCGGCGACCACGCAATGATGCCGCGCCGCTCGACCTCATCGTCGGGAAAACCCTCGTACAGCCCGCCGACGCAGTCGGCCCACAGCTCGTCCTCGTCGAAGGTGCCGGCGGCCAGGATTAGGCGGTCTCGTCCTTCGGGAGATGGGAACATGTCGATCCAGTCGCCATGCGGTACCGTTTGTTGAAGAACGGTGGGCAGTAGTGTTGGTGGGAGTAGTTCGGGCTTGATGGGGTAGGGGACGATGTGGGTGACTTCTTCGTCACACTGGAGCGGCGTGACGAGGGTGCCCGAGATTAGGGTGCGGTTGGCGGCCAGGGCGCGGAGGGCGTTGAATTGGAGGAGTGTGATGAGGTGGTCTGGACAGAGGGGGAAGATAATATTAAACTGCTCTTTTAAGGATCTGTCCGGGAGCAGGGGATTTCTCGCATTGTATACTTGCTTGATGCGGGATACTGGGACGGTGGAAATAGATTGTTGCTCATTGTCCCAGCATTCTACTAGCGGCTCTGATTTGATTAGTGCCCTTGTTGCGGCACTGGATGCCTCGGCTTTCTTTGCTAGGGCCTTGCGTTTCCCTACTAGATTGTTAGTTTCGATAATTGGGTGTCTCTCGATCGGGCTGGTCTGACGCCCGATCCATTTGGGATAAAGAGAAAACAAGGCCTTACTTACGGTATGCCCTTGTGTTGAGTCTAGTCTGTGCCCGTCTGCGTGCTGCGGCATCCTTGGTCCCAGTCCAGTCGTCTTCCCTGCTTATCGCCTACACGCGGTGAGCAAGTCATGTCTTGGTGATTGAAGGGGTCTGGTACGTACCTCGGCCAATTGTGACATCGACACGAGTCGGATGCGTGGTGCCGTCAAATTTGTAGATCCGTACGTAGTATTCATGATGCTAGCGGACGTTGGAATTGGGGCGATGATGAAATTGATGATGAATGCTACAATTTCCGTCGGCCTGGTCAAGGCGGTTTATGCAGCCTGCTCACAATGAGCAGTCTGACACTCGGGAATAGAGGAGTTAACATGATCATTGTTACTATTCTTAGTTGCTATTACGATGTCTAACTTGGGCAGGCCTAGCGCCATGCAACCTGCTCACATTCTAGACTAGGATCACGAGCTCCATCATGACACGTGCAGATCTTGTAGTGCGCCCCACGCTTCATGCAGCTGGCTCACTCGTTCACTCGAAATTCTCCTATTGGCCTATCTCTTCAATATGTCGAAAGCTCATGCAGCTTGCTCACAATATCCAATGCTCGGAATATAATCCAAAATGGGAGTATTTTGGTCGTTGCGCAAGAAGAGAAATATAAATATCATAGGGACGCTTCAATTTCGACGCATCTTTTCTCATCATCAAAAACACAACATTTAATTCAAGATTCCGTTTCTTAATACTATAACACTCTTATACATTATCTCAAGTACTCGTTTTGAATATGACTTTCACTCCCGACACTCTCCCCGATCTAAAGGGCAAGGTATTCATAGTCACAGGCGGGAATTCTGGCATGTAAGTCTTCTCTCTCACCGCGAAGCCTACATCACCTATCTTACCAAGCCATAGAGGCTACTACACCGTAGCCCACCTAGCCGAACATGGTGCCCACGTTTACATGTGTGCTCGATCTCTAGAGAAAGGCGCAGCAGCCATCTCCAACATCAAGAAACTGTACCCCTCGGCCAATATCGACATCCTGCAAATGGACCTCATGGACCTCACTACCGTCGTCGCGGCCGCCAAGCACTTCCTCACCCTTGAAACATCCCTACACGGCCTGGTCAATAACGCAGGCATCATGGCGACGCCCTTCGAAATGACCAAAGATGGCCATGAGGCCCAGTGGCAAACCAACTATCTCGCGCACTGGGTTTTCACGGAGCATCTGCTTCCCCTGATGCTGCAAACTGCCAAGACGCTTACTCCCGGTAGTGTGCGCATCGTAAACCTCACTTCATCGGGCCACCTGGCGGCACCCAAGGGCGGCATCAACTTCACAGACCCCTCGCTCAAGGAAAGCGGCCCTTGGTCTCGGTACGGGCAGAGCAAACTCGCCAACATTCTACACACCAAGACCCTGGACAAGGCGTACGGCCCTAGCTCCACAAGTGCACGGAAAGGGGAAGGCGAGATCTGGGTTTCGTCCGTGCATCCAGGTATGGTTGAGACGAATCTTGCCGCGTCAGTGGGGGAGTCCGGGTCGGGCATGATGAGTGTTTTCTCAGTCGCACGCATGTTTGGATTGATATGGCCTGCTGAAAAGGGGTCGTGGACTAGTTTGTTCTGTGCGGCGAGTTGGGATATGAAGGCGGAAGAGAGCGGTGAGTATTTCGAAATATTCGGGCGGTTCGGGGAGCCTAAATGGCAGAGCGGTGCCGCGAAGGATGAGAAGCTTGCGGAAAGATTGGAGGAATGGACTGGGGAGGCAATGAGGACGGAAGGGTGGGTTCTATAATGGTGTCAACTGATTTTGGCCTTTTTCGGTTTATGGTTTTAGATTATCATGTATTCTAATTGGTGCTCTTAATTTACGTAGACGTCTTTATGCCTCTTCGCCCAATATATATTTTAGAAGCCTATGCTTGACTATCACCACATTTAATCTCTGTACTAGCCCTCTAACGATATAATTTGACCTCTGGTTGTAGCCCAGCGGTTTGCAAGTTACTTAATTAAGAACCGTTTTAGTCTACTACCTATCGTCGTTGTTAATACTTGGCACGAAGGCTATCTATGTAGCTAAACACCAAGTTCTTTCATTCGCTTCTCAGCCCACGCCCCGAGCTCGCCGAAGAACTCTTCCGCATCACCTCCGCGCCAGTCACGCAAAGAGAACCACAGGTGGCGGGCATCTTTCCCTGCTTGAATGGCGAGTTTATAGTCTGGCGCTTCATCGAAGAGTTTCTAGATTGAACTCTTCATGTTAGTTACATGTCAAGCTTCACACCAGAAAGGGGACGCACCGCGGTATAATGCTTCGCCCAGGCAGCATATGTTTCGAGGTCTGCCAGCGTTGGAGCTTCGGGTAGTCGTGTGATACTTGGTCCGCCCGCCTCATCCGCAATCAAGTCTACTGGAAGCACTGCGACCAAGGGATCAGATAGAAGTGCTGGGACGATGCATGCAGTCTCCCAATCGTACAATGACGTGACAAATGGTTCGCCGCTGGCATCTTGGGTGATTGACGTGTTGTGAATACCAAAGTCACCGTGTTCAAGGACGAGACGGTACAGAGACGTTCCGCGATTTGATGACTCGGGTGGCGTGATATGTGGGATTGCTCGTAAGAGCGACTCCTTTGCAGCCAGAGCTATTGGCCCGACTGTCTCCTCGTCGTCCTCCCAACCGATCATATCGCCCTGATTCCTAATCGTGGCCCTGATCTTTTCTTCTAAGACGTGCATGAAAAATTCGCGAGTTGGGGCTACAGGCATGGAGAGCGAATCCGGCATGAACTTAAAGATGCGGTCATGCAGGTATTTTGTAGCGAAATCAAGTGGCAGATCATAGTGGAACAAGGTCGCGCGCATATGAGCTAACTGATTAAGCAGAATAGACTAGTGATGGTTAACCTGTGACGATCCATCCAAATGAGGCTTGAGATAGGCACGCGTATTATTTACCTTGCCACCTGCACTAAGATCTTTCCAAAAATTGCTCATACCGTCTGCTTTCTCGAAAACCATTAAGCGACGGCCCAGGATATCCGTAGGTTTCTCGGTTTGTTTGCCTGGTTTCTGCGCTGGCACACGGTAGTAGAGCAAGCGGGAAGCTCTTATCTCGGGCTCACTGCGTAGTAACTCGTAGGTAGCGGCTTCGAATTGGACTTCAGGAACTTGCGTCTCGATCGAGAAGCCATCAAAGTCAGGCATGTTCACATCGGAACGAGCGAGTCGAGCCACCATGTCTGGTCTGTTCGAGGCTTTGATATGGAACCCCTGTATAGCGCCAGAGTTAGCCTCAGTTGTAAATCAACCAGACCTTGGCTTACGTAGTTATTTGAGCCTTTAGACACTGTGAGGATATCAGTCACCCGGGTGTCAAGTTTCTCTTCGATTTCTCGGATAAGCAAATTCACATCCCAGACTCCTTTGAAGGGACTCCTGCCGTCCCGAACGAGATCCCATAGTTGGAGGCCGTCGTACGGGTCTCCGTCTGGCCCGGAAGGCCATTCGTCTCGCCAGCCGATCTGTGAAATGTACAATCCCGTGTGTTTATATGAAAGACGGTATTGCGATGTTGCAGGAAACCATAGGAATGACAAGTTGATGTACAGCGTGACGCTTAGCTATAGGTGGCTTAGTGCTACATCGACCACAGTCCGGCCCGTGCTACTACAAAAAAAAAGTGGTCCACGATAGGTTCGGTATCACAGTACCTACTCCGTATGGACTCTTGATTCTATTATCCCTTTAGAGACCCCCTCGGCACCAATACATAAAAATCGGAAAGATGGAGAAACGAGGATTATGCATATATACCGATGATTACCCATCTCTTGGGATTTAGACAACTCGATCCGGTGCTAGATTGATATTATTGTGATTGAAATTGGTGGTGAATCTTGATTGGCTCCAGGTGTGGTAAGAAACCAATTTTTAAAAAAGGTAGAACAACCGTTACTGTCCGTTTTGCCCGCCACACCTCGCGCCACAGCGGTATGCTTCTATTAATAGTGATAGCTCGAATTGTATTCCTTTTCATCCAGCTAGAAGAAAATTTGTATAGCGATATAAGTGCTAATAAAGTATTTTCGAGGATATGACTTGTATTCTCACTTCGATTGTCTCAATTATGTGGTGACTACTGCGAAAATGATCTTAATCAGTGATCATATACAAGTTTCATGGGGTGAGGGTCACGTGAACGTCTCCGTCCAGTGGGGCAAATCGCGGTATGGGGGACTTCAACATTTATATGCAAAACCATCTCTTTTTCTCCATATTGATTACTATCTATGTATCCGAATACCCGCTCGCACTATGTTAGATAATGATTTTCGCAGGTGTACAACTGGCGCAGATAGATTAAATCCGGTAAAACAGCTTAATAATAATAGAGGAAGCCGGTAGCTTGACTATAATAACCGAAGAGTTAACCTAGAACAAGCTGAACTTTCTACAAATAGTAAACGGTGTTAAATCAAACTAAAGCAAATCCTGGATACCTTAGTGATATATAAGGGGGTTATCCCCGCCTAATTGTGAAAAGTTTGAGAGACTAACCATCTATGTTCTCTCGCTGAGGCGAAACCGGCGTTCTCAGCAACCTCAGTCGTCCTCAAAGTCGAGGAATTCATCACATCCACTGCTAGTAGATCTTGCCCGGACTGTGACAAGGATAAAGTGCTTGGAACTAGGGGTTCATATTCATAATAATCTACTATGGCTTCTGAGGTGTCCATAAAGGAGAGTTCCTTCCTCGAGAAGTCTAGGAAAGTGCCTTCTATTTATACATGAATATTCCCTCTCGTTAGGCAGCCATGCTGCCTTCCTTCTTGTTGGCAGTTGCCTAAAATGTCTTAACTGTTGGTCCTTCTTGCAGGAGATATGCTCTCGTGACTTCCTCAGTCAACCAATAGACTATAAGGTCTGCGCCAAGGCCTGTAAGGTCTTCTGATTGGTTGAAGGGGTGGAGACTAGGAGTCTTCCGTGTGACACGGACTACACCCTGGTCGTCGGACAGGTCACTTTCCCCCCACGAACATACCACACTACCGATACCGTCAGAAGTAGTCTCCATATCGACCTCGACCCCATGGATACTCTCATGCTGCTTCTCTATCATTGCATCTCGTCGCTTTTCCTTGTTTCGCCCCCGGATTTCTTCAATAAGAGCCTTAAATGCCCAAAACTCATCTACCGTCACTCGAAGTTGCCCAGGCCCAAGGTCTTCATCTGAAGCATACAGACGGCAAACAATCCGCCTTAGTGGGGAGTACCCGTCCACATTAGGTAGATCAGGATCAATACCGCTTATTTTAGCCTCACGGAGAATCTGGATGGAGCTAGGCGTCGTTGCTGCCGCTGCATACTGTAGAATGCTGTTTTGCTGGCAATCCAAGACATCGAGTCGAGCACCTGCATCAATGAGTAATTTAAGTAGAACATTGTTTCGGTTCCACAGCGCTGACATTATAGGAGCTATGGCAGTCTTGCCCGGTTGATTATTAATATCAATACCCGCGCGGAGAAGACGGTCGAACCACCCGGCCCACGAAGGCCAAATTTGACTGTCAATTTCCCAATTATGAGATACTATGGATACGTAATCCAAAGGCGTACGTAAGCCATCACCTGCTACTATTTGGGTAACTGCACCGTAAGTTAGGAGTAGTTGCAATATCTCTGCGCCTTTAGGCATTGAGAAGATAGGTGGGCGCTCAGTGAACGGATTTGACAAGTTAACGTCCGCGCCAGAGTCCAGGAGGAGCCGGGCCGAATCAAGGTCCTCGAACTCCACTGATAGTTCAAGGGGAGTTTGGCCCTTTATAGACAGGACATTGGGAGCTGCTCCGGCTTCTAAGAGTGCCCGCACGATATTACTTTTGCGCCCGAGGACAGCCTGGTGTAATGGAGCATATCCAAAACTATCTAGCCGGTTTAGTTCAACTGGATCTGGTCCAAAGAATGCTGATGGAGGCCTATCTTCATCTTCTAGAATTGCTTGATAGACTCTCGCGGGTTGCATAGTCTCTGGCATCGGATGATGTAATGATAACTCCAAGAGATCCTTGGAGTCCCGCCATTTCTGATTTACGTCGTGAGTAACAATCGCCCTAGCTTCTGATGCTGCTGTTCTTCAAATGAGGTCAGTTGTTGGTTGTATGTCTATATTGTCTGAAGTAAACTCTTACTGGCCGAAGATATCCTTCGAATGTATATCACAACCTTGCTGCACGAAGAACTTTGCTAACGCAAATCTGCAGTAGTGTAAGGCTACCTATGATTCAAACTTAGTTATTTGTAGGCGAGAGTGAAAGCTATACCTACTGTGGCAAGCGATTGCCCTAGTGGATCAACGTCTGTTAGAAGAATACATTTATTCGCCAAATTGGTCCGAATCCAACGAAAGTCGTTGCAGATAATGGCTCTCCAGATACCTTCACCCGTCCCTAGGACTCGCGGAACCCGAATATGAAGCGATGAGCCCGTTCCAACGAGGCTGGACCACGAGATATCGAGCTCCACCGCTCGGGCCAAAAGCCAGTGGGGAAACGAGTAGTACAGTCTTGCGGAGGACCGAGATTTGGCGGTACAGGTCAATTTATCGCACGTAGGGCGTTGAAGAGTCGGAATGGCGTTATACTGAATAAAAAAGCTTCCAATCAAGTTTTTGAGCCATCTAGGGGAATGCGAGCGTTTAATTTGGTGGCAGTTGCAGCTACAGGTGGAAGCGCACTGTCGGACAAGAACCGTCCGGAACTGTATCATAGATTTCGGAGTCGTCAATAGTATGCTATTCTCTAGGTCGCCATTGACGAGGCCGCATTTTGGTGTAGCGTTAGCTTGCTCCGTACTTGGCGGCATTTTCTGGTCTGCAAGCTCCTGTTTGAGTTGGTTAATTGATCCCTGAAGCTGCTTGAGGATTGTTTGGCTTCCTTCCTCCACCTCTGTATTCTTGTTTTGCAGCTGTATAATGTTTTGCGCCGCGGTGGATAGCACTTCTTGTATTTCGAGAGTGACTTTTACGTGATGTTTCCTGGATAATGTCAATTCACTAGTTTGTGGTGATGTACCCGCTTCTGTACACATACGTTTGGGAAGAACTGAAAGCTGAAAAGCATAGGCCGAGCATCTCTCGGCTATGTTGAGCTTTGTGTCTCAGTCTCGCAATGTTGCCCTTCTCCTTTTGCCATCTGAGCTTAGAGACAGACTTTTGTTCGTCACACTCCTGTTTTTCACCTTGGTTTCTGCCTTGTTTTCTAGGCGCTCTGATTCTATCGCATAAGGCGTCCAACTCATTAATCACTTGAGTCAGATCATCCTTTAATGATACAATATTGCTGGGGTTAACATTTCGGAAGCCGAGGCTATAGTTCGCCGTTGGACTCAGAGCCTCCCATTCTCTCAAGGCTGCTTCGACCTGTTCGATTACAGCGTGTAGTGTGGAAAGCTCATTTAAAAGATCGCTAAATTCAAAGGGTATCTGACCCAATGAGCGTAGAAAGCGAACGCCTTTCGAGATCCCAACTCCTGCCTGAACAAGGGCGATGATGCTAGCGGTTGCGGAGAGTGGATCCATGATTAAGACGTCTTCGGAATTTGGAGCAAAAGGGTAAATACGGATTCCGGTCCGACCGGGGAGAATATGGCAGACAAGTAGTCAGGCTGTACTCTGAAGCTTGACTCAGGTTTCTGTCGCTGGCCCACCGAACCCGATGCAATTAGTCTCGGTTTGCAGATAAGACGTCTTCGAATAGACCGAGAGGCCCACTGCTACTGCTAGCTATGTTACCGTACAGCAGCCGTGAATTAGCAAATACCAGTCAAAAAGACGATTCTGTAGCTTTTGTCGTGTATGGCAACTAAGTACGACGCGTCAGGTGAGGGGCGGAGTTGCATAATCAGCCCCTCGCTGCGCCTGCGTAGCAGTTGCTCCGAATACATATCGGTGAGCCTATTTACCCCAAGAGGGCCATTTCTATTGGAGCGTCAGCGTGGCTTAGGCGCTAGAATATAGCCGGCAACTTCATCCTACTACTTGTGAAATGCTTGCCTAACAGAGCATTCTGCCTTGTTGCAACAAGGCGGACATTCTACTTTGAGTATAATGAAGATTAAGAGCGCTAAGTCCAATAATTCTATATAGGATTGTAAGAATTTTATATTAGAATATCGATTATTTGAGATGCCTTTTAACAAAGTATGTATTTATCTGCTAATAAGTGGTGTAGTAGCTTTGGCAAGTTATTACTATTTTATGCTAGCTACTAAGCTTTTATTTTGCTATTGGTATGTTGGCTCTACTACTGCACCGTATTGTTTCTACTATTTTACGCTAGCTACTAACCTTCTATTGGTATATTGGCCCTACTAGTGAACCGTATTAAAAGAAACGGAACTGTTGAGCCGCTAGGGTATAGTAGGTAGCTAGTGGAAGGACTTATTTACCATCACTTCGGTGACCTAAGATCACCTTCAGAAGGATTGGCCTAGATATTTCGACGCCAACGCCTTCGTCTCGGCCGCCTCTGGGCGTTCCCGGATAGCATGGTAAACTCTGAACCACTCTAAGGCATCGTCGTAATGTAGCTCCGCTGGGAGATAATCACCCAGTAGCTCACAGCAATTGACATATTCCCACCATACTGGGTAGAATCCCGCCAATTCCCAATCAATTAGGCCTGTAAATTGCCCGTCCTTAACCATGATGTTACCCTCATGTAAGTCCGAGTGACTGAAGGTGAACGGTAGCGCCGTCGGCATCTTTCTCATTAGCCCAACGACTATGCTACGTTCTACTGTACTGGCAATCCGACTTTCGAGCTCGTCGCGTACATGTTGATCAGTAGTAATATTCCCGCGAAGAGGGCCATTTGGGAGTGGCTTGAGTAAACGTCGGTCGACCACCTTTCGTCCGTCAAGCATTCTCATTTGTTTATCTGTGGTGCCTCTGAGTTTTAGCAGATGTTGTCCCAACTGGTTCCCGATTCGTACCAGGTCGTCCTTCGTCAGGGTTGCAACCCTCTCAAGCTCGGTACCATCAATTCTATCTTGGACTGTTATGAAATGATCGTTGTCTGTCCACGAAGTCAGAATCTCTGGAATGGGCATGTTGCAAATAGTACGCACATAGCGTGTGTTCTCAGCATCAATCTCGCAGCCTGGATACCATTTTGTGCTCTTGAGAACTCTTTTTGACCCTAGTGCCCATACATCGCAGCCGGGCTTGGTCGCGAGTACTTGACAAGTGGTAGGTTTTGCCTTTGCAGCGTCTACAGCGCTTGCTGAAGCTGCCGCGAATGTGACGTCGGGAAATCGAGCTCCCATGGTGTTTTGGTATTAAATTCTTTTGTGTTTCTGGTGTAAAATGCTTTTGATTACTCTTTTTTCTGCCACTTTCAGCTTTGATAGCCTATATTTATATCGCTAGAACTGCTTTGTTAAAAAGAAATGTTGTATGATGTGTCACACAAACCAAGTAAGTGTATTAAGGTTGGGGCAAAGAACCTGTTCAGGCATAAAGTCGTCAAAGAACCTGTGGCGCCTAACAGTGGTCCTATACCCGCAATGCAGCAACAGAATATAGTATTATATTTCCGTTATTAGGAACAGAATTTGCAACCTGTTTAGTATATGTTGTGTATTATGTTTTTGTTAAACACCAACTAAGTTATTCATAAAGGAGTTATTTAAACAAGATATTCTATCCACGCACGTGTTTAATTTACGTATAATATCGTACAATTGGGAATTAAGTATTTATACATTTCTCATAACAGCGGAAACATTAATCATTTTAATTAATCCTGTCCGAATTTTATAGGGCAAAGTTTATGTGAGGGTTTTATGTACGCGGTTGGAATCACTCGCCTATAATGTGCAATTGCAGCCCAGCCTTTTAGCAAACGTGGTACAAAGGACTCCACTTTCGGATACTAGAACCTCCAGTCTTGGAGGCTTCTATACCAACATTTCAACATTTGTATGCAATATGCGGAAGTGAGCGTAAAATAGGGTTATTCCGATAGCCAAACCAAGTCAATGTAAATATTCAAACATGTTGAATCCTTTCTCTCTAGTCATATCCTACAAGCCTCAACAACCGTTGGCCCTGTGGCCAGGTTGCCGATATCGTGGAATCCGACTCCATGCGTCGTGGCGAGGGGAAGCCAAATACACAGCTACTGGGTAGCTAAGGCTACATTCGCTAAGGTTCTTCATTTTACAATATGTGTGTCTTTGGCCGTGTAGCTGTTACGCTTAGCAATAATTTACTTCAGGTATGTATTAAGTGGTCATTGGATTCAGTGCAGTGATTTTAAGCGATGAAATAATAAAGATGACAAGGTGGTTGAAGCGTCTTGGTTCTATAGCCCACCAGATGCTAACCCCTCTTATATAGGTGGGGCCCACTCTACATTAGCTACCCCCCTCAGTATAATATGTGCTTATAAACTAAACTCTAATCAATATTAAGAGGTAGTTAAAAAGAAACAGGAAAAGGAGCAGATATAAGAAGCTTGATTTTTACTTTGATGTGCCTTATATATGTCAGCTAGGGCATACGTAGATAAAGAAAGTAGAATAGTTAAGTTTCTTACATAGCTAAAATGGGTTATTAGAGCACATTGTACTTAGTATTCAATATTACAACCTCGAGATGATCGTACATATTAACCACCATATCTATGTGTTTACTCCAAGTTTAATTACTGAGAGTATGTAAAACGCCTGTTCTATACCGCCAAGTCCCGACCAACCTCTCCCAATGCCTTCAATAAACCTTCCACGGTCCCTTTCAACGTCTGGCAATTTACCACAACCCGGAAAAAGCTACCTTGGGGTCCTGGAGAATAATCGATCATGAAACCTCGTGGTACCAATTTCTTCACAATCTCGCTTGTACGCCTAGTATTTTCGTTCTTGTCGTCCGCCAAGATGCCGCCGGGGGCATAATAGAAACATACCTGCAGACACGGCGGAGGGTTGCTGCTTACTAGCTTGAAATCTGGGTATTTTTGAACTAGCGTCGCAAGATACGAAGCCATCGCAAACGCATGATCGATCTGCTTCTCAAACCCACTGGCTCCATAATATACCCAGGCCAGTGCTAGCTTCAGTGCATCTCCGCGGCGCCCGCATTGCAGGGTTAAATCAGCAAGATCCCAGTATTCTTTATCCCCCTGTTCGCCTTCTTCGTCGTCACCGTCGTGGAATAGATACCCGGCCGCCAAGGTATTAGCTTTTTTGAAGACGCTTAGGTCATTGGTAAGCAAGAACGAGCACGTTACCGGTACGTTCAGCATCTTGTGTGGGTTGACGGTTAGGGAATTCGCCAGCTCGGCGCCGTCGAGCTTCTGCCGTTGCGTTGACGAAAGTATAGCACTTCCGCCCCACGATCCATCGATATGAAGCCAAAGATCAAACTCCTTGCAAATTTCTGAGATGGCCCGGAATGGGTCATATGAGCCAAGCACGGTGGTGCCAGCTGTGGCATTCACGTAGAGAGGAGTCTTGCCGTCACTCTTTGCTTGTATCACCGCTTCCCGCAGCGTACTAGGAATCATGCGGCCAGCTTCGTCTACGGGCACAGGGACGACGGCGGCCTTCCCCAGACCTAGCGTCGTTGCGGCTTTCTCGACAGAGTAATGGCCATGTTCGCTGGTAAATAGAACAAAGCGGTAGGCTCCGTTGCCGTTCAGCTTAGTGTCTGGAAACAATGTATTCCGGGCAATGACTAGAGATGTGAGATTTGAGGATGAACCACCTTGGCATGTCACCCCTCCAGCATGTGGACCGTTGAACCCGAACAGAGCGGCGAACGACTTTGCGGTTTGTCGCTCGATGACTGTTAGAGCTGGTGAAACATTGTATACGTGAAGCTGTCTGATGGGTCAGTCGCTTGTGGCGGATTTGAGCATGTAGACAAGATTACCTACATTAGTATTCAAGACCGAAAGTATCAGCTCTGATACGACTCCGACCTCAAGAGATATTAGTCAGTTTATAACCGTATTCGATTTCTGTTTTCTTCGTCTTACAGCATTGGTGCTTGAATAAAGCTTGTCAAGAAACCCCTGATCCCAGGTATTGACGCTGTACTTCAGCAGGTTCTGAATGGTATGAAGCAGTCCATCTCGCCCCCTGCCGTCTCCTTTTGGTAGAGAAAATGCCAATTTTTCCACTAGTATTTTTGGTGGGTATGGTTCGACGAGGGCCGTGGATTGCGATGCCGAGTTGCCACCTGCTGCTCTCTCTGGAGCTGCCTCGTCTGCAGATTTGATAAACGGCAGCAATAAAGACTTGACTGCATCTATGAGCTGTAAAATCCATTAGTTAAGTATACTAAGGGTTTTGAAGTTTACCAGAGCATATTTACATCCTCAACCTCGGCCGCCCTGTTTAAAGGCGAAGCCACTGCATTGTGGTTGGCATGACTCATTATACCGTTCGAACTGTTGGCGTCCCGAGTCATTCTGAGTAATCGTCGACGGCTCGAAGACCCCAGTCCTTTATCGTAAAATCTCAGGGAAAAGAAAAGGGGGAATACTCTATATCTGGGTCCAAAGATGGATTCACGAGAGTCGACAAATCATCTGCAGAAGCGGTTTACAATGCAATCCGGCCGCAAATGGCCAATTTATAGTGAATGCTTATTAGCTAGTCAGACCGAGCTACCCGGGAGAATTTTTCAGTACTAGCGTGGTCCGTTTAGCATTTAGCGATTTTGCTGACTCTCGGCGTTTNCCCCCGTTCTAGTTACTAGCCCGAGTCATACTACCCCACCATAAGCAAGTTATACATCTTCACAAGTGATAATTCGACATTCAGCCGCACTTCTTGAAGAAATCTCGTGACATGTTCATGATGCACGGGTCGAATGCGAGCAGGCCTTTTATGTTTAGAAGTTATCTACTACCCTTTGCGCTAAGTATTCGTGGTGGACCAGGCCCCCGAGGTCCGTGGCACTTTTTGTGAGAGTTGCTGTCAACAAACAGACGTTGCCTATCGCAGTGGAAACACCAATAAGAGTTTTGAAAGACAAGAAAGATAGCTTTTGATTAAGAAAGAGTTGTCTGATAGTAAGATTGTAGCTAACCATGCATGTGATGATACCTAAGGGGTGACGTATAGATACGATCGGTATCAACCCCTGTATTTTTAGTTTTCTTTCGGGGACTAATACATGATGCTAATTCTAGTATCCCTTTCTAGTTTATGTTTCATTAGAGGAGTTCGTGTGCCCACAAATCAATCAACGCTGCGATAGGTGTGCAAGGCTGAAATTAACGTTGCGGCTAGGCGCAGCAGCTTTATACCTAGCTGATTCGAGGCATCTCCCCTCCTATTATAGATGGCCTGCTAGTATGTTGGGAATATACATGTTGATCTGGGCGCAAAAGGGGGAGGTGGAGGATTAGAGCCGGTTCGTGTCGTCAAGGGTTGTCATGGCATCTCTAGCGGACTCAATATCTTCTGCCCGGATGCCGCTGCGCTCGCACATGCCGTAAAAGATGCTACCCTTGCGATAGAGATTTTCAGGGGTATCTAACTCTGCAATTTTCCCGGCATCTACGACGCAAATTCGATCGTACCCTATAATGGTTCGTAGACGGTGTGCAATGCAGAGTACAGTTTTGCCACGGAAACCGGCAGCCATTGTGAGTTGAATCTTCTTGTCAGTCTCCATGTCCACACTTGAGGTGGCCTCGTCACAGACGATAATTCGAGAGTCTCGGACTAGAGCTCGTGCTAGAGCCATAAGCTGTCGCTGACCGAGTGAGAAGTTTAGCCCATTTCCTTCGACAACACTGTCAAGATGAATTCGAGGACCAT
Source organism: Xylaria multiplex (assembly GCA_011057905.1). NCBI lineage: Eukaryota > Fungi > Ascomycota > Sordariomycetes > Xylariales > Xylariaceae > Xylaria > Xylaria multiplex. The sequence continues at coordinate 371,646 of WUBL01000019.1, read as the reverse complement.
TCTCTCTACGGTCCTCGGGCTTTTCGGGGTTTTCGTCTTCTCCTGCCAACCCTGCCTGCCTCAGAGCAGACCAAAGTTCTAGATCCGTGTGTTCATTAAAGGGGTCAAGGTTGCTACGGACAGTGCCTTGGAACAACGCTGGATCTTGTGGGATAATGGTCAATCGCGATCGGAGGTCAAGAAGACCAATACGGGATATATCGATACCATCGATCGTAATAGAGCCTCTAGATATTTCCACAAGTCTAAATAGAGCGCTCATAATCGACGACTTGCCTGCACCAGTACGTCCAACAACACCAATGCGCTCACCACCTTTGATATGTATGGACAAGCCTTGTAGGACGAGAGGTAGGTCTTTGCGATATCGCATGTCGACATCGCTGAAAACAATCTCGCCCTTCTCCGGCCAACTTTGACTCATATCAATAGTATGTAGCGGAGCTTCCTGCTCAAGTTCTACGCCGTAGTAACGTAGGCGTTCGACTGAATTCATCCCTTTATCGACATCTGACAACTGTCGGATAGAGAATTGAAGCATCTGCACGACGGAAAGAGCGTAGCTTAATACGAGACCGCTGATCGAAGGGTCTACACTGAATCGCGACGTGACTACAAGAATACCGACGATAAAAACGAGTAAGTTGCCGAGGGCGTCGAGTCGCATGGTAAGCCATCGTTGATTAGCGAAAGTCAGGTAGTAGGCAGCATTCATCGAATCGATCGACAAACGAAGGTCGTGAACGAATCGATCTGTAAGACCATAGGCCTGGATAGAAGACACACCGCTGAGTCCCTCGCTAAATCTGGCGAATACTTTGGACCGCAAGACCGACTCATAACGCTTTATTTCACGCGCTGATGAACGGTAGTATGTAGCAGCGCCAATGTAGAGAATATAGAATGGGACTAATGCGATGGTGAAATAGTAGAAATAGGCTATAATAAGGATGAAAATAGCAAGGGCTGAGCCTACAGTGACAAGATACATCCGAAGAGCATCGGATAGAACATTGTCCATAACGTCAACGTCCCTTGAAAAGCGGTTAATGATTCGGCCGAGCGGCGTAACATCAAAGAAAGATATTGGCGCGCGTAAGACTCGAGTCATAGCTTGCTGAAACATGGTTTTACTGGCGTTCGTTCCTAAGACGGTTACAAGAAGCGAGAAGGCGAAAAGTAACAGTGCTTGCGTAACACCGAGGGCGACGTAAATACCAATGTAGAGGCCAGTTGAGTATCGAAACTTATCTGATATCCAGAAGGAGAGCCAAAGGTTCGTGACGATATTGGCCCCTTGAGACAATACCAAGAGTAGAAAGCCAAGAGGTGCATTTAACAGCGTCCCGGAAGCGCGTACATAGGCGCCATAGACAGACCAAGGTACTGAGTCTTCGGCCCGATCCTCTTGCTGCATCAGCGGGGCGGCTTTTTGGCGTTTCTCAACTTTCTTCTGATCCGTGGTGTCGTCGATCGGGGCGAGCTCTTTGGTATCCGCGGCTATGCTTTCCTCTTCTTGCTTCTCTTTTGGAGCTGTCGATTCTACAAGGGCCTGGAAGCCCTGGTGGTTTTTCATTAAATTCTCAAAGGTATCAACAGTCTGAATCTTGCCGTCTTCCATCCAGACGATGCGATCACATCGATCTAGTACCCAAAGCTGATGTGTGGCTAAAATGAGACATTTGCCCCTAAGCAAGCCGAGAATAGCATTATCGAAGATATGTCGTCCAACATGAGCATCAACAGCACTGAGAGGATCATCCATCAACACAATGTCGGCATCAAAGTAGATAGCTCTTGCAATATTAAGGCGCTGCTTCTGACCGCCAGAGATGGTGATGCCTCGCTCGCCAATCTCGGTTTGGTCGCCATGGGGAAGCATGTCTAAGTCAGCTTGGAGCGCGCATCTGTCGGAGACGTTAGCCGTCTATAACAAGAATGTAGGTGGGATAATGTGAATAGACTTACGCTTCGACGACCTTGTTATACCAACCCTCATCTAACTCCTTCCCAAAAGTAATATTGTTTTGCAGTGAAGTATTCTGGATCCAAGCATATTGGGGGCAAAAGGCTCTAGATGCGCCAAAAATGGCATCTCCATCGGTCTTGCGCATGTGACCTGCCAAGGCAGCCAGCAATGAACTCTTACCACTACCGACCGTACCAATAACAGCAATCAACTCGTTACGACCTGCCTTGAAGTTTACATCTTGCAGCTTAAAGGGCTCCCGCTCGTTATCGGATGATGCGTTGGATTCAAGAGTTCCTGATTTGTCGGAGTCTGTCTTTGGTTTCCCATCCTTCCCTTTCGCAGCAACTTGGCCTTCGGCCTTTTCCTGCTTTTGAGTCTTCTCCCACGTGAAACTCGCGCCTCGCAACTCAATCGCATATTCTCCTTCAGGTTCCCAAACAATTCCTTCTTCTCTTTCTTCCTCTAGCATGAAGTTTTCGATGCGCTTGAGAGATGACCACGCGTCACTGGCCTGGCCAAGAACAATAGGCAAGAGGTTAAGGGGGATGCGTAGACTGTTGAACAGAGCCAGCGAGGAGAAAACCTTGGCAGGGTCCAACCCATGATCCGTGAGTGAGTAGGTGATGAAAGACAGAATGGATGCAAAAATGGGAAGAGACAAGCTAATCGAATTAATTCCGTTTCGAATAGCGAGTAGAGTCTGAATAGCGCGGATTTCTTTCAGGCGGATCTGCTCCAATCGGTCGAGAAAGGACGGCTCCCAACCAAAGTATTTAACGAAGCGTACTGATTCGATTATCTCTTGTGTGAGCGACATACGTTGATCGGTCATCTTGTTGATAGCCTTTCGTCGACGGAATAATTTACGAATGGCCATCGTGAAAACAGGCACGCCAATAACGAGGAGCGCAAAGCCTGTGAGGGCGCTGTATGTCAAGTTGATTAGGAGTAGAACCAGCGTAATGATACAAGAGAGTGGCGAAGCCCAACCCAAGTGCAGAAACGCACAAGCTAAATCAATTCGATTGGTATCAATACTCATCAGAGTCGTGATACGTCCATTAGTCCATCCAATGCCAGTCTCGGTATTAATCTTCTTATTTTGCTCTGTTCCATTCTTTGACTTCGCGTTATCGGAATTTGCATTGGTGTCTTGATTCTTATTTTGGTTGCTCTTGTCTGTATCATTCGGTTTAGATGTTGTATCAGATGAGATTCCACCTGCTTTGGCGCGGCTAGAGATCACCATGGCCTTTTCATAGATCATACTAGTAAGCACACCACGACTCTGCCCACCAAGCATCATACCCGTATAAGTGAAGTGGCTGGCGGCTACACTTTGAATGATCTGCAGCAGGGTGACTCCAATAACTAGACCGATGCCATGCCCTATTGGTGGCGCGGCTTGGCCTTGGGATTTGGCAGTATACGCATCTGTGGCGAACTGAATAAGGTATCGGAGGACGAAAGGAGCTAGAATCTGAAGAGTAGAGTATATGAAGGCGTAAACCCCACTAACCCAGAACTCGAACCTCAAGGTCTCAATCAAGGCACCGAGGAGTGGTCGTTTCTCTCCTGTCTCAATTCTTCGTTGAAATGCTTCCTTTACCTTCTGAGTTAGGGGGTCAACCGCTCTATTCGGGTTCACTGTCCAAATGTCGCGTTCGTCAAGTTGACGTTTATAGCCAGTCTTGACAGATGATTAGTATCTACCTATAGTCTCCTCCAGGTAGGGTACAGACTTACAACCATCATCGGTGTTATCCAACCAAAGGTCAATTGACTCAGAAACCCGGCCTTGTACTCGCGCGAGACGATAGGTTTGTCAGGTATAGGTGGGATGCCACCCCACCGTAATGGATTTGGTGTTCGATACCATGGTTTTGTCTGTGGCTGAGTGACTTCAGCTATGTCTTCGCTCGCAGAACGAGCATTGCTTTCGGAGATAGCCAGTTTCTCGGATCCCAAGTCGCGCTCAACATCATGGGCGCCATTGCCATCCTGCGTTTCTGATCCGGGTGACGGGGGAGAAATGCTGTCGCGTTTCTCCGCTAGACTATCCTGAGCTGTACCATCCGCCCGAGTAGCAGTAGTTGTGACATGATCGGGAGTTCCGTACTCCTTCGATTCTGCCATACCTACAACTCGAGATCGGGAGCTTTTTCCGTGCTCGGCAGTTTGGCATGAGAAATTACAATTTAGAATCGACCTCAGATGGGGCTTTGCATAAGGACAGGATGAGTTGCTAAGCTAGGCGTGGGGTTCTATGCAACTTAGCTCATTGGAAGGCCAACGAAGTTATGAGTGCCAATTAGATGATCCGATATAACAATTATCTGATAACTTATTTTCGAACCCTGATAATGAGTGACCGAAGCAAGGACGCCGTGGGAATAAGAGGCCACACCACGATTAATGCAGTATGCTTAAATGGAGAAGGTGAGGAAATGAGCCAGGGGAGCTGATCAATATATTATATGAGCTTGTAAGGAAAGTGGAGTACGTGTGAAGGGGTGTACTGACGCGATCAGCTATCAAGGTGAGGTAATCGCCAAAGTCACATGACAAGTTACAAGGAACACAGGATCACATCAAATAAAAATCAAACTACTTATGTGGACGACTATATAATATTTGTAAATAAAACTATTGTGAATTTCGTCATGCGATTGCAGGTGTAGAGTTTGAGTGGGTTATCGCAGTCGAAGGTGGGAAATACGCACCTCTAAGACCATCGCTCGAATGGTCTGAATTCTAAGAGGTTAGTTACAACTACTAGCCTCTCGGCATGATCAATTGAATATTTTGTAGTGTATTATTTGGCGAACGCGCTGGCAATTCTTTGTTTCATTCACCTCACCTATTGCACCTCTTAAGTTCGAACAGGCCAAAGACATGATTACTGATTACTGAAGTAGATGAAAAGAGACTCGAGTAATTACTCATGAAAATTGACAATATTTACCGCCGTCGCCACGACTATAAACCCCGCATTCTGTAAGACCGTAAGACCCTACCCACCACCGTAGCTACCCCAACCTCCTTAACCTCAATCCTGTACTCAGCTCAGTTTCGTTCTCTAGATTTTGGGAGTGTGTAAGAGGTATATAGTAAGAAATAAAATTCGATATTCCAGATACTGTACTAATACCTACTATCTACGCTGGACTGTTCGTTAGTCCTAATAGAGGGGACTGCGCTGATTCGGTCGAGCAGTAGTCGCGGTATTGGTGTAGGTCGAGGTGCAGGCCCCATTACTACCCCATCTCCCCTCTACCTTGATTGCCGGACACTGTGACGGATACAACCGTGGGGGCTTCATAGGTGGTATATTAAGGATTGTTAGCGTTGCGCCAGGCTTTAGCGTCTTAAACGAGACTATCTGATTAGCTGGATCCTTGTTATCTGTACTGCTCACACAAATTCTTTCGCGATACCGTACAAATCGAAGGTCAAAAAGGTTATCTATATACACTATTCTTTCACCCAAGCTTACCTAAGCTTCTAATCAGTGACATTCCAATACCCCCCTCAATTGCTAGAGCGCCCGCCTCCTTCCCCTTTCTTCCCCCTTTTTCATTTTTCCTACAAGGTTCGGCCTCATCCACAACAGTCTTACCTAGATAATCATGGCCCCAAGTCCGCGTCTTGCTGCCATTATACGCCCATGTGGCATGATCTGGTTCTCCATTTGCTGTAAGTCTTGGTCCCCTGCCGCTACCACATCTGTACTAACCTTCTCTCCCCTCTAGTGCACTGGGAAGCTTTCAAAGCGTCGTTTCGTCAACACGGTCTCGGAGCACTTCTGCGCTTGCCGCAGGTCCGAGATGCTGCCATTGCAAAGTTGTTTTGCGTAACCTGTAACTTAATTGCTATATCTACCCTCAATCTGTCTACGGACTGACCGTCATGCACAGCTAGCGGCTTTATCGCCTTCGAGGACACAACCATTATCCCCTCACTCGTAAAAGCCGCTACCGGTGTCGTTCTCGAGCTAGGCCCTGGGCCAGGCAATCAGCTCCATCGTTTTGACACGTCTCTTATCAGTCAAATTTATGGGGTTGAACCTAATGACCAGTTCAAAAACGACATAAATGCTAAGCTGGAGAAGCATAGCCTGCAAGATAAGTATAAGTTGATAGTTTCTAGAGTTGAAGACAGTGATGTTCTAAGAGGCGAGGGAATAACGGAAGGTAGCCTGGATAGCGTGTTATGCATCCAGGTCCTGTGTGCAGTAAAGGATCCAAAGGCCGTTATGAAAGAGGTGTGGAAGCTACTGAAACCTGGAGGCAAATTCATATTCTGGGAACACGGATGGAGTAAAAACCGGTTGACAATTGCAGAGCAAGGTACGTCTCCGCTAACTTCACTTTCTGGATGCACCCGAGTATCCATGTTCCGAGTGGGAGGACTGGGGCAGTAGTGCAGACGGGCTAACGTGAACAAAGCTTTATTGAATCCTGCTTGGAGCACATTCCTCGGTTGCCATATGACCCGGAATGTATTGGCGGACATTCTTAACAGTGGAGAGTGGGAGAACCCGGATGAGATCGAGGCACCCGAAGATCCGTATAGCTGTTTACCTAGGATTCAAGGTGTGCTTATCAAGAAGGCTTAATTCGACCCTTATTAGAGTAAATCCCTCTATGATGAGACGCAGTCGATGTCTGGGGAATGATGATCGGTCTTCATTTGAGAACAATATGTATTCCCAGACATCGGTTCTGTATATACTTGAAGCCCAGACACTACTGAGCAATCCGCTCGAAGAGCAGATGAGTTATGACGCTGTCGAGCTAGAAGATAAGGTAGCGCCATCCTACAATATACCAGTAGCGGCAAAGGGGACTGGCCCGGAAACCAACATCCGATTTCTGCTGTTATTAAGACAAGTCTTTAATATTGTCTCTAATTCCTCATTTGATTGCTCTCCGGTTGTTTGGTATTCATCTTCTAGATAATGACTTCACAGATTGGCCTTGGCAATATATATTAGGAGTAATTAAATGAGTGCATTGGTTATGTCTACTTATTCGATATGACAATTTGAGCACCCCTGATATGCAGATTTCAAGTAGTGACACAGTGATACTTAGTAAAGGAATCTAAAGATGGCTTAGCTAGATTAGACTATTGTAATCATAACGAAATTCTAAATGTATACCTGCGAAGCTATTGTCTTGAAGATGGTGTTTGTTCAGCTTGGGTGCTATCGTATATTCTGATGCCTAACACGATCCAGTGTGCCAGTTCGGTTACTTCGCAAGCCTCAGTCCTACGACTATCCACCACCAAGAGGCTGCAATGTTTCCAAGTATCAGAGATCCCTAAGTATTTCGTGTTAGCCAGTAGATCCTCGGATTAGTCACGCCGTCTACATACGCTATGGTTGCATTATGCAACTCTTCGATAGCGCCGACGAGGTCATCAACACCAGCACCATTGGGGCAATCTATCCACCGGCCCTGGTCCCGGATGCAATAGATTTCCTCGTTTAATCGGACTGTACCGCTAATACGCACGCCCACCTTCGCAGAGATGTCAGTTTATATACAATTACAACCTTGATAACGCAGAGAAAACATCCTCAGCAAGGACAGTGGGCAAACTCTGACTCACATCTTTAGTATGCTGAACGCTTTCCCGGAGTAACTTACGACCATAAGCTCCACCGTCTCTGGAAGTACATTGGTCAATTGCTTTGAGATCCACGTCGTGTTCCGAAGCACAGGCTTCGTAGAACGCGCGGTCCGGGATTCTCTCGAAGTCGGCCGTTAAGCACTCCACGAAGCCAACGAGAGTCCTAGGGTCCGGGTACGACTCTTGCGCACAGAGCTCGACGATACTACCTTCGCATTCTCCTGGGCCGTGCTTGCACTCGAGTACACCGTCTTCTGAGAACCTGAAGGGTGAACATTGTAAGAAATTCCGAATCTTAATATAGGGGTCATCACTCCTCACAATGCAATAATACTAAGCCTGAAGTCGACCTTATCGTAAACACGCTCGATCGTAGGAAGGACCAACTCGGTTAAAGCGACCTGTATGCAACTTGTCAATTTTATCATCAAGAGGTTTGTTAAAAGGGGTCTAACCTTGGCATTGCCGCATTTCGTTATGATATGGGCCTCTAATGGCACCTTCGTCGTAGCCGTAGCAGTCCGCTGAGTCGGACATTCCCCGAGTATTGAAAGTGTGTAGAAGCCATAAACGACCATAAGGGAGAGTATCAAAAGCAATGTTTGACCGATGGGTGGGAATGATGCCCGAGAGAGACGGCATGGCCTCTTGGTGGCCGCGTGGCCAATTGCTACTGGAAGCTTCTCACTCATCGTGATGTTGGCTGATATGGTGGAGTCGAACAACTAACTCAGCGTGAGTACACGACTTTTCTTTTTTTTTTCTTTTTTTNCCCTCAAGGCAATTCTGGCCTCGAGAATACTGAGTAGAAATCATGTAGTTCAGGCAATGCCCTTCGTCAACATGAGAGGGAGGTTCTTTGGTTCTACCGTCATGCGGCTTTCCACTAAGTTTCCAACCCAATTCAAGCTGAACCCCCACATTAACACCCTGAAATATTATTCCTGGTCTACCTATCAGTGCCGTTAAGTCTTCATCCTTTTTTGATAGCCACTATCTAATGCCGGAAAAGTTCCATGGAAGGTATAACCATGGTTATCCTAGCTATCGTTCCAAGCTACTGTAAGCTACATTCTTACCTCAGACTGCACCTCGGCTTCTCGATTCATTACACACCTCAACGGCTTAGGATAGTCCTATTTCGGCCGCGTGATTAGTCCTACGGTGTAAATGTACAGGTACTTGTAGTTTCTAGCTTCGGTGTGATCTACAGTATACCGTAGGAATCAAGATTCCGAGGTTGTGTCCGAAGGTACTATGTACACCGGTACTTACCGAAGGACTTTGACACATTGGGGCGCTTGGCTGGAGACTTGAATGATTTGTAACATAAGCACTAAATATGTTCTAATATATTGTGCAACTCTCGAACCAAGCCTTCGAAGCTGTCGAGCCCCTCCGGTACGTGAAGTGACATCGTCTTAGTTAGAACACTTTATCTTGCATGGGGTGGTTGTATCATGCATAGCTTAGTCACTAGTGTGCATACGCCCCGGTCTCGTCCGGGATACCTAAGCTAGCCTTTACTATTCACACTCCCGCCCCATTTTATTTAGCAGACCCGTCAACCTACACTAGGATTATTGTTTGAACTGGCCATGGATCGTTTAGTCATTTCCAACATAGTGTAACATACCTACGTAATCGTCGATAGCTAAGCATCTAAGGCCACCTCAAGGATCGTAAACAAGATATGCATTACAAAGGAGCGGTGTAGAAAGGGCACCTCGGTCCCGAGGGAACACGACCAACGGCTCAAGACAATACAGCTTTCAGAGCAGGAAGTTTAGCGCGAGGTGCATCCCGATCGGTAGAAATACTAGCATGTCCTGGGATGTAAACGACGTAACCTGTCGATCCATCTTAGTGGCAAGTCAGTAACGGACATCACAAACTGAATATGTACGAAAACGGTACTTGCAGGAATACGGTTGTCTGCCTATACTAATACAGTTTATTACACCTACAGCCGTTTTGAGGGATTCACTCATATGCGGGAACTAGCTTGTATTATTCATAGGGACATGAGTCGAGTGAGTGAGGTATGACACTGCGATGAAAACTTAGGGGGAACGGCGTTCTGGAGCCGGATTAAAGTAGGTCTAGATGATGTGTGGCTTCCGCAAGCCAGATATGTAACTCGTAGCTCAGGTTTGCTGCTGCTTCCGCTGCAAATTACCACGCTTTATCCCATAATCTTGAATACATAAACACGCGCAGACATGTATGGCAATGAGCACAGAAAAAGAGGCGAATACTGCATGAATACCTCCCATGTACCCCTGAGACACCAAGACTTTTTCTTCCTCTGTGAGGTGTAGATTCTCTAATGCAAAGGCCGATGAGATCAATTTCGCAATAGTCTCCTGACTAAACCTGGATTTCAATTGACCATATAACACGTTGCTTAGGATAGTCCCGGAAACTACATGCTCATTAGTGTCGAGTATTGTGAGGCTATATCAAAGACTTACCTGTAGTACTAGTTGCTCCTCCCATGTCTCTCAAAAAATTCCGTAATCCTGTCAAAACGGCTCGATCGTTGGTATCTGATCCCGCGAAAAGGCCAACAAGAACTAAAGAAGTGTCTATGAGCCAAAGCATAAAAACGAAGCCCGAAGGGGGGAGGCACTTACCAGGCTGCAAGGAGCACCCGACGCCTACACCATCAAGGATGCCAACTAGGATGATTCTCCAAATTGCTGTCTGTTGGTCATAATACAATTTTGCAACTGCAGCCACTGCCCAGCATATAGCTCCTGTCACAATGATGGGTTTATAGTGTCCAAATACGGAAATGAGAATACCGGTCAGAGCTGATGTCAGTCCGTGGGCGATGACCATAGGAAGCATTAGAATTCCAGCCTGAGATGGGCTGGCACCTCGAACATTCTGAAAGTATAGCGGGAGAATAAATAAATTTCCCCAGTAAATCCAACCGATGAGGATATTAATAAATATCAGAATGTTTGTAGAACGGCCGTAGCTGAATAGTTGAGCTGGCAATAGGGGTAACTTCGCAAACCGCCATTCGACCATTAAAAATATGCCAAATAGCGTCGCTCCTGCGATGAACATGCCTATTGTCGCCGGTGAGTCCCAAGACATGCTTGCTCCGCCTTGCGATATCGGTATCTAATTCAAAAGCATCAATATCGCAAGCATCCCGAATCTGAGCAGTACTTCGGATGTACCTACCAAAAACAATGCGATACCAAATAAACTCGCAAGGGCTCCGACCCAGTCCACCAGCTTCAGCTTGTCCCAGATTCGATCATTGGTATGAGTGGAAGATGTTGGCCACACTGACACGAGATAAAAAACGGCCATGACGCATAAGGGGCATACAAACCAGAACGCCCACTGCCATCCGGCCATCTGTGTAAGAGCCCCCCCNAATGACAGGACCGAGCCCATTCCCTAACGCAGTTGCTACCCCAACCATGCCGAAGTAATACCCACGCTGCTCTAACGTCGTGATGTCTGCAATTGCGATCTGAACGAGCGCATTGATAGCTCCAGCGCCAAAGCCTGTAAACGCCCTGGCGGCGAACAGATACAATGGTATCCCAGAAAAACCAGACAGCAGATTTCCGGTCCCCATTATCGAAAGGGCGGCGACCAGCGCGGCCTTGCGGCCGAATATATCTGATAGCCTGCCATTGATCAACTGGATGCTCGTGCTAGTAATGAGAAAACAGGCGCCAACTAGGGATATAGAGGCGCCGATGTTGAGAGCAGATGCTATTGCTGGTAGACTAGTCGATATGGATGTTTGATCGAGGAAGGAAATGAATTGTATTAGCGCAAGGGCGGGAAATATGACCAATAACCGTTTTTGTGGCAAGGAATGCGACTGATTTTGAAGAAGGGGGGTAGATTCGTCCATTATAGACGAAGAGAATCAAAAAACAACATGAAATTCCAATAGATAAGATTAAAATTGTAGTGTCTTTCATTCTTTTCGTTCGAAGTAAGAAGGAGTTTACTAGTGTCTATCCTAGGTTGCTACAACTATTTACATTAGGTAGGTACCCGGTAGGACGGGCGACCGTGGTCACTCGGAACCTTTATTGACCCATCGGTAGTAGGACCCTCACGTGACCTGTGTTTCTATCCTTTCGTCTTCAGGAAGAGGACTCGGCGACTTATTATAGTAGATCAGGGTGCTATCAGCTGGTTCATAGGGGAATTAATAGACTAAATTCCTGCTTAATTTCATCGCAAGAGTACTGAATTGATCGTAAAAGAATAAATCTATGGGGATATGACAGCGCTAAAGCTCAATGAGCGGCAATAATCATGTGCAGCACAGCGGCATAAGAATACACCTCCAACTGCCACAGATATAGCAAAGGAACGTAATACTAAATTATTGTAACTAAGGCCGCAAGAACCGATCAAAATACGCTCATAATACTCAATAGCGTAATTCGTCCGCTTTACTCTACGCTTATCGTTCCACCGTTGTTGGGAAACGGGATGGCGTCCCAACGTAGTCGGCGTAGGTGGCGCTTTGGATCGTTGATATTATTCCGAGCGTGCAACCAGCGACGATTATCCATCATTATAATGGTGCCGGTTGGAAAGTCAGCAGAGGTGAGATGTACTGTTGATGGCGACTCTAGATGATTCCCCGCACCCGTAGTTTGCAGACACGCATCAAGCTCTTCGAGTGCGTTTGCTGCCCTTTCCGTCAACGGCGTCACGATATCTCTTCTAAAACGCATCATACAGGATTGGCTCTCCTGATCAATAGCCATCAGATTCCCTACAATCTTCTGCTTTGTGGGATCTTTAACAAACTCCTTGGGGATGTTGATACTGTACTCCGGTCTCATCAACGATGCCTGCGTAGACAGAGAGAGAGATTGGTTCAGTCGCTGAATGTTCATGGCCGACAGAGTCCCCCCACCAAACCTATCGTGCTGAAGAACTTGGAGGGCAAAGAACCGTGGAGGCAATTCCTCATAGCTGCAGTCGGTATGCCAGGGGAACTCTTCCATTGTTTCGGATCTTGCACGGTGGTTAGCTGTCTGGAAGGAGACGCTTTCTGGCCGTACGTCCCAGAACCACCCACGCGATGCGCTGTGTGAGATGGGAAGCTGGTGGCTGCAGGACTTATGGAGACTAAGAACTAGTTGTTCAAGATACCGGCTCTCTGGGTCTGCAAAGCCCAGACTGATCTTAAGGATGCCATGTTTCCAGAGTTGCTCATGCACCTTGAGGACATGACTCTGTTGTGTTGAGTGATCAATAGTTGGGGCAGTTACATAGGGCACCGTAAGTGACTGCACAGAATTAGATCCGGTAGAAGGCCGGATTGTGGTAGCTGCACTAGCAATGGTATGTGCTTCACGACGATGACTTCGAATATGAAGCCTTGTTAACAAAGACAAGCCACCGGCCCGGTGAACCAAAAGACGCATTTTGAAAGGATTGGCAAAACACCGGTGTCGCCTAGTACACAGCGAATAAAGTTGTAGACGAGAGTGCTGGATCTGAGCCATAGGTAGTCATTAAACAACAGCAAGGAGTAGGACTAGATCCTTTCGACTTTCTGAATTCTTCTCTTTTCCTTGAAGGCTATTCTCGGGTTTGTCTCTTTTTTTTTTKTTTTTTTTTTTTTTTCAGAGTTCTACGCTACACTATAACAGATGCTTGTAGTAAATGATTCTACATAATGTGGTGTAGTAGATACTCTCACCGTCAACTGTGCTGACAGTGTAATGGTTGCATCCATCTTGGCAATATGATTGTATCCCGTTGTATCTGGGGTTCAGTTGTAAGAAGGATTGAGACTATCGGCAGTACTGTGAATACTGTGTACCGCAAGCTATTACTTACGGTGGGGGATTATGTAAATTTGGCATGTGGGGACGACAAGGGAACGCATGGGGTAACTGCAGGGAAGCTTCTATTGTATTAGTACTTATATGAGACGAGATATTAGTACACATTAGTCTGAATATTAGTCTGTATATTAGTTCCTTAGTGTTGGAACCGGATGCCTGCGCCTGCATAAGCGCGCAAGAAGCCGGAACGAAGCGGGTCGAAGGATCCAAAGACCATTCCCCTTAATAGTATGGCGTGATAAATCCACTTTATGTCGCAACTTTATTCTAACGACGTAAAGAGTCGCATTGCTGACGCCGAGTACTACCATTGCACGTGCGCCGTCCTTAGCGGGTTGGTACAGATGACCGTAATGTCATGAAAATTGTACGTTGATACCGACACCACAACATATACCTAGATAGATGAGTACATTGTCCGTATAAACCCCTCGTGTAGTGTCTGGCGAATTAGGAATAGGTGAATATCGCATTACGTCGTGTAGGTATTCTATATCCTATCCATATGCCACTAAGCATTCATAAACCAATTCGCCCGAAACTAAATGTAATTTATTATGTGCACTACACTATGAGTTACTTACATTAGGTACTTACAGGCCACCATCGCAATAGCTGGTTCTATGTGCTTGGTTAACTAGAAGAAAGGCCGAGATAGTAAAATCGCTACTCTCTTTCTCCCTCACCGTTACCAGCAACAGCTACTTCGTCTCTCATTGTATTGTTCGCTATCACGCCATGATCGCGTTGCCCTTCTCCCTATGATAAACCTAATCGTCCTATCATATTAATTATTCATACTGACTACTAAGTCTTGCGCTGGGGGAAGAGAAGAGAGCGAGAGAATGCCGCAGTCCACAAGGACCCCTAGATCCCCAGCGGATCTGGATAGCGAAGGAAACTCAGCAAATGAACGCATGCCACTTCTCAAGCCTGATGCAAATGGCAATCACACTGAATCCAGTCGAGAATCAGGCTTGCGCCAAACAAGCTCGGACCCCCAAGAAGACGAGACGACAGTCACAGCCCAAGAGTTGCCTTTCAGCAAGCTTGCCGTTATCTTTTCGACAGCTTGGATAGGCGTCTTTCTTGGAGCTGTCGATTCTACTGTTATTGCGACCCTTACAGCACCTATCTCTAGCGAGTTCAAGTCTCTCAGCTTGTTGTCATGGCTAGCCACTGCATATCTCATATCCAATGCTGTCTGCCAGCCAATCTCCGGTCGCTTAACCGACATCTTCGGCCGCGGACCTGGTTTGATATTCAGCAATATCCTGTTCTCTGCCGGAAATCTCATCTGTGGGTTTGCTACCAATGAGTATCAGCTTGTCCTTGGTAGAGCTATTGCGGGAATTGGCGGTGGTGGGCTCATGAGCATTGCTACTTTCCTAGGCTCCGACCTTATTCCGTTAAGGAAGAGAGGCGTGGTTCAAGGCATCTTGAACCTATGCTTCGGGTCGGGAGCTATGTTGGGCGGTGTCATTGGGGGGCTTTTCAACGATCATACCAAGCTAGGCTGGCGACTTGCCTTCATCGTTCAAGTTCCTCCCTCTCTTTTAGCGGCTGTTGGCGTTTATCTTTTTATAAGAATTCCACCGAAACAATCTCAGAAATCCTATCTTGCTCGCATAGACTTCCTCGGGGTTTTCCTGTTGAGCTCTTTCCTCATTCTACTTCTCTTAGGCTTGAATACAGGTGGAAATATTGTTCCTTGGACTCACCCGTTACCGCTCATCGCCATCCCCCTCTCTGTTGTTACGTTTTCTTTATTCATTTGGAGGGAATCGACGGCAATACAACCCATAATCCCGGTCAAGCTTCTGTTGAAAAGAACTGTACTAGCTGCTTGTTTATCCAATTTCTTCTGTACTATGGTCATGTTTGCCGTAATGTTCTACGTTCCTTTGTATTTGCAGGTTCGGGGACGCACCGCGACAGAAGTTGGCCTTCTCATTCTGTTCGCCCCGCTTGGAAGTTCATACAGCTCGGTTGGAGCTGGTATCATAATGAACAAGACAGGGAAATATACTCGACTAGGCGTTGCCTGCCTGGTTGTCATGATTTCCGGTGTTATAATCCTTGGGTTCCACGATGAGAACACGCCTTATTGGTTGACAGCCATCGTGTTCTTACTTGTCGGAACTGGATACGCATCCATGTTGACAACTACTCTACTAGCTTGTATTGCTGCTGTTGAGCATGCTCACCAGGCTGTTGTCACCTCTGCCACTTGTGAGTTTCCTCTTATCAGGCCCTTTGTAGAGTGTGCACTAACAAAATCCGCAGATTTGGGCCGGAGCGTTGGGAGTACTCTCGGTATCACGATTAGCTCGGCGGTCTATCAAAATGTTCTAAATGGCAAGTTGTGGGATAAATTTAGGGGCTATCCCAATGCAGCTCAGGAGATTGCTCGCATCCGCAATAACATCGCGGAGCTCAAACACCTTCCCGAAGGGTGGTACGAAGGAGTAATCGAATCATTCATGGGTGCATTCCACGCTGTCTTCCTAACATTACTAGGAATGACAGTTGTCGGGTTAGTGTGCATATCCTTTATGAAGCAGCACACCCTTCATTCTACCTTAGACCGAGATGGTCGATGAAGCAGGATATCTTACACATCCAATAATCAAGAGGTTCTCTGTACATAGGAACATCACCAACCTACACTAGTTGATATTAAGCTCTTCGTGAAACAGCGAGTTCTCGTTATACCCCTACCTCGGCTCCGATAATACCCGCTCACCGATTTTTACTTTCTGTGTTTAAGTATCATTGACAAGGAGGAGAAAATTTTGTAGATAGTGCTTATCTAACGTGTAGGGTACTTGGTTTTCAGGAATGGCTGGGTATTGGGATCCGTATTTAAAATTATCTATTGTGGTATCAGGCCACAGTTTTGAGAACCTGTTAGGCACGCCCACTAGCAAGGGCTGTACTTGCCTTTCCTAGTATGACAAGTAGGACCTTGTAGGAGAAATACTTTGGAGATTAGTTATTATAGTGTATTAATTACACTACATTCACACTACCTCCCCAAAAATACTTAGCAGGATTTTCAAACTTACCGCTACGTGTAAAAACACAGTACACTATACTATGTACATCCTAGGCTAGTGGCTGAAAGACTTTAGCTGAAAGAATGTAATGGCTCTCCCCTGCCCTCCGAAACTGTTGTGCCCCGATCCCTGCCGGCAGTGTCCCCGGTATGATTACGTTATTGGGTCAAGGACGATGCCACCTGCAGGGTCCACTGCGGGGGAGCGGAACCTGCACGATACCGTGCCGTAGGGAAGCGTCGTTAGTATACATTAGTGTAGAACAGGTGTCGGCGTAACAACGAGCGGACCCAGCAGAATATTAGTTACACCCCCTTATAGCGAAATTCGCCTGTCCTCCTATACTTAGGTGATCACACTACCTACTCTAGTGTAGGCTTTGCCTTTGATGGTGTACTCCATACACTGACCAAACTAATATCTGCTCATTACTGGACAAGTAGAGGCCTCGGCATCTTTACTGCGCCGCTCGGAAAAAAAAAAMCCAAGGATCGGTATCTTTGGGTTCTTCAAGAAAAACTCGAACTTCCACATGACCATGTTAACTACCTTGTCGTTCACCGCTACATACGAACCCTCTAGCCTACCTATGTACCCCCCACTGCATGCTTGTTTATCTCCGTAGCATGTACTAATTATACATTCTACACAGCAGTCCGTTAGATAACGCACCGTCAAGTCCTACTGTGACATCACAGGATTGATCCTGAAACTAATTCAAGTACACTAGGTCAGACAAAAGTTCCAAACACATATCGTACTAAGCACACACCTTGTATGCACATACATCGTAATCTAGTCTTCCGAAGGCATTGTCAATAATTCGTCGTTATTTTGATAGCGTTCCATCGGCTTGCGTAATAGTCTGACAACATTGATTTATTGTATTAAGTAACTCTTAACGGTATGTTCAGAGAACTGCCTCCTAGGCCTCCACAAGCCTCCTGCACGTTATTGTAGATTATACACTATCACTTACACCAAAAATCTCATCCATTTTGCTCCTGATGGCTTGGGTTGGAGGATACCTCAGGAGGCCAACGTCCCTTCGGTTAACGCAACTTGCCCAAGATGCCTCCAATATTCCATTTGGCAAGTTAGAAAACACAGAAAATTCACAGTCGTCACTAGGGCAGCTATGTCTCCTTGTACTGTTAGCTGTGTCGGATGTGTTATGTATAACGTTGGCGGGCTATGTTGTCGCCCGCCTTGGGTTCTTTAACGCGGATAAACGAAAGTTTTTGTCCAATTTGAATGTGACGCTTTTCACGCCATGCCTGAGTATGTTTAATCGTCCCTAAGGCTCTGCCATCAAATTGAGGAGGTATGCTAATATCAGACATTAGTCTTTTTCATGCTCGCCTCACAGCTCAGCACTGACAAGCTTTCTGATCTTTCGATAATCCCCGTCATCTTTATTGTTCAACTTATTGTATCATGGCTGGCAGCTGTTGGTGTTTCTAAGGCCTTTCGTTTCGGTCGTCGAGCCTCCAATTTCATTACTGCCATGAGTGTATTTGCCAACTCCAATTCACTACCTCCCCCATTGGTTCTGTCGCTGGCTCGGACACTCAAAGGCCTCTACTGGGATAGGATTCCCGGCGATAATGATGATGAAGTCGCTGCCCGAGGCATCCTATACATAGTAATCTTCCAGCAGCTTAGTAATCTACTTCGCTGGAGCTGGGGCTATCATGTCTTACTGCCACCTAAGCACAAATATCTTGAGTATCAGGAGCAGAACGCAGAGCAAGGTCGAAATTATTGTGATGAAGAGGAACACGATCAGTCCGAAGCGGAAGTCCTTATTGACGTCGACGATAGCGAAACTGCATATGACGATAGCCACAGTTCAGAGTCACGGCATCATGAGTTCGCAGGCCGTACGCCTGTTGCTGGGCACTCTCAATTGACCCTTCCGGATCTAGTGGACGAGGAGCCAAGCAATAAGAAACCTGCTTCGCATCAACCTGCAAATAATGGAGCGATCAATGGGCATAACGGCAATTCGCTCTTTTTACTTCCTCGAATCGATAGTAGCGATGACCTAGCAACAACACCAGAAGACGGTATCCGAGGCTTCTTAGCTCATGGAAAGCACAGTATCAAACGGAAACTGGGGGCTTTTAAAACACTTGCCGCCAGCGGCTTTATCAGACTCTATCAAGCATTACCAGCCCCCATCCAAGCCATTCTAAGATTCTTGAAACTTTGCTGGACTAAGACGTCAAATTTCCTCTCGGAGTTCATGAACCCCCCTCTATGGGCCATGCTGATTGCCATGGTCGTGGCTTCCGTCCCTGTTTTACAGAAGACTTTATTCGAAAACGAGTACATCAAGAATAGTATTACTAGTGCCATTGAGTCCTGCGGGAACGTGGCTGTCCCCTTGATGCTTGTTGTTCTCGGCGCCAACTTGGCTCGCGATGCATCAGCTGAAGAGGATGACGAGTTCGACCCCGAAGAAGAGAAGATCGGGACTAAATTGCTCGTTGCATCTCTGGTGAGCCGTATGGTGATCCCTACTGTGGTCCTGACCCCTATCTTGATCGCCACTGTTAAATACGTCAATGTTGCCATTCTTGAAGACCCAATTTTCGTCATCGTGTGCTTCTTGATCTCTGGGGCTCCTACCGCCCTCCAGCTCGCCCAGATTTGTCAGATCAATAAT
The DNA here is from genome assembly GCA_011057905.1 of Xylaria multiplex. Lineage (NCBI taxonomy): Eukaryota > Fungi > Ascomycota > Sordariomycetes > Xylariales > Xylariaceae > Xylaria > Xylaria multiplex. The sequence continues at coordinate 352,449 of WUBL01000019.1, read as the reverse complement.
GTTTTCGAGAAGACCATGGATAGAATTCTTTTCCACAGCTACGCTATCTGGTAAGTCTGGTCTCCTTTCGCTGGTTTAGTAATCATTTAATAACATTATAAAGGCTACTTCCTTCCACATTAGTCCTAGTGCTGCTTGCTCTTCAAGCCGTTCAATGGGCAAGATAAACTCCGCGTGTGATTGGTTTTCTCCTTTCACTCACGTTTCCTGTGTGGTATTGTATTACATTTATGATTCTTAGTTTCAAGCTAAGTTTCCATTTTTGGCGCGTTCTTCGTTTTCTGGTGATAGCGAATAAGGGTCAAGAGTTGCCCAGTGATAAGACTTTGAATGTATCTAAAAAACTAAAGCTTGATGGTAGGAATTAGAGTAGAAACATATGAATGGGATAAATTCGTACAAATCATCGAAACGTTCTAGATACACTTATCTGTCCCTTTTATTTATTTTATTACTATGTACAACGGTCTCATACGGCATTACCAAATAACACTAATCTACCCGAGACTATGAAACATTATGTAGAATAAGCTGTTTGTTTAACTTGGCAATCTTGTATAACTTAAGCCGCATGATCGCTTAATTAAAACAATCACTTAGTAGCAGATAGACTAGCGAGCCGCACCTAAAATTACTAGTCATTAAAACATAATGTTCTCCTAGTCACGTTAACAGAGAGCATGAAACTTGTGTAGAGTCTTACCATCAGGTATCTTTTATCTATATCGGTTCTAATACAAAAATAATCCCTACGCAACCGCATCAACCACCCTAAGGCCAAGCTGACCACGCTGCATGTTTGGCGCCATGCCGTTAATAATATCCTGTGCGAAAAGGTCTAAATTCTGGACCCGGTGCATGCGTACAATCTTCATAATGGTTTCGTCAGCTCTACCATCTCCACCTTTTCCGTGCATTGTTACAGCAGCCCCTCTTGCTCCATTCTTGTCATAATCCAGATCGGAGAGGCACCCGCCGTCGACCTTGGAGATGATGTTGGTGCAGAAATTGACTGTCTTGGCGATTTCCTGTCTTGAAAGATTCCCGCCCGCCTCTACGATGCCCTGGATAACTATCCTACTCGTAAGTCCAAGAAGAGTGAAGATAATAGACTAGAGGGGATGCCTACCTGGTTTGAAGTGATCAAAGGCGTCGTCGAACCCAGGGTCCTCCATTGGGCTCAAGATGTGATCCTCGCGGCCGTATATCTGATCTAGTGAACTAGTCACCACTAGCAGGAAGCGAGTATATCCCTCGGCAACCTTATGCGTATGCCATAGCATGGCCTCTTCTTCGGTACAGTGGCCTTTCAGCACCGCACTTATTGTAACGGCCGCAGAGAGACCGCTATTGACTGCGAGATGCACGCCAGAAGAGTAAAGGGGGTCGATGAAGCACCCTGCATCCCCGGCAATACGAATGTTCTGACTTGCGTATTCGGATGCGCTGTATGACCAATCTGACGCAGTCTTGATATCCGATACTAGCTCGGCGTTCTCGAGAAGGCCAGCAATTATTGGCGTCTCTTTTAGAGTATGCTTGTAGAAATCAGTTGTGCTCGGTGACCCGATCGCCTCCTTTTTAGCGGCAATCAAATGTTGCTTGATAGTGAGGCCAACTGACACAGTGCCATTGTGCAAGGGTATAAGCCACGCCCAACCGCTTCCGTCTGTTTCCCCAGTTAGCATCTTGTATAGTCTTCAGGGGTTCATTTATGAGTGCGTTCATTACCTTGAAGTGCCTCGAAGAATGGATCACCTAGGCCAGGCCCGTGAGGTTTTCCGTTCTTCCAATATCCCCAATTCGCGACGCTTTTAAGCCCTTGGTTGTATTTACGGTTTTTTAGATACTTCTGGCTCACTATACCGTTCCGCCCTGAAGCATCGACAAGATACTTGAATCGAATTGTTCCCGAGAGATCATTCTCTTTTTGAGACCAGGATGCGGAAACCGGTTTGCCCAAGGCCACAGGCGCGCCATTCGCGACGCCATTCCCATTAGTCACACCGTTGCCATTGACAGGTTTACTCTCAAACTGTATTTCGTTCACTTTGGTCTTATCAAAAACCTTTGCACCGCACTCACCAGCGTGCTTGAAGAGAATGTGGTCAGCCTCAGAGCGAACCACATTCCACGAGTGATTGCCGGCTCCACCAGCAGCCAGAAAATCGGTAACTGAGGTTTGACAGAAAGTTAACTTCAGAGAAGGTAATAGCGGACGGGATAATCTTACATCCTGGCTTCTTCGAGTTGAACTTGAACGTAGATCCATTCTGTTGAAAGAAGCATTTGTCAGTAAAGGCATGAGTTGTCCGGGAGGCATGAAGTTACCTTGTGGACGAATCCATGGGCATCGAACTTTTCGTACAGATCGATGAACTCGAAGAAATATTTCATCGACGGCAATAAACTTTCGCCTATGTGATACCTAAGATCTTGGTTAGGGATATTAAGAGAAACTCCGGGTCATCATAGATGCTCTTGCTTTACCTAGGAAATGAGTCCGCTTCCAACAACACAGTATCAATACCCTCTCGTGCTAATACAGAGGCAGTGTATGAACCCGCGGGTCCGCCACCTACCACCAGTACCTCACATTCTTCCGGAATAGATGAGCCCATAGTTAAGGGATAGTTATGAGTTGTTAGGTTGAACCACAGGGCTAATTATCGTTTCTCAATAATACAGTAGATCAATATTCTCTAGTTAGGCCGTCTGAAATAACAAGGAACCGTTTCGAGTGAAATTTAAATTCTCTTCTTTTAAAATTGAATTGAGAGTTAGTGTTTGTCTCATTCGTCCGAAATCGCTTATATCCATAATCCCTCATGAGCCGCCTGGCTTCTTTCTCTACGGGGTACTCAGTGGTAACAGTGACAAGACTAAACTAGGGTGTAAAGCAAATAGGACAAATTGAAGAGAATAATGATACACTTCTTCAGGGGTTTCTAACGTTGCGTGTTATTTCTCGATCTTCCTCTTGTCCCTGATTCGCCAACTGCAACAGCTAGGGCGTCTCGGCCGCTTACGTAGCGGGGAAGTATGCTCGCTTCAGCCTCACCGCTCGAAGTTGGAATGACGGCGCAACAACTGGTATGTTGGAATACTATGCACTTACCCATATTAGGTCATGTAGGTCGAAGGTGTGTACCTAGAAGATACACTTGTGGGTCACGGGGAAATATTTTAGATAGACACCGAGGTTTAGTTTTAAACATCCCCATCACCAATACAAGGTTCTGAGTATCAAATAGCCGCTTCTCACGTGGTCTATCATAGCTGCAGGCTAGTAATCCCTGCAGTCTGACTAAATCCTCCGCGGTAAAATCAATGATTACGTAGTAGACGCCCCTAGGATCATCAGTTGGATGAACACGTGGGCTACAGACAATCCGTGCGTACCAAATAGCATGAAACACGCACTGTAGCTACATAATATGTTGACCGCACTACATATTAGTTTTATTTCTCATAGAAAAGCTAAATTACCCCTAATTCCTTCGAACTGCACTTATTAGCCTCATTCGATACCTGATTGGGTGTCTCTACTCGACCATCTCACATAATATTTTGAGTCAAAAGGATCGTAGAATACTAGTGTTTCTCTTGGACTATATCATTCGTAGATATCTTTTAGATACACTAACTCGTTGATGACCCGTATAATTCTAACGTGGATGTGTTGGCGTCTATCCGCTGAAGCACTAGCACAAGGCCACGTCGAGAAGGAGAACATGAAGCATAACCTTCGCCTTCTATGAGGCTTTCCACCAAGGACGACGTAAGCACAAGTACAAGTTACCGGCCCTCTTCCGCAACCAAGTGTCTCGCATATAAGCCTAGTCTCCCCGGCAGAATTTGGACGTATGACCAATATCGCCGATACATGGGGTTATGGCTTCACGACTTCGGCGTCTCAGGGGGTAGTAAGTACTCTCGTGCGCTAGCAGTAGTCCCATCTAACATGCCACTTTGCCATCTCAACACATTAGAAGGGATAGGGGACAAACTTGTAGACCTCGAACTCCGTACACACTCGACTAATCATCTAGGCCGAAGTCACGCCCTTGGTGGTCCGCAACGTAGTACATACCAGCCCGGTGAAGCTCAACAACCCTACGGCTATTACTAGCAGTGGAGCCATCGATTTATGAAGCGGTGAAGTATATCTTCCTTGCCCCTTGAGATGCTAGTTGCGTTTCTTATGTTGCTTCCATGCTCGACCACAATGAGCGCATGAATTCGCTAGTAACTTTTTGACCTTCGGTGAAAGATCTGACTTGATTCTGTCTAAAGCAACCCATCTTTCACATACATGCCGAGCCGCAAGAGCTTTCTCACTTTCATCGCCTGCATTCAGACTTATGAAAACTGCCTCGAGAAAAGGCCGAAGATCGTCACCCTTGAGGCAAAATTTCCTTGCATTGATATCCAAGACTTTCGCCGATAGCTCGAGACACCCAACCGAAGAATATTCGATTCCAGGGACCAGACCTCCTTTCAAAGTAAGTGTGGCATGTATGCAGCCTGGGGGTAAGTAGATCGCCTCTTCTTCCGAGAAGAGGACGAATTGACCACCTTCTAGTTTGTCCCAGTTGCGTACGAATATGTCGTCGGAGTGACAGTAATTCTCAAAGACTTCAAGATTACGGGGTGTCGGACAGTAAAGAGCAAATATCTTTATGCAACCGCCATGTAGAGTAGTTATTCCATGCCTACCATGATCTTGAGGGCCCGTTAGAAAAGAAACACTTCTAGACACGCCTACTTACCAATGTGCAAATCAACGAAAGTGTATTTAGGCGTTATATTCGTCGTTGTCCACACCCCATCCGCGTTATAATACGGTGCATGCCTACTAACAAATCTCTCCGGTATCCTTAGCTCAGCTGTTTCGCTATAGAGATTTGTCGCGTAATAAGTTTCTGCAACCTTCGGAGCCTCGAGTTGACGTATTACCTGAAGCATTGGCGCGTCAGGATGAGGGTCGTTTGGCTTTCCCCGCAGATAAACTTTCGTCGATGATTTGTCGAATGCGTGTAGAAGATCGTTGAGAAAGATGTCGTATAAAGGTTTTTTGACCCAACATTCACCAGCGGGGAATACCTCAGGAGGGTCCAGTGAAAGCCCTCTCCATTTATCCACCTCCAGTGAAGCGGATGAAGACGATAATCCCCCGGATCGATCTATTGCCCGCTTGAAGGCCTGTGCTAGATGATAAAGGGGTCCATCAGGCGTAGAAAGGAACTCAATTACTAGATCATTTGAGGATGCTATCGCTACAGGGGCAGCAACTTGGTCGTCACTTCTCGAGGAAGACGAAAACGAAAATGAAAGTTGGGCATATGAAGGAAAGTGTCGACTAGCACCTATGCCCTTACACCTAAGTATGTGTCGCCCCCAGTTATTTCTACTACATCCCGCTTCCTTCTCAGACAATTTGCAACGTGGGCATTGGTCTGGATATTTTCTTATGCCACCTTTCGGCATACCTTGTAGACGAGGATAGGATGAGGGTAGGTGAGTGAGGACAGGTGAGAATGGGTGAGGATGAGTGAGGATGGATGAGGATAGGTGAGGATAGGTGAGGAGAGGTGAAGATGGGTGGATATGAGCAAGTGAAGCTACTTCCTAACCTAGTTCGTTACCCTGGTCCGGTGAAAGAGCCAGGGAACTTCTACTAGCGCTTTAATGCGACTCTGCCGGGGTTCTGAGGGGTAGTGGGTTACTTTCTCCAATTAGATACAAGGGTTATGTTGGAATTAATACGCTAACAAGGGAATATTGGAAATATTGCCTTACGTCATATATAACTATAATTGTGTGACCAGCCGGTTATTTCTTTTTGCAGATTCTGTCTTCCTGTTGGCGCGCGAATCCTGGATAGGAGCTGAACAGGAGTTGCAATGGCTAACTCCTATGTTGCATCTTCTGTCAGTCTTGATTCGCACCCCGCAAAGGAGTCGCAAAACGTACGGTGTTACCCCAAGCTTGCCCCTAAGCCGTATACCGCCGAAAGCATCACCCACTATGACCTCCTATTCTCATTAACAAGAAAGCATAACGCCGAAGGTCACGCGAGCTTGTATAGGGTAGATTTCTCACAGGGTATATTGGTGGCTTAGTGGACTATGTAGTGGACTGTGCTGTGGACTGTGCTGTGGACTCGATGGACAAGGTAGTGAGCAGTTTAGTGGACGTGACAGCTGCAGGGCTATTCAACTTAGTCGGTGTCTCAAGTGGTTTCTAGTATTTATTGACGGCTATACTTCGGGCTAGACTACTCCTCTTCTACTTATTCTTTCCCAGACGCAGTATTTACCACTTTGATTCCACACATTACCAAATTGGGGATGCGGTACAAAACACAGCAACTCATATGTTTAGAGAAATAGAAAACATTTCATTAAATGCTTCATCTAACGCAGATGCGAACGCATATCATAAATACCGGTAGCAGACTTTTGTATTGTGAGGATTGTTCTGTGAAAAGGGCTCCTTGCAATACGTTGCAATGCATATGGAGTGTTACCACTAACTAATCCAATCGCATATCCTAGATCCCGTATTATTATCGTAACCATGGCTAAGACATGTTGAATAGCGCCACTATTTATATACCGCCGCAATTAGAGTTGTTAGGGCAATCTCGAAGTGGTCGCCTTTGCGATATTGTTCGAATTCACGCATCATTTCGTCTTGTGCTGCCAGCTGCAGTTCGCTGGGCAGCTTTCCCATGAAATTCCCAAATGCGCTTGATGTGGTCATTTGTAATAGCGCCTCCTTTGTTTGTACCACAAGAGCAGGAGAATCGAATCGTATCTTGGTAGATGAGAATCCCGCTTCTTTACTCCAACTCGTTAGGGCTTCTGAAGTAATCCTTTTAGGAGCCCCAATAGCGATATCTGGATAATATGTCCGATACGGGTCTTTGGATAGTACTCGCTTCCTGATTTCGAAGAAAGGATTTGGGTGGTCCCCAGATCCGCCTGCAACACCTAAACGCCCACCAGGTTTCAACACGCGAAAGGCTTCCCGAAGCGCCTCACGCTGTTCTTCCGGTGTTAGCCAGAGTATGACTGAGTTCATGATAGCGACGTCAAAACTCTCATTGCCAAATCTAGACAGATCCTGAGCAACACCGTGTTCAAAAACCAAGGTATCCTTCAAGTCGGCACTGATTTTCTTGCGGGCAAGATCGATACGTTTAGTAAGCGGGTCAATACCAACAACCCGTCCATGAGGAGCAGTAAGAGAGGAAATATGAGCCGCAAGGAGGCCTGTACCGCAACCAATATCGAGAACATAGGCTCCTGGGTTGATCGATAGTTCTTGTAAAAGAATAATCCCTGTCTTGAGTTGAGCTTTGCCACTTGTTGCCTCATATTGACTGGCTAGTTCATCAGTATCAAGGTCATAGGCAGTACCTTCGAGACGAGGCGGCATGGTGGCGATTTCAATCTTGTCAGGATGAGGATTGTGTACTATGAATAAATTTGCGGTTGGTCGGTAATGAGTATGTATGGCCTTAGATTCGTAATCATCCGTAGGCTCAATTCAATGAACGATATTTATGATACTTGATCACTTATTGTAGTTACGACTGGCTACATCAAAGATTTCAGCACCTTTTCCTTGACTAGCTGTTCGATCGTGTGATGAGCATAGCTCTACTATGTAGGCTAGGTACCTAATTCTAGTAGGAACTTACAGGCTAGTATTGTACATTGAGTGACAGAAGCCGCCTAACATAGGCAAGGGTTAGCGTAGGATTTGCCGATTGATCTACTACACAGTAAACTACGTAAATGGGGCTTATCCTACACGGTGTTGTATTTACTTGTAGACAGATCGGTGAATCCTGCACACACCATCTCATATTATGCAGATCTAAGTTTACCCCATGTGCTGGGCTTAGCCGCAATGGATAGACTCACCCCACGACCAAGTCCCGGGTCCGTACCAGGTCCATAAGGAACAGCCATTTCTTAAAATGGTAACCCCACACTTTACCAGGACAGGGTTATTCCCAGCCTCAAAGAACATGGGGTGTAGGTATTTTCTTGGCTTTTTAAATACCTAACTATTGGTTGGTTCCTTGCATGACACTACTTTAGTATATACAAGCCAGATGACGGGGCTAATGGGTACGGTTTGAGTCTCACACGTACCTACGGGTTTAATTTGTGGAATATCCTGTAAACTTGGTTCTCCTAGAATATTGCAGGACGTCAACCAACCTTGCGTTCAACAAGAACGGAGCACTCTAGTATGATATACAGTGGGGTGAGCAGGCGATGTAATCATCACTCCATAATCCTAGATGTCTGGCCTACTGGCGTCATCCACATTATCGCCAAGTCTTTCCATGTAACCCTTGGTCCCGGGAAAGGAGCCTCCTCTACAACTCTACCCAGGATGAGTGAAAGAAAAAGTAGTGAGTACTCGACTCGTTGGCACCATGTACCGCGAGCACCTCGGTATGTATATCCTTGCTTGGCATATAACTAATAAGCTTAGTCAGTTGTACCCATATTCCTTGGTTACCTGATCCTCTCTCAGGAAATAGACTCTGACCGCTCTTGTGTCTCTTCGGCTCTCATCCTCTACTTTCGAGCCTGCCGCGTCACCTTCGGTATTGTGGTCTTTATTTCACATACCCTATGCGCTTCTAACAATCGAATGTTTTTCCTTAACCGCACAGGCTGATCAGCGTCAGTCACTATCTTATCAGCAGCATGAAGTTTGACGCTCTTTCTCAACCCATATCGCCTCGGCCGAGGAATCCACGTACACCACTGAGATGGCCAGCGGTTATCATCGGCATTCTCGTCTTCTTCTCTTACTTCCGCTACTGGGGTACAATCCCGAGAATAGTCGCCCCTTTTACTTTTGATCTACGCCAAACACTACTCTCCGTCCCTTCTCACGAACATGTACGCAACTGGAGTGCTTACTATACGTCGGAGACACATCTTGCCGGCCAAGGCTGGAGGCAAGCGCAATGGACTCAAGCCAAGTGGAAAGAGTTCGGCATCGTGAATACCACCATTTCTTCCCATGATACCCAGCTTCCACTGCCATCAAACCATCAGCGGGTTGCTCTTTTAGAGAATGACCAAGTCCTCTATGAGGCGCCGTTGGTAGACGCCAACACTTCTGCTGGCTTCGTACCTGCATATTTTGGCTTCTCAGTGAATGGCTACATCTCTGGCTCCTATGTCTTTTGCAACTTCGGTAGTGACGAGGACTTCGAAGCTCTTGCTCAACACAATGTTAGCCTCTCAGGAAATATTGGCATCATTAAGTTAGGCAATGCATCTCCATATGTGCGTGAGAAGAATTTGTCGATATTTCGTGCCCTCTCTGTTCTCAACGCTGAAAAGGCGGGCTTAATTGGCGTAGTGTTATACACTGATCCTGGTAGTGACGGCCCTGTTACCGAAGGTAATGGATACAAGCCGTTTCCTGATGGGCCAGCGCGACCTCTGGAGTCAATTGAAAGAGGAGGCTTTGGTAATATCGGTAAGGACATAGCACCCCGCCTTATGTTCAAGTATTGCTCACCAATATTGTCTAGAGGACCAAAACAGGGATGTATTACCCGGGATTCCTTGTATACCTATATCAGCATTGGATGCAATCCAACTCTTGAGCAGGTTGAACGGCCACGGACCTTCAGCGAAAGAGTTTGGTGATCGCTGGCAAGAAGGTGGCTTGGGATATTACGGTGTTGACTATAACGTCGGACCGTCGCCTCCTGAGCTCTCTTTACAAGTCGTCAACGATGCTGCAATTCTAAATACCCAGGTTCATAACGTAATTGGCACAATTCCTGGTAAAACAAATGACGAGCTAGTCATAGTTGGCAATCATCGCGACGGCTGGGGTCCTGGTGCTGGAGATCCCGGGAGTGGCTCCGCTGCCCTCAACGAAGTCGTTCGTAGCTTTGGCGTCGCCCTTCAGCAGGGCTGGCGCCCAGAGCGTACCATTATTTTTGGGAGTTTTGAAGGTGAAGAGTTTGCCCAAATTGGCTCCCTACTCTGGGTTACCAAGCATGTCGACTGGCTACGAGCCTCCGCTGTCGCGTATCTCAATGTTGTTGTTGCGGCATCAGGTAGCCATTTCCACACCAAAGCCAGTCCGCTCCTCTATTCAGCGGTCCGCTCTGCAACTGATTCTGTACTGTCGCCGAATCAAACCTCGGCCGGTCAGTCAGTACTAGACGTCTGGGGAGGCAGGATCACTCCAGCCGGCAGCGGTGATGCAAATCGTTTCATCTCTATTCCTTGTGTTTCGACGGTTGATTTCGGATTCTCACCGGCTGTAGGAGAGCCTGTCTTCCCTTATCATACCGGCTTCGATAATTTCGAGTGGATGGACCAATTCGGTGACCCTGGGTGGAACTACCATATCACTAGTACGAAGATTTGGTCCCTCATGGCGGCACACCTAGCAGAGCCTTTAGTGCTCGATATGAGGGCCACGGATTACGCATTAGCATTCCAGGGGTGGCTAGAGGAATTCAAGGAGCAGGGCTTGTGGTCTCCGGATGTTAATCTAACGGTTATGATTGACACAATCGAGAGGCTATCTAGGGCTGCTCGGCGTTTCGACAGCTTCGCCAACTCTCTAAAAGAGTCTCGGTGCACGTGGTGGAAGTTCTGGGCCAACCGTGAACGGAATCCTGCTATTAATGGCGTAAATAAAGTTTACATGGCATTCGAACGCCAGTTTTACTATGAGCCTGGACTGGATGGACACACCGACCATCACCATGTTTTATTCACGCCATCTGCCTGGCACAACACGCCGTTAGCCATGCCTGGACTTAACAAAAGCTTACAGAAAGGAGATTGGAAGAACGCCCAGGTGAGCCTTGCTTCTAATATTTGTAAAATAATAGTGCTGACTGAAATAGAAATGGAGAGATATAATAACAGAGAGAATAAACAATGCGGCACATTTATTAGAAGAGCATTTGCAACACGCGGGACGGTAACATGCTTCTGGTATTATAAGCTAGATAAGGTTGCTTTTCTAATAATATTCGTACTAGCTAACTATTTTCTAAACCTAACCCTAAACCTCATAAATACCTTACAGTGGTTACGTGAGTTCTGTAGTAAAATTTTTCAACTTTTACGGCAGAGGACTCAAAGATACCTGGTAGTAATGTGACCTACTAGAAGACCCGAAGTGGTGCGTTTACGCTGATCGTAGATAAGACGAACCCAACTAAATGGAATTAATTTTACGTTTTTTCTCCGCACTCTATTTCACCAACTAATCTAGCAGAGAATACATCTTTTAACTCAAATCTATCCTTCCAAACTCAGACAATAATCAATTTAAGGACATACATTATCTTTGCATTAATATCTCATTCGTTTCCGATGCTCGCACACACCACGGCTATTGTGCCTAACGCAAACAATATCGCTTCAACCAAGAACGGCATTCCAATCCAAATATTTCCAAGATCTAGACCTGCATGGAAAGTCCAAGCGAGGAAAGGACCTCCCACAGCGATTGCACCATGTGATGCAATGGTTATGCTAATGGATAGAAGACCCATGTATTGCGTACTCGCTAGTGTAGTCATAAAGCTGCGTGCCGTGACGGTAAACGCGAATCCCAAAGCGGTCACAGTTTGCCCAAAGATAAGAGATGTCGGTGTTGAGGAGAAAAATATCAAGATAGACCCAAAGACAAGTAAAGCTCCACTTGCGATGGTAATATACTTATCAACTTGTGATGAAGGCATCCCTTTTCGCCTAAAATAACTCGAGATACTAGGAATAAGAGCAAATAGGACAAGAATATTGATTCCAGCTCGCAAAGCAATGAGATAGGATGCCTATATCTTAAGGATTAGTAACCAGTATACAGTCCGATACATATGCGGTAAACTGTTAGTTACCTTTGCGAAGTCCCAATGAAACTTGATAGAACTGTACTGAAGTAGTATATCGGACGATTCTCGATTTATTTGGCTTAGGAAAAAGGCAATAAGCAATAGTATAATATCCTTTGTAATCCATACAGTAGCTCCGCCTAGATTGGCTAGGACTTGGCTGACTCGGTCCCGTACATTTCTCTGTAGTGAAGGGGATCGGTTTGGTGAAGATTGATCATTCTTGGGTAAATTCTTAAGTCGCTCCTTGTTTCCGTACTTGATCGTGGTGCCAATAGTAACAAGGGTGAATCCAAGCCGTATTCCTATAGCACTTAGAACTGGGATCCACGGGTTCACAGCGATGAATGCAGCACCCAGCGGCGTGGATATCATATCGGAAACAAGAAACCCTGCGAATATCAGAGAAAAAGCAGTCGTTCTAAGAGAAATTTAATCAGCTTCATAAGGTGGTATATGACGAGACATATCCTACCGCTGGTGTGGACGGCACACATCACTAATGATTGCGTAGCACATGGAGACGACCGTCGCAGGGCCTCCACCGAAAATAGTGAATGCCCCAGACAGCCATACTGCTCTGAGAGGGAAGATATGCGGTAACGCACAAACTATCGCAGTCCATGTTTCGTTGAGAAGAACTCCGAACAAAGCGAGACTCAGTACTTTACTGCGCCCGATGCGATCTGCCAGAAAGCCATACGGAATTGACAGTGCCAAGCCTGTGTGGGATGTATTAGCAAGACCAAAAGCAGGTCCCAAAAAGAGACAAGTCCAGCTTACCGGGAAGCATGGTAGACGTTCTCTTCCACCCATTGATACGGGCCAATTCGCTCTGAACTGGTTCGATCTTACAGTCAGCCACACTCGTCATGTCTTGCCAGTCCGCATAATACTGGCGACAAATTATATCCTCAAAAATTGCCATTCTCGGCGCCATGGCTATCAAATTGGTGAATTCAGCCATCATAAGTAATACACTAATAGCAATCGTGATTGTGAAGGCCTTCCGGGTAGAGGATTGGTCACTGCTATCAGGCCTGTCTTGGCCGCTCTGACGGCTATCTGACTGCGGCAGGAGAGACGCGCGTTCCGTGACCTCTCTATCATACGGCCTATCATCGTCTGGCGCATCAATGACCATGCGGTCGCCCGCCGGTTCTAAGTTGCTAGGCTTTCTTGAAGGCATAGATAGGTAGCTTGTATCAGTGATTATTTCACTGATAACGCACTGATAAGAAGACACTGATAAGAAGACGCGAGTTATGGGATTCAGCAGCGTTAAGGCATGCTACATCAACAAAAAAAAAANCTTCTCTTTCGTTGAGAACGATAGGAACGAGCAAGTATTCCACCGAGGTATTGCTTATCAGGTTGGTATGCCTTTTACTGGAAAGACGCGGTCCTAGCGAGTAAATGCATAAGATTAGCAGCCTCCCGCAACCTGTATTACCCCGGCGTGGTCTAAAGCTGACGCATCGCCTCGGGCTCCCGGACTCAGCGTTCCGCATAGTGCATGCTACTCACGCTTGGACCTAAACCTAATATAGTAATTGCTTCCTTCGAATAGTAGCCAGGTCCAAGTATCTCAGGCGTTGATGTGTTGATCCGTTACATGGGGTGGTTGTAATATGTATTGATTGACCCTATACCCTATTCGAGATAGGCTGGTTGCGTATTACTATTTATACCCCCTTTCGATTTACGAACCCCTACCGTAAACCCATCATTCTATCCATCTAGGATCAATCAGCTTCATAACGTACGTTATCTCGTACACACATCCGAAACTGGAGAATAGATACAACCAAGCATCCAGGGTCACTCAACGCTTGTAAATAAGATATTAGCTATTTCCAAAAGAGCGGTGTGAAAATGATGCTTCAGTCCCGATTAAATGAGATATAGGGCTAAATATGTAACCTAGAGGCGGGGAGTTAAGGGCGAGCTGGATCCCGATCACCGCGTATAGGTTGGTATATTCATAGTTCTTAATCATTTTTATCTCAATTAGTAAAGAAGCAGTATGACTTGTATACGACGGAGTTGCGTTGTAGCAGCACAGTGATATAATCCTAGTTTCCGGATTAAGCAACTTCGTAGCTCGTAGAGACAAATATTAAATTCTATTTCATTCAGTTAAGTACTAGCTGTTGAATGAAATGTCCCGGAAAGGCACAGACATTATCATCAAAACCACCCAGCACGTCATAATCATGAAAACTCCGTTTGCAACCAATCCATTCAACATAAAGCATATGAACATATCACCTCACGAGAATCAATTTGACAAATTGGTAGTTTCATTAACAGAGGCATTGGGCACATCATCTGGCCTGACGTCGGATGATGTTAACGTAACTTCACTCATGCGTTTAATGAAGCTTTACGATAGTCAGGAATGCGACTGGGGAAAATACGCCTTCGGTGACAGTGAGACAGACTATACGAGGAACCTAGTGGATGAGGGGAATGGAAAGAGCAATTTGGTATGTACATTTCGTTCTAGATCAAGTTATTCTGGTTTCGTTCCTGATGAGTGCGTCCACATAGCTTGTGCTTGTATGGTCTCCGGGTAAGGGCAGCCCAATCCACGATCATGGTAACGCCCACTGTTTGATGAAGATTCTCAAGGGAAACTTAACGGAGACACGATATAGCTTTCCACGGCAAGGACGTACTCATCCTCTAGATATAATCTCAGAGAAGACTTACGGCGAAAATGATGTCGCATACATAGCCGATGAGCTTGGCGTACACCGGATGTTCAACAAAGGCAGCGAATTCGCGGTGTCACTTCACTGTAAGCGAAACATAAAGCTCAAGAATCTTTTCGTCTACTATGCATACTGATATTGTCAACGCTAGTATATACTCCTCCTCATGTAGCTAGGAAAGGGTGCTGTATTTTTGATGAAAGAACAGGAGCAAGGAACCATATTCCAGGCCCTTCATATCACTCAGCCTATGGAAGGCTCTTAGAAGAAGCAAAGTAGGTCCGTCCTACTATTCAAAAACCAAGTCTTGGTTGTGTGGGTGTTTGACCTAGGTGCTATCAATATTTTGGAACTGTTAGCTTATTTCTTTTTAATACTTTGCAAACTATGAGCCACGAGTAACAGTTCTAGTGTAATCAGAATCACAAATAATTCTGAAGAGTGTCAACGAGTATCTGCGGTCCCCCAACTCTGCCGTAACAAAGCAAGTGATTTGATAGAAATCGACTATACGGGGTACTCCTACTCCGTATGGGATTTTGATCAAAAGGAATCGCCGTACTAGGTATGTCCGAAAGGATTCGAAACAACTAGTGTAAACTCTTCACATGACCATTCAGAATTGGTAAAGTAGAGCTTCATGGCTGTGGATGACATCGTGACTTGCTATGGCTAGACCTCCACGACTTGACTTATTCTTTAGTGCTTACCCATAGACTTAGGGCATGTTGCTGCGAGCTCGGAGTGGCGAATGAATCTGCAATAGGCCCCAAAACTGAAAGCCAAATGATCACTGGTGCATTTTCTTCATCTTACGCAGTACCGGCCAGGGAACTTACACGCCGCCAGATAGCGCGACCAGGGTCCAGGTTTAGCGTCGCATTTTCTCATGAAATATACCGAGGTATCTTCCGGGGAGGCTCAAAATGACCCTGTCAGCGAATTATACCCATTATGGTAAAGCGTCTTTAAAAATGGATTGCAGTAGCGCAATACCTAGTAATGGTGAATGCTATATACCAGGTATACGTAGTGTAACCCCTGAATATAATGATGAGTAGGTAGTGTACATGGCTCAAAGTAGAGCTTGCCACATTCGGTATCATGAAGGCTTAAACCGATATCATTATGCAAAGGCACTAGTCTTCACAGTTACGTTGTAAAAAAAAAAAAATTCCTATTAACACCGCTTATTCCAGAAGAAGGATGGAGGAAAGAGCCAGGGAACTACGGAGTGATTAGTGTAATCAGGGTTTTATTTTTTGCTCATTGAAGTTTCGGAAACCAAGGAAGCACAGCACGCACCCTTCTCCCCAACCGAGTTCATATTAGTAACTTAATATGAGAGTTCCACCCTATCTTAATCGTAATACCGAGAGTATTTTACGTATCTACCTTTCGAAAATATCCCGTTAGTGAATACACCGTGTTATATATTCACTTGCCTAAAATATCATCACCTTGACATTGAGAAGCAAGCGCTCGCATCTGCTCCGTATTTTAGGGGAAGAGTATGAGTCTCACTTTAGTCGCTATTGTGGTCGTCCTGGTGGTAGCAGCGATTCTGCGCTATCATTTCCAGGGCGACTCTGGATCACATTCACCAGAGATTGGGCTAGAAGACTTGAAGGCACTAAATACACGACATGATGTCTACTCGGCATTCATGACACTGGTTAACGATGAAGGTGCTGGATCATGGCCGCCGAGGGTCAATCATGACAAGTTCCCACCGGCTCTCCGCCCCTACCGGCAGATTTATGACGCCATGGCGCCATTTCTTGCGACTGCCAAACCATCGCTTGACGATGAGTGCAATAAACAACGTTGCCAAGAGTTCCGTTCGCGTATGCAGGCTCTACTCACCGAGAAGGTTGACATGAAGGCAGCTCAAAGCGCTTTGGAAGTCGTTCAGTCCGGCAATTGGGAAGCCTTCCCACGTGACGCTTACAATGGGTTCTATTCGTGCATTGCTTGCTTGCGCCACGCTTATAGGTGAGTGGAAGCCTTCAATCAAGCACCACGGCTACCATCCAAGTTAACATCTAGCCTTGTTTGTAGATGGGCAACAAACCCAGTTGTGAAGGCTGCACAAGACGAAAGGCAACTTCGCCTCCCTTTGGAGTTGGATATGCCATGGTCCTATTTACAGCGCAGGTTCGACATCACATCGCCCTGCGGGAATGTTATGACAAACGCTATTTGCAACCTTGATGCTCATGGGCAGATCGTGTATCCGATAAATGAAGGCATGTCTGATGTGGTGAGAAGTACAGAGCTCGCCTGGTGTCGCTTATTCTATGATATGGAATCTATGGTAGGTAATCCTCCTATATACTTGAGACAAGTGTACTTCTCTTACAAATGATAGGCCATCCCGATTTACGGCGCCATGATCCAAGCTATCGTTGCCTTCGAACAGCGTGACAAGAAGTCGTGCCTTGCTCATGTTGAAACAGCTTTCGTCAACCTACGTAAGGTGATGCAATTTGTGTTCGAGAGGATGAATGATCCTTACATAGCACGAGCAGTCTGGGTGAGGCACGTATCAGGAATCCACAGCTGGGGATTGACACTTGAAACTGATGATCCGCCTATTGAGTATGGCGGTCTATCCGGAAGCCAGGCTCTCCTCTTCATATCAGTTGATGCCTTTTTAGGAATCAATCGCTACCATTCAGATAGTGAATTCAAGAGGGATATCTCTAGAGAAATGAGAGATGTAGCTGCTGCCTTCCGCAGATATTCTTTTCGGAGGCTACTCTCGGAGAAATTCGAAGAAGATATTGCTATAGAGAATGCACTTAAGCGCATGGTTAATCAGCTACGAGTAAGTGAATAAATAACTTATTAAAGCCCCTATATCTACTTGAACACTGACTAACGAAATTGGAATAGTCTTTTAGGGCTGTTCATAAGGTTCGAGCAATTCGTTATCTCTCAGCCCCTGCCCCTGAGCGGCTCGCCATGACAGCAGCGCTCTCTGTCCTGCCTAGCCAGGGAGAGGAAAAGCCGGCCGCTGAATCTTATCAATCTCTTGACGGAATGTTGACGAAGAGACTGAATGAGACTGTTTAATGCCGTGTAGTAGAAAGTTAAAGCTAGCTATTCACATTATTATTATGTAAGCATTAGTAGAGTTGAGGACGTTTGTGACTAAAATTGTCGCTGGAGGTGCTTCCTTACGTATCATTGTGTTATGAGTCAGAGGTTAAATATAGATAGCGTTGCGACGAGATTTAATTAGTCACTAAGCATAAATAAACCTTATACAAGATTCCTAGGTATGAGAGTTTCGCGACATGAGCGTTCTGTTGAGCAGTGTATGAGTTGGTACAATTCGATTCAAAGCTACCACCCAAAGTGAATAGCGCTTTGGCTTAGTATCTGAGGCTTTTCTGTTGATACCGGGTTTATATAAGAGCCTCGAAAGCTCTCTGGGCTAAACCTATAGATTACCTAGGTACACTTGCGTCATGCAGTTCCTAGGGCAGGTAGACCGCAGAACTCGACCCTGGATGGAGGGTTGTCCACAGAAACAAAATCTCTGCCACAATCGCCATCGTAAAAGAAGTCCTCGATAACTTGTCTCTTTATGGGCTTGCCTGTGGCCGTATCTGGCAGTTCCTCGTCAGGTTCAAGAATTCGCAGAACAGTAGGCCGCATTGCGAGATCTAGATCGCCCTCTAGATCTGCCCTGATCCGAGCCAACGTAATCTTGTCCCCCCCCGGTGGCCTCTTTCAGTCTGACAACAGCGCCACATAGCTGCTTTTTTTCCGCTAGCGGTACGGCGACAACACAGGCTGCAGCAATGTACGGCAATCTCAACAACGAATGTTCCACCTTGAGGGTTGAAATTCGCGAGTTGCCGAAAACAATATCTATAAGAGGATATTTAGCTTTCCAAGTGAACATTTCAACGCTGGAATTTGAGAATACTTACAATCATCTCGCTCGCGACCGTGCAAGAGTATCTCGCCGTCTTTTAGCTCGGCAATGTCTCCGGTTTTGTAGTATCCCTCTTCATCGAACACTGCCCGTGTAGCCTCCTCATTACCGAGGTAACTGAATCTCGGTTAGTTCCAAAGACATTCTGACTTGGAGAATATGAAAGATTCCAAGATACTCACCCTAAAAACCTATTGGGAGACTTAATGAGCAGTCTGCCATACGTTCCCTCGGACAGTTTCACCTTAATTCCAGGCGCGATCTTCCCAACGGAGCCCTAGTACAGGAGTTAGTAAATAACAGAGACAGGGAAATATTCAAGAGGTTACTCACATATTTTTTNGGTCAATCCCATCGTCACTACATCCGCTAGCTCACTAGCCCCGTATCGATTCTGCAACGGGAGTCCGACCACTGCTTCCCAAAAGTTCACCGTTGGTTGATCGACCAGACCACCGATGCAGAAGAAGAAATCTAGCCACTTGAAGTGGACTGAAAATTTCTCCCTTTTTTCCTCTGTGAGTTCCTCGTGACCCAGGAGAATATCCTTCATACCCCTGAGAAGTGCTGGATTAAATATGAAGTAAGTGATTTGATTATGCATGAAGATCTCAAGCACGTCTTTCGCACTAGCCGGACATTCGAGCGCGAACACTTTTTTGCCGAGAGCTATTGTTTCAACAGTATTCTTCATACCGCCGAGCCAGTGGCTCTCGTTATAATTAATGGCTGTGCCGCCCTTTTCCTCAAGGATTCCAGATGCCAGGTTCACTGGGTGATATGTGAGAGTTGTCCTCTTGATCACGACGCCCTTGGAATAACCAGTAGTGCCTGAGGTCATGCATACAAACCCAGGACCGTTTGGATCCAAATAGAGAGCTTCATCAATACTAACATCTGTTACCGAGATGGGAGGCGAGTCGAATGTAACAGGTAATGTGATTAAGGACTTTCCCTCAGTCTTGTCCACGTAGGCACGTAGTCGTTCGAGCTCTACAGCACAGCCTCTGTCAAACAATACACAGTTTGCTTTGGCGTTGGATACAACTACAGCCTGTCTCTCAACCACTGCTCTGGGATCTGATCTAGGTTAGCCTTTGTCTCATATTCTCATAATCAAGGCGTAGGTACCTAGGGGCACATAAGCGCCTCCCAATGCTCTAACGGCAAAGAAGGCGACAACATACTCGTAGCCGGTTCGTGTGAGCGCTGTGACATATACGGATTCCTCACGAAGGAGACCTCTTTCGTCGAAATTGGAGGCCGGTATCAAAGACTTGAGCTGATCACGAGTCTTGAAGACATCACTTAGAAGCTCCGAGTACGTCTTCTCAAACCCAACAAAGTCCTTGATTATGACGTGGGAGCTCGATACGCGATTAGCGGATCCGAGCAACTTGACAAGAACTGGGTCATTAGGAAAATGAAGAGCCGTATTTGCCATTTTGGGCTCGTCTTGTTACTTTGCGCGGGATTCTAAGAAGCTTGTCAAGTTGATGAAAGTATCTTTCCGCACGACAAAGGATGTTCGTCCTATTTGGTAGATTTGTAAACTTAAGGGCATAAGGAAAACGGCTCTCACTAATCTACTCTGTAGATTCCTGCTCTACTTGATTTGATGGTTATGTTTCTAAACGGAAACGGATGCAATAAGAAGGGGCTTCAGAACTCTCGGCTACCTAGCTACTCGTCACTGTGATACATAGAGCAGTACGAGATATAATCCCCCGTTGCTATTTCGGAGTTTCTTTTTACTGTATAATATTGAAAGCCGAATGGTACTCGCAGGCATGTACCATGTACTCTAATCCAAGTCTTCTACACTACATACGATTAGTATAGCGTAAGCGTGGCGCCCAGTCGACACAACAGATTACATGATAATGCCCCTGTTGCCATGCGGGGCTTGCGGCGTAAATCGCAAAGTTAGTAATAAGAGAGGGTAGTGTAGTCTGCACAGCGCTTAAAAAAAATACCGAGAAGCGGATCTCTGTAACCGTCGTCAAATCCTACACTACACTAAGGTACACTACTCGTTGCTCGTTGGACACCAAACGTATACCGTATGAGAACTGTATGGATCACAAAAAGCTACCTGACAAGGGCAGACAACGTGGAGACGGAGAAAATGTCGGGACTTTTATGCATACTAGACAGATTTAGTTAGCAGGCTTACAACTACAACTATATCCACCCCGTAATCTGGGCGTCTACATATAGCCTTCGCCTAATCCCTGCTCCCCAATTAGACCTGAAGAAATACATACATAGTACTACCGTAAGTATCAAGCTGAGCTGCCGAAACTGGGCAGGATTATCTACCTATGCTAATCAAGAACTGGCACACCAGGCAATTCAACCAGACTCGAGGGTCCCTTGCTAGCCTATGGCGTGCTCTATAGGCAAGGATCGACTGAAACAGAACCTAAATCCCTTATGTTCTTGACCGGAACTTGTCGTCCAACATCAGAGAAACCCGTCGTACCAGACACGTCACCCCGAGCCCATGCGGTAAACTAGAATCTGACCGCCCTTTCATCTTCCTATCGGGTATTGTGTACTCTATACTTCGTCCTTTTTTTTTTTTTAGACAAACGGAAACTTTCCGTTGTAGGAATGGACTCATACAAATGATATACGTTAGTTGAGACCTTTTTCTCCCGAACTATGCAATGTATATATTTTCTAGAAGAATTATTATCTTTATGAATATAACCATCATTCTGCTTTATATAAGATTGTACAGAGGTTTTGTAGAATAATCTCGCATACGTCTCAGCTTTTCCATGGCCAGAGCCGGTAGGAATCATGAATTCTTCAGCAGTATTTGAGCATATCCCCAAAGCTATAGCTCAGCCTTTGCCTTACTTGGAAATCAATTTATCAGAAATTGCAACATCTAATGTTGTCCGACAGCTAGTAGCTTGCCTAGCAACAATATGTTGTGCTTTCTTCTTAAGAAGACGCAAGCCGGCGTCTCGGTTTCCGGGACCGGCCGGTTGGCCTATCATTGGCAATCTAGCCTCGATCTACCACTGTCATGCTGAAAGGCAGTTTTCAGAATGGGCAAAAGTGTATGGGGATGTCATTGAAGTACAATTTGCATCCATGAGAATTATTGTCGTCAACTCCGCGGCAGCAGCAAAAGATATATTTGCAGGAAGTGCTACAGCTTTATCATCAAGACCTGTCTTTCATACCTTCCATCATGTGAGCTCCCTATTCACTTCACACACTCGCAATGTATTATTTATCTCGATCAATTCTAATCACTAGGATTTCTCGCGGAGGAGTGGAGAGTGATCGATTGTAGGAATGGAGCCAGTGCTAGGTGTAGGAGCGATCTGCTAGTAGTGTATTCAGATGATCTAAGGTCTAAGTTCTAAGTGTGTAATCTGTGTAGAAAACTACCTATTTATACATGAGATCACTCGGACTGTTATTGAGCCGATCTATTCACACTAGAGGGGATCTGGATAGACCCACTTCTCCGTGACACACCCCCCAGCCTTGCAGTGTGATCCGCGAGGCTGTATTCGTAGACAAAGGAAAAAACATCGTGAGATTCATTTTGGTGATCCCTATCAATCATAGGGATCATGGTAACATGGAAGGGCCGCTGTGTGCGGCCCATAGGGAGCGCCGCATAGTGGTCTCCTAGGCTCCCATTGGAGGTAAACAAATAACACCACCATCGTCAGTGGTGCTGGCGCCGTAGAATAGGTGCTTGTTTACCTTAACGATCAGTTCCTAGGCAACCACCAGCTCCGGTATGCCCGTCAGGTAGGTATAGTAGCCGCTTCTGTTGATCTCTGGTTTGCTTCCTTTCCCTCTTCTCCTTCAGCTCCACGAGATCGCAGCTTTTGTAGGTTCTCGATGAGATCACCCCCAATGCTGTTAAGAATATCGGCTAACGTGTGTGTGCTCAGTTCATACCATTATACAAGATCGTCTCTCTGTAAGTCCTATCTCCCTGCGCTTGCGTGCGCGCGTGCTTCTCGGAGTGGCTTCTAGGAGCTTGAGACAGTCCTTTGCATGATCTGAGACTTACATAATCAACAGACACGTTACTTATTACCATGGCTGATCCATATTCCCTTAGTAGCTCTCCTTCCCGCGCGTAAGTGATCCTTTGATCTTCTTATACGTATAGGGATCTCAGCTAACTGTGTGAGCAGCTCGAATGATTCTCCCACCCCTGTGGTGGCGACCGCCCCGACGCTCGCGTCGGTTAGCATCGCGGCTCAGCTCGAGCGCGATAACGAGCTCCGGGCTCGGGAGTTGGCAGATCGCATGATCGCCGCTCGACAAGGAACAGGTCTCATGCTCCCCCCTGTTTCCTCTCTCCTTGCGCTCGGCCCTAGTGCCCCTCTTCCCGCGGTCGTCACCCCCGTGGGAGCCGCCGCCGTCACTACCGCCGATCCTCCCGCCAAAGCTGCTGCTACTATCAACCCGCCAGCAGCTCCCAAGACCCCCAAACGCTCTGCTGTGGCCGCGTTCGGTGCGCTTGGTTCTGGTTCTGACTCGCGCAAGCGAGGTGGTTCGGGTTCAAGCGCTCGCAAGCGCCCCGATCAGGGTGCCAGGCGCGCCGTCCCTTGCCTGCCGTGTGTCTTGTCTGCGTTGCGTGGTGCCTCCACTGGAGAGTGCCACGATGCTTCGCGCGGCTCGCGTTGCTGGAAGTGCGCCTCCGGGCACTCCTGCAAGCCCTTGTAAGTAGTAGTTTCTTGCGAGCGGCTCAGCTCAGTGTATACTGATGTGATCGTATAGGCCGCCTCATGCTCTCCCGGTGGTACGAAGGTTCTTGGCGGAGGCCGTGGCCTGTAAGGCCAACGAGAAGCGCAAGAAGACCGTGAGTAGCTCCATGTGATCTCCTAAACATGCTATCCGTGATCGATACTAATGTAGGAATAGGAGTTAGACAAGTACAGGATCGCCACGCGGTTGGTCCTTGATATCCCCGGAGAGGAGTTTGCGGCCGCTATCGGCGCTGCTCCTGCTCCTACTCCCGCTCCTGCTTCTGCTCCTGTGGCTCCTCCCGCTCCCGCTCCTACTCCAGCTCCAGCTCTCACTCTTACTCAGGAGCAGGTCGACATGCTTTATGCGAGCTCTTCTGAGATGAGCGAAGCGCTCCTCAGGTTTATCTCTATCCTTCGCCGTTAGTTGCCTTCGGGCTCTTCTTTTTGCCTTCGGGCTCTCCTCTTCTGCCTTCGGGCGATCGTTGGCCTTCGGGCGTAGATCTTTTGGGCCTTCGGGCTGTGTACTTTTAGGCCTTCGGGCACATGTGGAGCTTCGGCTCGTGATCCTTGAGATCACCTAGTGGTTCGTTAGGGGGGGCTTCGTGCCCAATACAAAGTCTTGTTCTTCGGGTTGTCATATGGATCTCTTCTGCACTAAGTGACTTGCGTCTTGTAGATTGATGAGAGCGCGGAAATGCTCATACTGTGCTCTCGGCAAATTCTTAGTGAGTCCATCAGCAGGCATCTGATCCGTAGGCAGGTATACCACCTTGAATGATCCTTTACGGTGCTCCTGTTTTACCCACATATTCTGGATGTCAACATGGCGGAGCCTCGTATTGATTCTCTCATTCTCCCCTACCACTAGACGGATCGCTTGAGTATTGTCTGAGAAGATCGTCCATTCTTGACCGAGCTCGAGATCTATGTCCCTGAAGAGCCTCTTCAGAGCCATAGTCTCTACTCCTGTAAGACCTAGGACATTGATCTCTGCTTCCGTAGTGGAGGTGGCTACAGTGCTCTGCCTGGTGGCTTTCCAGCAGATCGCACCCCCGAATAAGAACATGATATACCCATGTGACGAGCGCCGGGTCTCTTTGTCATCGCCAAACGAGGCGTCCCCGGCGATCAGTAGGGCTTGAGCGCTCTGTTCCCAATGACCATAGGTGATCCCTAGGAACCTAGTATGGTATAGGTATCTGATCACTTGATCTGCCATAGCTAGGTGCTCTGGGCTAGGGTTGGTGAGGTGCTTTGAGAGTTGAGCCACTGCGTAGGCTACGTCAGGTCTGATCATGATCGCAGTATATAGAATTGATCCCACGCGCTCCTGGAAGACCTTTATCTGCACCTTCGTAGCTGTCCCTAGGTACTTTTCCAGTTCCTTCATAGGTAGTGGTGTTATAGGGATCCAGCTATTGTCTGCTAGGCCGAAACGTTGTGCGATCTTCTCAATATACTGGTCATGGATCAGTGTTAGCTTTCGGGCTCTGCGGTCTCTTATTACCCTGATTCCTAGGAACCAGGAGACGTCGCCTTGTTCCTTGAGTTCATAAGCTCCCTTGATCCCTGAGATCACCCTCTGAGCCTCCTTTTCGTCCTTCTTATGATACATCACTAGAAAGTCGTCTACATAAAAGATTATGTATACCTTGCGATCAGGTGAATAGAACAAACAGGGCTCTTCAGGCGAAGGGATCAGTTGTAGCTTCTTGAGCGTTGAGGCGAACTCTTTATACCACAGTAGAGGTGAGTCCCGAAGTCCGTACAGGGCTCTGTTAAGCAGTGCTGCCTTGCTCTCTTGTTTGAAGCCATCCGGCAGCTCACATGCTACAGGCTTTTCTCCTGTTCTCGCAGCGTTTAGGAACGCGCTGATCACATCGAACTGCTTCACTTCTAGGTCGAACTGAGCGGCTATTGCCATCATGATCCTAAAGGTCTTGGCCGCGAGCGTGGCAGCATAGGTTGACTGGAGCGTATCTTCCACCTGAAGATCTCCTCGAGCCACTAGGCGTGCTTTACACGTCTCTAGGTATCCCTTCTCATCGAACTTATAGGCGAATACCCATTTCAGTGGCAGAGGCTCATATTCGGCTTCTTCGCGCGGGATAACGATCATGGCGTTCATCTTCTGGAGTCTCGCGATCTCCTTGGCAGCGTTTTCCCGGAACTGATCTCCTAAAGGGTGTTTTGCGAGGTCCTTCCACGCTTTTGGTGGTGGCTTCACTAGATCGTTCCGGTGTATTCGGGGCTGCTGGGGAGCAGCCCCAAGGCGTTCAGCCTTATGTTGGTTCACTGCGGCTGCGAACACCGCATGCAGTGTCTTGTGCTCCCGGTCTCCTTGGTGTATAGCCTCCAGCTGATCAGGCATGAAGGTGTTTAAGAAGTTGATCCAGGAGGGATCATCTGGGGTATTGATTTCCTGTTCCCCATAGATCGGTCTGGTGAAGGCGGTAAATACCCCCGCGTTCCTTTCGTTTCCGGCAACATTCTCGGGGGGCTCTCCCCGCAACCTCCGACTAGATCTCACCCCCGAGGTTCGGATCTCACGGGCTGGTTGTTGCTGAGCCGGTTGCCCACCTACGACTATACAATCTTCGGCTGGGTCTTCTGGCGGATCGTTAGCTGCCTCCTCTGTTCCAGTTGAGTGCACTTCCTGGTGAGGCTCTCGATCTCCGCTCTGTTCTGCAGCTGTTCCGGGCTCATTTCCCGGTTGTTCAGCTGCTTCTATTTGCTCCCGAGTCCTGTCGGGGTGCCATTCCGGTTCAGGGGTCTCTTGGGGAGTCATGAGTCCGTGCGGCTGATCTCTGAGAGCTCCTGGATCTCCTTTGTCCTGCTCCTCAGACGCTCCCACCCCCGACTCATGCTCCTCTGGTTGGCTTCCAGCTGAGTGGTCGTTAGGGCTGGGATCACCTCCAGTCTCGCTGGGGGGATCCTCCGGCTCCGGCTCAAGGTGTGTTGGCGGCGTCGTTTCCCACACATTGGTTGTTTCCGGGATCTCTTCTGGGTCTGGAAGGGGTAGGGATATGGAGCGCACTAGCCCTGTGTCGATCTTGATAGCTAGTTTCTCCTGCTCCTTCTGGTAGAAGATCTCTTCGTCGAAGCGTACATCTCTTGTAGTGATCACCTCGTCCAGTTGGGGGATCCATACCCTGTATAGGTTGGAAGCCTCATATCCCACTAGATACCCAATGTGAGCACGCCAATTCACTTTATATGCTCGCCTATGCCTATCGGCGAGCCTGTCTTTTTCTAAGGGGTATGCCCTACAGCCATACGCCCACGTATTACTCCAATCAGGCCTCAGGTCTGCTGTTCGGCTTATTACGGATTCAGGCGAGTACCACCTGTGGTACTGCCTAAACCAGTTGAGGAGCACCTCCACTGGTGCATGTAGATCGTGAGCTTCTGATGGGCTTCGGTTATGTAACCATGCGGCGGCGTGAACTGCCTCCGTCCAGAGCTCGTTGGGAAGACCTGCTCCCTGTAGCATCTTTATGGCTTTGGTGATCACCTCTTGCCCTGCTCTCTCACTGCCTCCTACAGGCTCCTTGACGTATGCCGGGGGAAGCTCGAGATCGATCCCCTCGTCCTTCGACCAGCGCTGGAAATCGGTCTTGCCTCGCTCTGAGATCACCGCTCGTTCCCTATCGCTGCGCATCTTGCATATAGGGAGCCTGTATTGCCTCATTACCCAGCGCTCAAAGCGCTTCAGGGTTCCGTAGACCTGGGGTCCTGTTCTCTGTATTAGGGTATGTGTATAGATCATCCCACTGTACTCGTCCTTGATCGCGAGTACCCAGGATGCCCCTTCATACCCCCTGGGGTAATCGAAAAGATCCCAGTTGACTCTCCAGAAAGGGCGCACGGCGCGCCTCTCAGAGGGTCTTCGGGAGATCACTTGCGTGGCATGCGTTCTAGCGCAGCTCTCGCACTTAATCCTCTCAGTTCCCTTGATCTTNCACCCCCCTTGCGTTATCCACTAAGGCTCTCAGAGGCCTTGGTCCCAGGTGCCCCGATCTCTTGTGCCATAGATCTTCCGAGTCTTCTCGGGGCTTTGGGGGATCTATTGATCTCCTCCACGGGCGTTTTTCTCCAAACGCTGCGATCACGCCAGCTGCACTTGACAAGATCACCCTTGGTATGAAGCGCTGACTAACTACTAGGGAACTGCTCGAATAGATGGAAATAGGCTTATATTCAAGGAACACTAGGTTTAGCTTTCTAGTTAACTGCTTCATAAGTACGCTATTTTGGAGGGTCCCGTATCGAAGGGAGCAGTCCAAGCCGCAGTACCAGATCCCTGAATCCCGAAGACGAGCTTCGGAGACTATGTTCACATGAAACCCTTCCACTAAGGCTACATTCTCTAGGGTTAGATTGGCGGTGTCCTTGCCCTTGGCGCTTGCGAGAACGTTGGAGATGATCCTTTTCCCTCGTCCTAGTATAGGGAAGCTAGTGGTGCCAGCGTCGACGCTCTCCCCGTCTTCGGATAGAACAAAGGAGCCGGGCACCAGTAGCTCTTTGGTGTTGACTAGGTGGAGGGCTCCGCAGTTGTCTATTACAGTGCTCTCCGAGAGCGGATGGAGCCCGTAACCTAGCGTGGTGTAGATTCCTGGGTTGGTGAGGATCCCCTTGACTAGTGTCCTATCGATGACAGTGCAAGTTAGGTTAGGATCAGGCCATTTCCCTTCTGACGCTCCTTTGTTGGATCCGCCTTTGCCATAAGGGTTGGTCACGCTCCATCCTTCTTTTGCGATCTTCTGCCGTAGCTCCGTCCAGCGCGTGAAACCCCACCTTTCCTTGATCCGCTCTACCTGTTCAGGTGATAGCTTGATGCCCTTCCTATCAGAGGCTCCAGTTATGGCGAATTGCAAGCGTCCACATACATGAGGGAGCCAGAAATGGGTCTTAGATAGATCAGGCAGGCATGGGCACTGGTGACCTTGGCTAGCTGAGTTCCCTTGCTTGGCAGACCCACCCCGACCAGATCGCTGGTTCTGTGATTGGCCTTGAGATCTCCCGCCAAGTGTTGCGAAGATCCCACCGCCATTGTGTTTTCCTCTGCTAAGCTCCTCATGGACTAGCGTGGAAAACACTCGCGCGTATTGTTCAAGGCTCACCAACGGCCTGCCCAGTTGTTCGTCCATAGTGAGACTCGCGATCTGCTGGCGTGCCCAATCTGGAGCCATCCTAACCCGAATAGCCTCTAGGAAGTTCCTAGTGGCGAGCACGCCATTCACTTCTGGGAGATTCAGGGCCGTTGCGTTGAGGTATGCCTGATTCCACGTTGCGAACCATACGTTGGGCTTTATACCGCCATTTCGGGCTCTGCTGAGCGCCTCCTGGTACTGGTACTGAGCCTGCGTCTCCCTTGCTGATCGCGTGGGCGCTAGCATGTCCCTCAGGGCTCTCACCGTCTGTTGCAGGTTGATCGATTCGCCGATGATGAGCTTCGTTGTCACTGCTCCCATGATCGATCTATCGACGGTCCTGTAGACCCACTGGTATAGGGCAATGTACGAATCCGCCTTCTTCTTGAAATCTCTTTCGATCGTTGGGTAGTCCTTGCGCAGCTCGTCTAGTCTTGGCTGGATCTCTGCGTCTGATAGCTCTTCTGAAGGTGGTTCTGGCGCTTTCCCTCGGGTGGCTACCGGTGAGCGCAGCCATAGTTGGTAGATCACGAAATGTTGCTGGTTCCGTCTTTCGATCAGCTCATCCCTTACAGCTGTCCTCGAGGGTTCTGGAGGAGCAACCTTAGGGTTAAACACGCAGTCAGGCGCGTCTGGGTTGATCGCATCCCATAGTTCGTTAAGAGTAGCGATCACCTGTAGTTCTTGGATCCATGCAGGGTAATCGTACTGATCGCGAAGCGCTGTTTCTCCCTGAATGGGATTTTCGGCGCTTGTTATCAGTGTCATGGTGATCGGGGTAACTGGTAATGACTTGATCGCACAGCGATCTTAGGATTATAGAAATGAAAATGGGATCTCTTGAGATACCTATCTAGCGATCGCTCAGGGAAGTAGTAGCACCGGTCCTTATGGCGAACCGGGCTCATAACTCTCGCGGAGGAGTGGAGAGTGATCGATTGTAGGAATGGAGCCAGTGCTAGGTGTAGGAGCGATCTGCTAGTAGTGTATTCAGATGATCTAAGGTCTAAGTTCTAAGTGTGTAATCTGTGTAGAAAACTACCTATTTATACATGAGATCACTCGGACTGTTATTGAGCCGATCTATTCACACTAGAGGGGATCTGGATAGACCCACTTCTCCGTGACAGGATTACTAGATTATAGCCGGTACCCTAGGTACGACCATTGGCACCGCTGGGTTTGGAGATGCCCTCAAAAAGGGTCGAAAAGCCACAGCAGCAGAATTGAGCAAACCTGCTGTCAAAGCCAACCTAGGCAAGATTGATCTTGAAACCCGACATCTTCTCCAAGAGCTTCTGGTCTATGGCAGTGAAGGCCAGCACCCGGTTCTTGTCTCAAAGCCCATCAAGAGATTAACACTAAGCCTTTCACTTTCAATCTGTTACGGTCGGCGGGTGTATCTTGGTGATCCTCTCACACATGATATCATCGATGTCGAAGACGAAATTCTTAAGTTTCGAAGCATGACAGATAATCTTCAGGATTACCTTCCCCTATTTCGTATTTGGCCGTTGAATTCGTATTCTAGAAGAGCGGTAGAACTACGCAAACGTCGCGATGCGTACGTTCTTAGGCTGAACGAGGAGATCGAAGCTAAACTCCAGGCCGGAAGTAATCAAGACTGCCTTTATGCGAAGAATATGACAAGCTCCCATCCACTCCCTGTCAAAGAACTTTCTACAGTGCTGTTGACGTTCCTGTCCGGGGGTTTAGCAACAGCTAGTAGTACGATACACTGGAGTTTGACTCTTCTTGCAACACGACCAGACATTCAGGAAGCTGCATATAAAGCAATAAGGAATGTCTATACGAATGATAAGCAGCTCTTCGAATCGTGTATGCTGGATACCGAAGAAATTCCTTATATATCTGCTTTAGTCCGTGAATCATTAAGGTCAGTGTTGCCTAGATTTTGGTCACTATTGCGGCTTTGCTAACTATCCATAGATACTACACACCTTCTAGATTAGCACTCCCCAGGCTAACGGTCCAGACCTTCCAATATGAAGATAAAATCATCCCGGAGGGAACGACGGTCATATTGAATACATATGCGTGCAACATGGGTGAGTCCTATTAGCTCTCTGCTTACTGAAAACCGTCCTATTCTAACTCTGCATCACTCTACTTTAGACCCCAATCTATTCGAGGATCCTGAAACTTTTCGTCCTGAAAGGTGGCTTGAGCATCCTGATTTGCCAATTTTCAGTTACGGTTTAGGTTACCGCATGTGTGCGGGTTACACACTCGCAAATCGAGAAATATATGTTCTATTAACTCGAATTATTGCCCTGTTCGAAATCGGCCCAAGCCCTGACACTGATGCCGATCATATCACTGGATGTGCCGATCCTTCCCATCAGGCCATGGCTCCCAAAAACTCCGGGCTCTACTTTCGTCCTCGCGATGTCAATAAGATCAAGGATATCTTGGCGCAGGGCCATGTTGACATTATCTAACATTATAAATGTTATGGCTGGTTGTTATGGCTGGTTCTTGTGGCATCCTATATGCCGGGTCCTAATCCTACCCAAATGTTACACTTGCACATCACCCTTCCCTACTAACTAACACGTGGTACCGTTGCAAAGGATTGCAGCATTGTAATCGCGTCCCATTGTGGTGGGTTCATGTCGGGGTCATCGGTCATGCTGGTTCGCACATCATTCAGCGTTCCTGCCGAACACCCCTGCTAGGGGTTCGCGGGGTAGAGAAGTATCTTCTTCGGATAAAGCCATTTCACTCACTTTGAAGCACACGCCCGGGGTAGACTTAGGCCCTAAGTAATGAGGAAGATGTGAACCAAAGCAGAATGTTTTGTGGTTTAGAAGACACGGTTTAGGCGGACCCCCCTGAATTAGCTTTACTTTTTAGTCATCAAAACACCTATTCTTAGACCAGCCAACCTTTACCTATACAACATAAATTTAGTGCTCTAGAGTTTCTAGCTTATCTTTAGTGTGATATATCACGCGAATGTAGCTTGAATGCTATTCCTAGCCCCTCTATCAAACCGCGGTGGCGTGCTGTAGCTATTCGAATAAGACATCAAAAACTCACTTTTACCGTTTTTTTATAACGTAAATTGAAGTATTTCGATCTCCTGCTTATATTCGAGCAAATCATACAATGGCGTGCTCATCATGGACCTTGGTCAAGATAGCCATCGCGCATATCCTTGCCCGCTTGCAGCCGGCTCTAGCTGCATAACTCAAGGGGTACTACGATGACCACTTGGGGAACGTGCGTATGAACACAGTGTTAAAAGTGTCAGTGCAAATATTGCTCGCATATTTGGCTTGGTGAATTCCTATCTCGTAACTCGTAAAAGCGAGGCATTGCTCTTAACTCCTGTCTCATTTACTACTACATTGGCCTTAGAGTTACCCCCACGCACAGCGTTATATTCTTTTTATTTTCCTCCAACCCTATGATCATGCGTTGAGATAATTCATCTCCTCCATACAACGCCATAACGTGTCTTTATTTGCTTCAAACGTCACAGCAAGTGCTCTAGTACCATCGGGGCTGTTCCCCAAGAATCCAAAAGAATGACTCACATTAGTCTTCGAGAGTCCCCACGCCAAACGTTCGGCTTGTCGAGGTCCATATTTAAGCCCAATGCCGAGAAATATTATAGTAATCAGAACTAGAATGGCACGTGATTAGCCCCGAGTTGAAAGTAGAGCACCTCCATTTCTATCGCTCTAATCAGGACTGACCTAAAGCAAGTGCACATGACAAAAGCTAGCACTAAATTTAGAATGCTGGATAGTGTAGTCAAGACCTTGCTCCGTTAAGTAATTTCTCCTTAAACCTGTAAGTCGAGGTTTAGCGCACCGAAGAACTGCGCACACTAACCGTAGAATGATACTTCGACACGATGATCAGGATGGAAGACAACTTCAAAATTAGTAAGTGAGGCACTTTCAACTGGACGAACCTGGTGTCTACTATAATTAGACCCCCTAGAGGCGCGCTGGTTGAAAGAGGCACGCGGTCTCTGTTAGGCTACACTCGGGATATCTCAAATCAGATAATAGCTTTATGCTTTCAAGGCGCCAAATTACTCTGGTACAGTTATCTTCCTACTTTTACCTCCTCAAAACTATCAACCTTGAACCCCTAATCGATATTAGATTCCAGGCCCCTATTCGTTACCCCAGATCAACTAACATCTGTGAGATCCGACTTAGGAGAAGCCCTATCTTATGTAAATGCTCACATGAACATCTACTGGTAAGGTATCATGGATTTGGCATAGGCGCGCTATTTATAGCGGTTGCACATCGTGGCTATGCACCCACGGCTACATAGATTCATCGCTACTATCAATACACCTGTTATTTCATTCCTCAACTACAGCGATATATTCATTGACCTCATTACAGTGTATTCTAATAAATGCCTCCTCTTACCTTGTTAAAGAACTATGTTTAGGAGCTAATTTCTTGTTTGAGACTTTTTATGTAACATGGTTCTCGAATGTGGACGGCTAACTACGCGCCGCTCTGCCGAGTTTTGACTATTAATCTGCAGCGAAACTATAGAGGTATTTTCCAAAAATATAGATGAATATGGCAGTGTATATATTGCCTATTCCCGCTTAGACTTGAAGAATGAAAGGGGGGGGGGGGGGGCATCTACTTCTTCACAAGAACAACTCCAGCATCGTAAATGCTTTCCCTCATTCCATGGTCGATACGTCATATATAACGATAGAAATTGACCTATCTCTTTATGCTTGGATGTACGACTACCCCTGCATAACCAAGGGATATATTTCAGTATTAAAAAGTGAAGTACTTAAATACACCAAAGCTAGTATAGTATCGAATTTCTGGCTGATATCTCCAGAAGATTGTGTATTTATTCCTCAGTCTTTGCTACCTGGTAAAAAGGTGGAATGACACACAATAGACACTAGCCGTCAATATTCTCGGGAATCTTAGATTCCAATATAGAGAACGTTTGATTCCTCACTATTGGGAATTCCGTTTCCGGTGAAAGACGAGATGTTGCCCGAGCTGGAGTCAACCGCACTCTCAGCTTGCTACGCATTTTGTACGATGGAGTAGTAGATACCCGAAGAGCTGCGTACATCGATTACTTCTTTGAGATTATAGTAGAAGATTGAGTTTAGCCCGACAACTGGAGTTACATATCTTAAAGCGGGTAGCCCACGTACTAATAGGCGGAATTTCTGGATCTATATTTACATGACTTATGTCAGTGGTGATAGAAATGAGATGCTGAGTAGTTAGGTCAATGTTGATCCCAGATTGTGTCACACTAATATTTGACTATTCTCAGCTTAGTTGTCATCATTTAGAGAACAAAAGCCGGTCGTGCTAGGCAAGCCACACAATCTACAGCTCCCTCTTACAGTTATCAAGGATCAACACCTACATAAGATAGACAATTGTTCTCTATTGTACTTCGCTAAATGGAGCCATCAGCCGAATCGAATGTAGCTACATCGCCTAAGCAGCCTGCATACATTTATTGAAGGATATCAGCGGCGAGGTAGATACGGTATTGCATAGAAATTTGCAGAGTCTCGGTAGGTAGTAACTTCCGACCACCATTGCGTAGTGACCCCTATTTAGTGACCCCCATCCCACGTGGCTCGTTGGCAATCATGGTCACATTGTACAAAAGGCATAGCTAGCATTAGAACAGTTCCGATGTTGGTGTGAAGATTTTGACTAATCGAAAGGGCGTGATGGAAAATCATAGTTATATCACACTATACCGCATTTCTTATGTAATAATCGCCTCCTCCATTTCCATTAGCTAGGGGAGTGGTAGTTGTAGCTGTTAGTCTCTGTCCAAATTATATCTCGCGTTACCACTAGACCCTCGAGTGGATAGCTCTCTGCGTCCGAGAACGGCGTATCGCTCTCTGTCCTACTACCACTGGCCTTGACACGGTGATCTCCATGGTAGACGATCGGGCTAAGGCCATCATCGGTTTCATGAAGACGATGGAATAAGTCGTTACGATTACCGGACCGCTTCGGCTGTACTACCCTACCGCTACTATTCCAATTGGCGGGTGTTGCTTGGAACATGGCGTTAGTGTGTGCTCTTAGTGGACTACCGTACCGCAACTTGCGATAGATGGGCATCAACGTGGGCAGACATGCGCCGATAATGGCCACGTAAATCTCAACTACGGTCGCAATCGTTGGAACGACAAATTGCTCTGTTTTGTTAATGTAGGTACGCCAGTAGTGTCTTTATCGCAATGGTAACTTACTTGAAAAGTTTGTGACACCTTGTTGAAGCTGGGCTGTAGAAATCGTTCGTACCAGGGCAGCTGCGAAGGCTCTGGAGACCAGTTCCTTGTCAGCTAACATATTCCAAACGAGAGAAGCGTTATGACAGGCCGACCTACACGCCACCAAGGAGAAATACAAGTGCGACGTTGATCTTCTGCCGCGTTGTGATTTGCAACTTGAGGACCTCATGAATTGGCAAGGCCAAAGCCGAGAAGTCAATAATTGAGTTAACGATAGCGTTGGCGAACAAGAACTGAAACAAGTTAATACATTTTGTTGTGGGTAATGTCTGAAGCTCTACGAGCCAGAACGCTCGCAAAGGCCGACATTGTGTGAAGTCTAGAATAAAGGTAGGAATAAAGCTGGCGATGCATGCGATGCCAATGATCTGCGTCCCGATTTGAACGACACGAGTCGGGAAAATACGTCGGTAGAGGGCTAAAAGGGATAACTTGATCAAAGGAGAACTGAAGGTATATGCAATTTCGCCAACGACGGTTGTCTGCACCCTAGCCTGTCAGTCATGTCGTAATATCAATTAGACGTCAGGTGTTGTGCGAACCTGGAGAAGAACGACGACAGAGTTTGGGTTTTCGAGCAACACCAATCGCACATCTCGGCCCAGTCCACCATTTATCGCTACAACGGCAGAAGCTGCCATGAGAGCATGCTGGAAGAGGAGGGCAGCTACACATAACCAGTCATCTAACTTGAATTCCTGGCGGGTAAGTCTTCTTGCCCAATATCTCAATGCGACGACAACAGTGGTGATAAACCCAACAACGCTACCGCTAATGACTATGCCGGGGCCACTATTCGAGTAGTCGAGCGGCGGATGTGTTAACAAACTCATTATCAACGTGATTCTCCGAGTATACGTTTCGTAGGCGTAATAGTTTGGCGGTATCACTGGAATAGAGAACGAAGTAGGGTGAGAAACGTGAAGAGCCAAGTATATGAACAATCAGGACGTTGTCCGTGATACGGGTTATGACCTACCTATGCAGGCCTATGGGAAATTTGGCATTTCCCGAAACTTGTGGTACCTAAGAGCTTACATAGATTGGGGGCTTCATTTCGGTGAGATTCCTTAAGCTTGATTCAAGTCTGCCCATCGAGCTGGGGGCCAGACGAATGTCTGCCTATCATGTTGAAAACATATAAAGTCGCTCGCATATCCCATCAACATCAACGTCAGCACTACTTGCACGCTGGTACTCGCGGATACCAGTACGCATACCTGCACTACTCCTAAGCTGTACGACACAGAAATTTTACGTAGCAATAGGAATACGCAGTACGACATCACATACGTTTTCAATTAGAATCCAGACCACGGCGTCTGATCATTATCTGCGGCAATTTTTCCGGGCTATGCAGCATGCGGCGAGGAATCTTTGTTTCACGAGTGAAGGCCGCAGATTTTCGCCCCCTTTATCTCTGACCCCTCAGACTTAATTCAGTAGCTAATAGCTTATTCTCGACCACCAGGTTCCCATGTTGAACCCATTCCCCATTTCCCCCCCTCACCTAATATCGCGCCTTGTTAGTTGAGCATCATGACGAACGCTAGATTCCCGCTAGTATCATGTCAACCCTTCAGACTCCCGTTCCAATTGTTGTATATTGGTACAATTATCTTGCAATTGCGATAATTTTCTTTGAAAGCTTTACTCCCTTCTCTCAGGCCAGATGCAGCATGGGGCGCAAAACAGACTTTTGTGAGCCTCCTCGCCCACCAGATTCTCGACCTCACTTCTCGCATTAGAATCACGGACAAGCTTACCTTGGAACAAGGCAAAGAAGACACAAGATTTCAAGTAGTAAAGCCTTCTACCTCAGACTTCTGCAAAGGGCTGTTTGCATCTACTGAACCTGCGAT
Source organism: Xylaria multiplex (assembly GCA_011057905.1). Classification (NCBI taxonomy): domain Eukaryota; kingdom Fungi; phylum Ascomycota; class Sordariomycetes; order Xylariales; family Xylariaceae; genus Xylaria; species Xylaria multiplex. The sequence goes on along the minus strand of WUBL01000019.1, from coordinate 315,808 downwards.
CGAAGTTCCAACACCCAAGTGCGTCGTACTGCTGTCCCCATGTGTTTCGCCGTTCCACTATCACACGGATATCAATCCGGACCGCGGCACCGACTTCTTCTCAGCAAGCTACGTTCTCTGGTGCGCGAACGACTATGCTGGCAGTTGGCCTAACGCCAGGCCTGATTCGTATACTACATAGCTTGGAAACTCGTTCCCAACACCCGTGCCTATTTCTGCGAATGCAGGGTCGGCTGAGATGTTCTATAAGAACATCCTACAGTGGGTGGATAAAATGCGTGGTGTCGAGGGAAACGTAGTAGAAGTACATCACGAAAAGGTTGCGCCTCATAACACATATCTGGGCGGCGAACTGTTAGGTTTTGAAAGGAGCGCGTGGGAAGTCGCGGTAACGACCGGAGAATTTGTTGCCAAGCATTAGATAGGACGTACCTATCCAATCTGCAACTCAAAATTGGGGTGTACTCGGGGAGATAATGGAGGTATCTAGCTGAACCTCCAATCGAATGGGACGTGTTGACAATATCTAGCTTAATATATTATTCTACACTGTCGCTATAAGTCACAGCGTCTCCTAGAGGGATGCGGAGGACGGTGCAGGACTCTCAGCGAGCACCTTATTCAAAGACATAGTGACAAAGCCGTAGAACCTCGAAAGTATAGTTCAGCATGTATCCTAATGTCATCTACTATGTATACCACTTTACAGTGGCAGCATCGAGGTATTTATTCTCATATCCTGTAGACAGGAGATGGTATATTGACAAACATACATACTGTGTCTCAGAGCAGAATAAGACACTTAGGTCGTCTATCTTACCGTGGTCTCTCATGCAGGCTGGTCGCTTACGGACGGTATAAACCAACGCTATGTATCCTTCAACGCAGATATGCACATTCAAACTTGGCAACGCTTTGTACAATATTTACATGCCAACGGGATACGCCGTTCTTCAATCCTCAGGTACGATGTTGAGTTGGCCCGTGTGACCAAGCTACAGCTGACCGTTACGTTCGAGGGGTGGCGGAAAGCCTCAATCGCATCATCCCACCGGTAGTGGCGACTAAGCAAGGGATGAAGAAAGTCCGCACCATGTTATTCCTTCTCGCCCGCCGATCAGGCTTTCTCATCATCACCTTCACCAATAACATCTGTGACAAGGGGCTATAATTGGCAGCTTGGAACTGAGGTCATATTCAACCAATAATCCCATATAGTCCCCAAGGTTCTTGGATTCCCAGGAATCAATCTGGAAGCCTGGGAATCCTGTTGGGTCTATACGCCATATTCCAGAAGTCTTAGTTGGAACTGAGACTTCGTGATAGCTTCATACCCAATCACCCCTCCTCCCAAGGTGTGGATGCGACCCCATCAGGTGTAGTGTGGTCTTGATAGTCTTGGCCATGTGACACTCTGCTACTCCAAGATATCGATACTAACGACTTCTCGTTACTCACACGATATCTACTAGAAGCTTACAAAAACCCTCCACAGAGACTCATAATCTCTTTTCCAGCTGATGCAAAGATCTAGAGCGGTAAGTCTTACGGCGGCCATCGAAGAGGCAGCTGTGCGACTGAAACTGTGGCACACGTCTCACCTGTCGAGCCACTAGCAGAAGGTTGTAAATAGCGAAACTAGTAAGGTAGTGAGAGGCGCGGTGCAGAATATCTATATGATGAAACCCTCTCGGAGGGCACCATGACATAGAAGTCACTTGGTACCCGGCGATACCATGCGTACATACGTTGAGAAAGGATCAACATATCACGGTATGCAGAAGTATAGAGCGGCTCAGAGGCTTCATACATGTAAGTTATCCGTTGCCATATGGTATCTTCGTTCATTTCTTCAAATCTTGATGCTTACTTTTCATAAGATCTTCTCAATGTATTCGCGCACCGGGATTATTGCCGCCGGCGGAGTATTGGGCTGCAAGTCATGGGCTGGGGCATGAAACAAGTGGATGCCCTATGACTCGAGCTCTTGAAAGAAAACCGATCAAGCTTTAGGAGCGTAAAGAGCCTATCTAGTCTCCATACCTGTTTGTAGGCAGTTACATAGTCAGAAGATACCATAAAATAAAGCTTCTGATTAAGATTTTATTGATACATCAATTATCTATACACATGTATATAGGCTTCTGCCTATTCACAATGACTTCACATATGTTGAAACCGTGTCTTATTCCAGTATTTCTTGTGGTTGTATCATAAAAGGCACTGGTGGATTTCTAGAAGATGCTTGAAAGTGCGTATATATCTAAAGATAGCATATAGGGCTGACCCATAAACAACTGAGAACCGTTTACGAGTTAGTAAACGAGTTTTGCGATCTGTCCTGTGCGTCTATGATAGTAAAGAAATATAAATTTCCCCTTGGTGAGAAAAGCGTATATTTTGAACAGTTCTTTTAAAATAGAGCGCTACGCCTTCCAACCTGAGACAAAGGTATCGGTAGTATTTGATTAGACTCCTTACATAACAACAGATGTTTATCGACCCCTAACTTGAGTTATGACACACCGTTTATTTATAAACGAAAAGATCTCCGACAACATAGNAAAAAAATCGACGGGGTATAAAGATAGCTTACAAAACACTTCGCTTACAGTGTAATATAGTATTCTTCTGCAGTGCCGCCGAAAAGCTGCCAGCAAGATACTACACGGACACTTTATATCGGTAGTGTAGATTAAAGAACGGTAAACTATCCTAGGGAGTGTTAGAACCCAGGGATAGGGGTATAATGATTACTGGGTGTTACATAAAGATCCTAATATTCCGTATTGTCACGAAGTATATAAGCTGCTATTGCCAGCAAGGCATTAGCAACGTTGTTTTTGCCGTCACACTTATATACAGAACATTCCTTAGTCTTAGGTGTTTGATAGAGTAGAGAGCGCTTACCCGAAAGATAGTAGAGGATCGGTGTGTATATACCCGTAGGATAGCGAGTAGGATGATCGATTGTTGTCCGGGGTTGATGATGACGTGTTGGAGGAATCTTAGTGCAGGTTCGAATCATATTGCCGTCCTCGTTTTTAATGGACGCGTTTACATGTTGCGGATACCTATTGCCAATAGTAACTGCCTTTCTCTATGCACGAATATCGTTAATCTTATTGAATGCTTCCTGATTGAGTTGTCTTGCCTCAGTCCGTCTGTCGTGACGATAAGCCTCAACGTGGGAATATTGTTAAGGTAGGCCGTGATGTCCCAGTGTATTTTACGCCCATTATTTCATACCCAGCTAACCCTGAGGACTTAAATATGACTTAATAGTCATGACAAACATTTCTACGCAGTCGGCTAACGCTCAAGGCCCAAACATCACTATAAGCACAATGATACACACTTACTCAAACACGCAAGTAGCGTAGGAGACTGTCTCAAGGGTCCCCTAACCTCCTATACTGTCTCTATGCCGAACACACACGCCTATCAATAATTGTATCCGGGTATAGCACCGTCTCCCTCCTACACCCCCAATACATGTATCTGCGAGATCGTGGCAATATGGAGACACGAAGGTGCCCTTGTTGCTGCAACGGGTGGCGCACTACCCGTGGATAGGGTGTCCGTACTGGTCAGCGGTTCTGGGCCGCGTAAGTCCGGGTTAGAGGATCTTGGGGTGGAATTCTAGAGACACTAGAGATCTGCAAACGGGATACCTATGGAGCATTGGGATATTGTATGGGACGACCCTAGTAAGCTCTCCTGGTTGTCTACTTCTCATTTACGGTTGGATTGATTTTAAATATACGAATAGATAGTGTGGTTGAGTGGGGATTAGGGTCTCTTTTCTTTTCTCTGTGGTAGCTAAGCATTGTGCTATCTAACATCTTATTCACTCCTTCATTATTCCTCCCATTTGTGATGATGAGATATCTTCTCTCAAGATATCTAGGATACGAATGAACGCTCACTCAGATGGTACAGAATTGAGCAGTCCGCATCGACTATTGATCTAGCGATGTTCGGAAGAATTCATCACAGCCAAATCGCCGACCGAAACCAGTTTTAGAGACGATTTTTCTTCTAGTTTTGTGGTAGAGTTCGCATCATCGTCGTCGTCATCCTGATCGCCTTGATTCTCCTCGGCAGTTGCGTCGTCGCCTTCTCCATCTCCCCGAGTCCTCCCCCAAAAAGAAGCGGCGATGGCTGATCCTGCAACTAGGCTACCAGCTCCTTGGACTGCTCCTGCGACTGCCGCAACACCATATCCGGCAGCTGCGGCGCTTTGCAGCGTAGCGAATAGCGATGGGGCCACTGTAACGCTTGGAGTGAGCCATTGCCAATTTGAGATTGATCTGTCGACATCCCCGAAGCATTGAAAGGGTTTTAGGTACGACTATGACGGGGAAAGGAGCTACCATGCTCTTGAAGTGGTGCGGGCAGGCGATTGAAAAAGTTACTTACCGATGTTGCCAACACTGGCTTGCGCTGCTGCGGCCATGGATCCTATGTATGATATTAGCTAACTATCCTCGTAATCATCAACTAAAGGGAAAGTTGGAGGTGAAGAGGCGGCATGGTGCTCCTATCGCTTGGTAGTATAGTATGCGCGTATTTGTGCCAATGCTTATTGAGATTATCACATACCAGCTGCAATCCCGTTTGCACCGAATCCGACGGCACCAAGAACAGGAGCTGCCAGCACCATAGGTGCAGCGACCAAGGCGCCCCCAACGCACATTGCTGTCGCCTTTCCTGGATTGTCAACCGCCCACTCGACTGCTGTCGACAAGACCTCTGGTACTGTGATGTTGGGCATGGTGACGCTGTAAACTGTATTGTGATGGCGTGTTATAGTTGAGATTTGAGGGCTCTTTTGGGATAAATTGGTTAGGGGAATTGTAGATTATCTGATGGTGATGGTGACGGTGATGGTGTGGTGAGATGTTGAGAAAGCACCTTGGCGTGACAGCTAAGCCTCAATTTGTAGTGACTGTCTGACTGTGTTGGCTGGAGAGAGAGAAAAGAGAGAGAAAAGATTGAGGCCATGGNAAAAAATGCAAGAATTCGCATACAACAACTATCAAACGATGAGACATTGATTGCCTTTAGTACCTAAGTACCTTAGGCATAAAGTACTGAGATGTATCTACATGCAGATACCTCTGGGTATAAGACAAGAGTGGCAAATTGGTATGTATCCTTAGGTACGGCTCTCGGCAGCCTGCAGCTATGAGATGCTGTCAGATACAAGGGCATTGCCGCATTGGCCACAATTGTTGTTGGCCATTCTCGGATTAAGGCATCTGATTGCTAGAGTATTATACTGTTAATGTTGTAGAGGAGACNGGGGGGATTGGTATGGAAACCAACATGAGGGGTAATATTCTGACGTGTCACATTTCCTTTCGTACCAAATATTCATCCATTACATAGAGAGATGATGGTTTTTCTATTAGTGATAACAGTCTTGCATACGTACTTTTCGTAGGTAATAATGTTACCTAGGAATGACACCTAGTGTTTCTTCTCACTCGCTGATAGAATGGCCAAAACGCCCCAACACGAATCCCCGCCGTTTGAGCAGGTCGACCAGTTGAATCGTGACTTGAGCGTTAACCTAGCAGTTCGCCACGGTGTGCAGGATACTGCGGACGGGTGGGATGGTTGCCTTGCTCGGGATCTTGAGACAAGAATCGCCGATGACATCTATCCTTACTTATGGCTAGTCGCGACCNAAAAACGCGGCGCACATTGATCCGCTTCACAAGCATTTAGTGAAGAGACGCACCGTCGTCGTAACTGAAGACCCTAAACTTCACCTTGTATGGTTCTATGAAACAGTCTATATAAAACCACTACCGGATTACCTTCTCAATTACGCGATTTGGCGAGAGCATATTCCCAAGCCTTCTGCTGAGCCTGAGCACACCCGACCACGGTATGACAAGCATCGAGCCGCCGTTGGCTTTCTCCGCAGTTACGGCTTTCTCATACAGTACGAGTCCGACTTTATCATTGCTCAAAGGGCAAATCTGTTGCCCAAATACGTGTCTTTTCAATGCTTCCAGAAATTTATTCAACCCTTTCGCTCAATCCACGATGATGACGTCTCGCATCGTTACCATTATGGTCAGTTCCGGCTCACTCGTTTGGACTGGGCCGTGCGCATTATCCGAATCGCTACTATTGTCCACCTCGTCCGCACCGAGCGGCAGCTCCCCTGGAACTACCGATTACAGTTATGGCAGACGTCTCACTTCCTTCAGTATTACGCCGCTCCCTTGATCTTCATCTTCGCGACTTTATCATTGATCCTATCGTCGATGCAAGTTGTGCTTGCAGCGCTCGGGAGTAACACTTGGGAAGCGTTTGTCCGGGTCAGCTGGGAATTTTCCGTTGCGACTATTATATTTGCCACCCTCCCAATCTTCGGGGCCATTTTTGGTGTGTCTGTGCTTTTTATATATCAAGGACAGTTTGCTGTGAGGATGAAATGGAAACAAACGCGGCCTGAAAACGACACCAAATGTTGAATTGCTAACACCTACACTGTGTTGTGACCTAATATGCTAAGGTGGTTGGAAGGGTTCTGCTACTGCCTACGGAGCGCCCTGGCTCACCTGATTTTTTATGTAACCGTGATCCATAAGGTACTTGGCCCCATAATATGAATATTTATATACTGTAACCTGGAGTCCTTCGCGAAAAGTAGAGCTACTATCGTGCAACCAAGACCAAACGATGCGCATTTTAAAAAGCTATCGGATGGTTTAAGGTGCACGATAATAACGTATATTCTCGCGGAGTTGTAACGGTTGCGAACAACTGGAACTCTCGGTGTGGTCACGTGGCCTAACCTGATACCACACTAAGCCAGATGCCTCCACACCAAAATGCACGGGACTCACCTAGGTGAGCCAGTGGGGGCTTACTGTCAGATTGCATCATGGCTCGGTGAGTAGCCAGTTAGAGGCTTAGACAACACTGTAACCACTACACTACTATACACCTCCTCCGGATCAGAAATGTTAGTATGATCCATAGACCCGTATTTTACCGAATCTGTATACACTAGAAAACTCCCAGCAGGCCCCAGGCAAGCCGACTTAATCCCCTGTGCGTTACCCTAGAGGGGTCTTCTAGTGGGCTTGGCTAACTGGCAATTTTGTATGTGTTCAAAGCTAACATTTCTGATCCCGGAGGAGACCCAGCCTACCTTTTCCCTGCCATTAAGTCAATAGACTGAGAAAAGTCTTTGGAATAATGGAATTGAAAACCACTTTAAAGAATTAAGAGGTAGTGATAGGTTTAGCTGAAATACACTCGGCACCTAAAGGTCTGCCTTTGGTGAAGTGTGGGTAGATTGCTAAAGGCTAGGCAGGTAACTTTTAGGTACTGGTAAACATCCTAGGTTATATCAACTGCCCCCCACGTGCCGGGTACCCCTTCTAATCTTACAGTCAACTGCATCGCTCAGTTCTAGTTTTTCGCAGCACCAAGCACCTAATGTTAACCATGCCAAACGTATTTGAATCAACAGGTGATAACATTACAGGACCCTATCAAACGCCTGTTTGCTATTCATCTCCCGAGGGATTGTTTAATGATTCAAGAACGAACTACGACCTTCAACACCCCCACCCGCTTGCACCGTACGCGCCTGAACCCGGCAAGCTCAGTTGTCCGTATCGAAAGCGAAACCCAGCGAGATTCAACGTTAGAAGCTTCCCGAACTGTGCCACGAACGGATTCGGGGACCTCCCAACACTTAAGTACGTAGAGGGTTGGCGCTAGGAATAGAATGCGGGTTTTTAGCTCAACCTAACGCACTATTTTAGACGGCATATCCGAACTTATCACCGTCGACGCCCAGGGTACACCTGTGCCCGATGCCGCAAGACTTTCGAACGTAAAGAGGAACTTGACGAACATTTACGGGCGCTACCAACCCAGCTTTGCGATGTCTTAGAAAGGGATAACGATCCCGAGGACGGTATCAACGAAGAGATCGAGAATATACTAGCAGAACGGAAAAATAATCGTAAAGTTAGTTCATGGGAAGAGCTGTGGCGGGTTCTATTCACAGATGATAAAACCATTCCATCGCCATGTACGGGGTCCTCGTTTATTAGTGATGATACTCATGTTTGCTGACCAACTTAGCTTTTGTGGTGCCTAAGATAGTAGAGATCTCCGAGGTGTATAATGCAATTCAGAATGTGCATTTCAATGAATCATGGGGCATGGATATGATGCGTGAAGATGGGAATATATATTCTTCTCCCCGACGGTTATGTGATTCTGTCACTAAGGGGCTGATGACCGAACTGAAAAACGTCTATGAAAAAGATATCACCACGACGCAGCCAAGTCCCGGGATGCCCAACCCACCGAGATTAGCGGGTAGTAGTTCAAGCTCGACGTTTCAATCTTCAGTAGGAGCATTGGGAGAAACATACGGTTCCATATCGCCTCGGGCATTGTTTAGGTCGCAAAAAGATTTGAGTCGCCGCGGATTAATATTGCCCCGCGAAAACGACACCAGCTATCTCTGCCAATGCGGTAAGATCAACATGCGCAAGGATAACTTCATACGCCATATTCAGCACTGTAGGCAGCCTAAGAAGGGAGTTTTCAGGTGTCGCTGTGGTGGCGGACCAGCGGACTCCGTTGAGGGAATTATACTACACCTTAAGACTTGCCGGCATACAGGGCCAGGTCGTCCAAGGAAAGAGAGGAACGCGGTTGCGGTGGACATTCAGCATTAATTAACGAATGCTCGTAAGTAGGCCATATAAAGAGGACTATCAACAATCAATCAATTCATAAACATTGTAGGCCTCCGTAACGCTAAGCTGTCCCTGCATCGTGCTTCATACATCGCGATATCTTGTCCGTGTATTCCGTAGCCATCGTGCCAGTCACTACAGCCGCCCGCTAAGCGATGCTGTTAGCGTATGACGGCGTCAGGAAGATGGTAAGTATCATAATCTCGACGGTAACGGGCCACTGGATATCATGGTAGGTGTAGCCGGCAGCTTTCATGGCCGAAGCGGTAATCAGGATAGAAGCTGCGCCGATACCACCAATGATGCCGACTGAATAACAGCAATTGTGAGCTTGTAAGAAGATGACGCAAGACTTTGGGCAGATAGCAATGTGAGGGGAAGACATACGTTGTTTGCGACTTGCGCGCCTGCGGTTAGAGACGCGAGTATCGTCGGCTTGGCCAAGAGATAGCTCAGCATCTCGACGTTGAGCCGTTGCATTAGCTACGGATACGTTGGCCGTTGGATTGCCGCCGCGACCCTGCTCTTCGAGCGAAACAACAACAGTAGGAACGCTGGGACTATTGTCCGTGTCTATTCTTTACCGTAAGCTAAATATTCCTAGAGATAGTGCAGTACCACCAATCTTCCTAGCGGTAGATTCATATTAGTTGGTTAAGAAATATGATAATGCGTACTGCTAGCGTCAACGTTCCCATTATTCTGGGAATCGGCGGGGCCAACATTCATTAAAAAGAAGCTTATTAGTAGCTGCTAAGCTATTTGTTACCCTAAGTGAACACTAGTGACACACCGATGCTTGAAGACATTGGAGGGAGCGCGGGGCCTCTAGTTCAGATCATGAGGCATGAGCTTTAGTGTAGATGAGGGGATTATTAGGCAGCAGAGGGGAATTTTCAGTGGGAAAGAGTGGATTTTGTAGAGTCAGCATAGCCACAGTATATGAGGGGAAGATGGTCATATTACCCTTCGCTATAGATGCCCTGCCTCTGCCAATTATGCCTACAGCATCGATATCTACAACATCCGAGTTACTGCTCAAGTGTCTTTTATAGTATGAAACTAGGAGTAGCTAAACGGTCGAATAGGTAACAACTGAATAACCAAGAATTGTAGCTCATAATAAAGGCCAAATAACATAGGCGGCGCTAGTTGCGAACGTTATAGTGCAAGAGAAAGACGTGCAACTCTATTCTTCAAGAACCAGCTAGGTTAGGAGTTCGACTTGGCATCTCATTCTCACCGTCATAATTTGAATCTGCCTCTCCAAACTGTACTTTGATGACACTAACCTTGGTATTGGGATGACGCCTTACTACCAGAACGAACTAAACAAGTGTATCTATCAGTTCCGAATTACAAACACTGATGGCCTCCCTGTATCAGCGAGAGAGCCAAAAAATGTTCACAGGTATTCGTACGTCTTGTTTAGTAGGCAATACCTCTGCTTTATAAGGTAAGTAACGTGGAAAGGTATGGACTACAACCATTTTCTCGGGTTTTAACAATAGTGTTAACACCAACTACGTTAACTCCGTTTATACATAGTATATAAGCATAACCTAAAAAACTTGATCAAAATATAGGTGCAATAATGTAATAATGTAATAAGTAGCGCTTAAAAGGTAATTTTTATAATACTTTAGTAAAATGTACATTAAAAGTCTTTATGCTTTTCGACAATGACTTATAGTGTAAATAAGTTAAACTGTATACCGTTTAACACCTCGGCATGCAATATTTCGGGCCGCCTGCAGCTGGTAAAACCATTGTGCTGTACATTTGAACCAAGTGGATATAGATATACCACTACCTACTATGTAGGTAGCTGCAGCGTAGCAAGGGGTCCGGCCTAGTAGATGCCTTGCCAGGTTTCAGTCAGGCTGTCAACAGTCATGCCGAGCCGTTAGACAGTGTATATGGTTCCCCAACCTCCGTACCGTAGGTAGAGAAACCTACTTGTAGTACAATCCCCACGCCGAACTGGTTATATTTCCCAAAAGGGATGTTGAATAACCAAGGCGGCAGCTTACCTAGTTACCTAGTGTGGTCTATATGGTGTTGTCTGCCGTAATTTACTCCGTACACTGTGTCATGTCCAGGTACTAAGTACACCAAAGTGCACGGCTATTATCAAGTCAATAATCAGTATGAACAAAAATGGTAGGGACCCCAGTCGTCTCTGGCACCGGGATCATCCTTGGCGTCTCATCTCATTTGCTGGTGCCTGAACCCTATTTCGACTAGGCATTGATTGGAAGAAGAATACCTACACCGATATTACACTACTACAGTAGTGATTGTTGGTTGGATAGACGTACTACCTATCGGATTCTCTCTACTAGTCCGGACAACAGGCCACAAAGCTACTCTGGGGTGCTCTCAAGTCGAGTCGAATAGGGGGAAATGGTTGTTGTTTTGGCGGCGGGGCGCAGAAATGACTATGCCCAACTACAGCGCACAGATCTTCTCACAATCTTATAATGAGCCCATGCGTTCCAGGTCACGTAGTGTAGGAATACCAACTTCAATAAGTATTAAAAGTAGTGTACATTATAACGAGGTACCTAGGTTACATCATCCGTGGGCCGTCCACGCTCGCTCTTTACTAGGTTTGTTCGCTGTCAACATACGTGTACCTCCCTCCTCCCTTCTGGCGCTGCAGGGAGCTTGGCACAAACAATTCCCAGCTACACTATATTATAAGGGTCTCTATTCGGTCTAGTCTGTCGAATAATTGGCCAATTGTTCTTCCGGACACGACTCCATCGCGCCCCACCTTGTGTCTACCTTTCTCCATCTTCTCACGTCTCAAAATCTTAGTTCTTCAGGGTCACTCTGTAACCTCGACTCACCGACTCAACCTCGATATTCAGAACATCTTCGACTCATCACCGTAATCATGCGTGAGATTGTGAGTTGCCTCTCTTCGCGCCAATTCCAGACGTCTGTATTTGCTTGAGCTAACACTCCGACTACTTAGGTGCATCTTCAAACCGGCCAATGTGTGAGTATTCATGCTCGGGTTCTACATTCAACGTTCCTATCTGCTAATACATCTCAACAGGGCAACCAGATCGGTGCTGCCTTCTGGCAGAACATCTCGGGCGAGCATGGCCTGAACAATGACGGCATGTGAGCAACTCTACACCGTCCGTCTGACTATGTAGTCTGGAAGCTCACATTGTCGCAAATACAGCTATGAAGGTACCTCCGATCTACAGTTGGAGCGTATGAATGTATACTTCAATGAGGTGAGAACTCCAAGAATGCTCTCGCTTCTAGTTCTGTGACTAACATTCTCTCCGTCGTAGGCATCCGATAACAAGTACGTACCTCGTGCCGTACTGGTCGATCTAGAACCCGGCACCATGGACGCCGTCCGTGCCGGCCCATTCGGTCAAATGTTCCGCCCCGACAACTTCGTTTTCGGCCAGTCAGGTGCCGGTAACAACTGGGCGAAAGGTCACTACACTGAGGGTGCCGAGCTTGTCGACAATGTTCTTGACGTTGTGCGCCGTGAGACTGAGGGTTGTGATTGCCTCCAGGGCTTTCAAATCACACACTCCTTGGGTGGTGGTACCGGTTCCGGCATGGGAACGCTACTTATCTCCAAGATTCGAGAAGGTTTGTTGCCTTGTGACACGCCTATATTCATCTTGGTGTATTTCGCCATTTGGGGAGCTTCATCTAACTAATGTGTTTTGAAGAATTCCCCGACCGAATGATGGCTACTTTTAGTGTAGTTCCATCCCCGAAGGTGTCCGATACCGTCGTGGAGCCGTACAACGCTACACTGTCGGTTCATCAGTTGGTTGAAAATTCGGATGAGACTTTCTGTCTTGACAACGAGGCCCTCTACGATATCTGCCAACGCACTTTGAAGCTAACCAACCCTTCATATGGCGATCTGAACCACCTTGTGTCTGCCGTCATGTCCGGCGTTTCAACCTCTTTACGCTTCCCCGGCCAGCTAAACTCCGACTTACGTAAGCTCGCCGTGAACATGGTAGGTTATCCCATTCCCCACTCATATACCCTTGACCCTAGTGAGAATCCGAGAAGCTAACTGATCAATAGGTGCCTTTCCCTCGTCTTCATTTCTTCATGGTCGGCTTCGCACCCCTGACCAGCCGTGGCGCTTACTCATTCCGTGCCGTGACTGTGCCGGAGCTCACTCAACAAATCTTCGATCCTAAGAACATGATGACCGGTTCCGATTTCCGCAATGGACGTTACCTCACGTGCTCTGCCATCTTCCGAGGCAAGATCGCCATGAAAGAGGTCGAAGACCAGATGCGCAATGTCCAGAACCGTAATTCTTCTTACTTCGTGGAATGGATCCCCAACAATGTGCAGACGGCTCTTTGCTCTATTCCGCCTCGCGGATTGAAGATGTCGTCTACATTCGTTGGTAACTCGACGGCTATCCAGGACATCTTCAAGCGTGTCGGCGACCAGTTCTCTGCCATGTTCCGTCGCAAGGCCTTCTTGCATTGGTACACCGGCGAAGGTATGGACGAAATGGAGTTTACTGAGGCTGAGTCTAACATGAACGATCTTATCTCGGAGTACCAGCAATACCAAGACGCCACCCTGGACGACGAGGAAGGCGAGTATCTGGAAGAGGAGTACGAGGGCGAGGGAGCCGAGGAGGCTGAGTAGGCCAATAATTGTGTTTTTGGGCGGTAAGGTATCTAATTTGAGATACTCTACTCCGATATCTTAACATTAGATTTCATCTATATTAGTAATAACAGGAGACCGCTCATCACCACATAACATAACCTTCAACTAATATTATTAATAATACAGGCCGTTCTTTTGATTGATAGAGATGTTCATCTCGAAGACATGCATATGCTAGTAGCTGAGGCTCCTATATAAGCAGTGTCAAGCTCCATAGTACAATACGATGGGGTGCAATTGTAGATACTGATGATATAGCAAGCCGTATTTAGCCTATCGACATTTAAGGTGTAATGGTCACAATCCTGCCAATCCCGGTGTACTCTGCTGCGACGTCGAAAGCTTCCTTCCAGTCCTCCAGCGCGAAAGACTTTGTCTCAGCAAGGTCCGTACCCCTAGCGAATAAACCCGCCTCTAGCATCTTCACAAACAGAACCAAATCTTCTCGCTCGTACATGAGTTTACCCTTCAGTTGGAGGTCGTGCCCCAAGAAGTGCCAACCAACAATGGGCTGCGCCACCAACCCCATCACACTAATCCGCCCGCCGCGTCGCAGTGCGTTTATCACACTGGGCAAATGCGTTGACTGCGCCGCTGCGGGCGGCGAGAGATCTAGCACGGCGTCGATAGTGCCGAAGGCCTTAAGTGAAGCCGTATCGGCCGCCTGATCCCCTGTGATCTTTACCGTCTCGATGTTGGCCTGGGGCGTGCCCTTCTTCACAAACGCCTTGAGCCGTGCGAGTTCCGCCTCGTTACGGCCCGTGGCAATGACGCGCGCACCAATCGCGAGAGCAACCTGTACCCCGGCCCCGCTGAACCCACCAGTCGCCGGGCACACCACAACAGTCTCGCCCGCTTTCAGATCGATGGATCTAAGCCCCCCAAACGGCACCAGCAGATGGGAAAGGTAGATGAGCTCGCGAGCAGAGTATCCCAGATCGTTGTACAGCCGGGCCTCGTTCAGAGGGACGCAGTTTTCCATCGGTACCTTCGCGAACTCTGCGAACGTCCCGTCGTGCCAAATCTCTCTGCTCAGCTTCTGGCTGCCGGGGCTATATCCGTCGTGGATGCCCCATAAGTAGATGGCGTTCAGGTCGTCGCGCCCGCGCACGACGCAGTCGACCCAGACTAGTTGACCCGCGGCTAATATTGTCGCGTCCGGGCCGACTGCGGCGATGCGCCCGACGGCGCTACATCCCCCCACGATTGGCGTGGTCAGGGGGTATTGGCGCTTCCCGTCGTATATGTCGCGTTGGTAGGAAAGCACCGAGGACTCGAGCACGCGGACAATGACACTGCCTGGGTCGGCGCTGGGCATGGCCCGTTGTTCTATTCGCATGTCAGCGCCGATGCGGTCGAGCACAAGGGCTCGATAATGGGTTGGGATGTTCGCCATGATGAGGAAGCGCTAGCTGGTTTGAAAAGCGAACGGCAAATGTGCGTATGGTGAAATACTTGTATAGTCTGTGATCGTGGCCATGATCACGACGTTGAGCGAATATACACACATATAAAGAGGGAGAAGGCGAGATGTCTGAATCTACACTCCCGGAAATAGGACTTAGTTCTCCAATCAGCGGAAGGAAGCCGGACCCGACAGATCATCTCGGTCGGGGCCACGGCCGTATCGGATTTCATTCCCGCGGGGATAAACGGTTCTATCGGGAGCTGTGGTACTGTATGTGGCCGGACGGCAGGGGTATTGGGGAATGTGCTGCAGGCGAGAATCCTATAGGAGTGAGATCGAGATCGCTAAGCACTATTGCCTTGCGCCGAAGGACGTGAATTGGTGTAGAGTATTTTCATACATTCGGAAGCCTGCGCAATAATATATATCACTAGGCGAGGGAGATTCGAATGCCTCGTCCCAGGACTACGGAGGAGAGAAGAGTATTTAGTCAGTCACAGAAGTGGTGACACGTCTGATCCTTTTCCCCTTTGAGAAGTCTATCGACCTTGGGCGCTGATGACGACAAATCTACGAAAGCGATATGTTGGCGCCGAATATTTCGTCCGCGTATGATTCTTCTGCCTAGAGTAGGCTCCCAAAGGTGACAGAGCCGCTCAACTGCAAGTTCAATTGTTCATCACTTCAGACCAGGTGAGGGCTCTCACCACTCCTTTCGTCATGCCCAGATAAGATGGAAGCTTGACTAGGGTTAAGGTTCACTTTAATTGAAAAGTAGTATGTCTAAGCCGTTCTTGAGGTTTAGTACCATACGCTCCTGTTGCTACCGCGTTGAAGCGATTTTCCCTTCTACACCTTCGGCCTGGCTTGATATGATGTTGAGTTTCATATGTAGTCTGATGTTTGTATCACGAAGCTTTAGGCAGTCAACCTAGCGCTCTTCCACCGCATCGATAAGTATTTGTGTATATGCATTATACCCCTGCCAATCGTGATGAGCGGCTGAGAAGCGAAGACTAGAGATACATGATTGAGGCAACTTTTTNTAAAAAAGTTGTCACTATGCAGCATGAGATACAAGCAAACACAGCTTGATAATGCTAGTTCCAGTAGTGCTATGGCAGAGCCGAAGCCAACATTTCGAGAGTGACCCATGTCTAGAAGCCGACCCGCCTTGAGACAATAAACCTAGCCGATGATCCCCGTGACTCTGGCATCCTTTGTCCTGAATGAACTTGATAGAGGTAATGGCGAATGGTTTACGATACGGCTCTCTACCTTGGTGGAATAGAGCATTGATAAAGAGGGGTCAAGGTCTGGTTGTTGACGCGAGTTAAAGCTAGGGCCAGACTCAGTGTCAACCATTTGTGGAGATAAAATGCGATAGTCCGCGAGAGGTGCCTCTCAACTGCGCTGCCTTTGGTTGCGCTGCTGAAGAATGATAGGCGATATTAGCCCGTAGGTGTGTAATGGCTACAGGGATGATTTCGACCGTACTTAACTCTTCACAAGACCGAAAACCGGGGATGTCCACGAAATGCTTGCATGGTATTCTAGATTCCTAAACCAGGCACAACACGAATGTGACTGACAACATTGTCGGTCTACAGAAGGATACGACTAACTCCGCTTGAGCCAATTGGAAGCGTGCCTTTACCGACAGATCGCTCGGCTCCATGAAGACTCCGCAGTGGCTCTGTCCTATCTCCATCGCATCTCCGCCGCAAACTACATGTTGCACTTTAGCTATCATAGAAGGTTACTAATATATNAAAAAAAAAGATAAAACAACAATAAATAGTTAAGACTTTTATCTTTGTAATAAATATGAATATTTTATAGCTACATTACACTGCGTTGCAGGGGATTACAATACCTATGCAGCTATTCTGGCTGCTGTCGTACCGTTTCCCCGCGCCCTCCCAAAGGCCTACACTACTAATCTAAAAGTTCGGTACTTAAGGTTAGTGGGTCAAATTAGGGGGGTTCGTTGAGGATATTCAGACCAGAACTTCAGATTAGAAACTACTAACTAGCCTTAGCAATCACAACATTCATAATACCCAGAACGGCAGTTTCTGATATAGCACGATTGATCCTTTTCCTTTTCTCATCGACGCTCACTACATGCGCATTTCTCTCGTTTAAGAACGGGAAGGGTACGTCTAGGTACCGAGAAACTCATAAAGGGGTTCCCAACCGGACCCCATCTTGTATTCCAGCCGTCTCTCGGGCGGTACGGCATGTCGTAATCCCCGTAAGGACTTGTCGTATGTCTCTCGGCCCTGCGCCTCGATTTCTCCCCTTGTTCGTCGTTAAAGAATCCGAAGATGAGCTTCCTCATCGCATGACCGGCTCGAAAGCCCACAAGGTGCCAAGCCAAAAACATATGGGGCCCGAAAAAGGAACAAAAAGGTTATCGAGAATCTCGGATTGGAAGCTTGGCCACTAGGAGTCATAGTCTCGCTGAACAATCACCACTTTCGCATCCGGGTACGCCTTGGACAGCTCAAGAGTAAATGGTGCTGAAGTGTCGCAGACCATTTCATACTCATTGCCTCACAGCTCGTCCCAGTCTCACACATGGACGTGCATTTGGACAGACAGCCAAGTTGCTTCTGCGCCTTTCACCAGCTCAACCCAATCCTCACGCCAAGGTTCATCGAGGGCAGGAAAGGGTTCGAAGCCGGGGATGCGGTACGCCTTGGCCATAGAGTGGGTGCCCACGCGGAATAGACCGGTATGGAGAACCCTCAAACCTTCAGAGATGCCTAGATTAAGGACTTGAAGCCTGTAAGTTTGTCTTGAATACCGAAAGAGGGGTATCAGGCCGAACACTCTGCTCATAATACANTTTTTTAGTATACTGTGTCATATATAGGAACTTGACCTAGCAGTGTCTAACAGACCCGGAAAATCCGAAGCCGACTATCTGAGAATATAAGGCACAAGGCCTTGGAAAGGCCAAACATCTTATCTTCGCTGCTAAAAGTGAATAGGATCAAGTAGCCAACTCATTTACTATATAAGGCGAAGGGGCTTGAGGACGTGGGCATCCTCATCATGTATATTCTTAGGTTTCCCAATTTACTCACGAAGCCAACAATCCGAATGTAATGCTCATATAATAACTATCATTCCAACAGTAAAGCGTGTAGACTTGGAGGTACCGTGGCGGAGAGTGGCTTGGGAACAGCCATGAATTTTACATGGTAGCCCCCGGGTGGCTCGGTTGGGACCAAAGGCCTACTTATGTGTTTATGCAACAGCCAAAGGACAGGATCTCGTGACTCTTCAAAACTATATCTTTTATCTAGGCATATTACGAACCCACTATTTGTTGGCATTTGCCGTTCTTGTCGACTTAGCGAGAGGAACAAGCATCTTGGCGTAAGCTCGTACCAACAAATCTCTTGGCTGCGTTCTCGTTCTGAACCGTTTATCCGTGACCGCTTGAAAAAGCAAGGGGAGATGCAGCGTTCTAGAATAGTCCGTATTATCGTCGTATGTTATATCCTTCCCATAGCCAAGCATTTATTAAATGAGGGGCTCAACAAGAAGGTGAAATTAATCAGCAACTTGTATTCCACCTACTACAAATGGCTGCTTGGCTTTCCATGGCAAACTACTCGATAGCCTCAATCTCTTGGCTTGGGTGGGACACCTTCCACAACTGCCTTAGTTACGATTGGCAGTGCCGTGGCATTGGTAACTCGCGATATAGGTCATGATGTCGCCATTCCAATTAACAAACTGAAATTAACCGGATGCTACTGGCTATTTAACTGCTACATTGCCCATCGGTCTGTTCCGTCAAGTCACTTCCTGTTGTGCGCGTGTTGGTTCATTACAATTCTGCCCCATCAAACACTGCTCAACTCCCAGCACAATGAAGTACGTTACACCACTTCTCGGGCTGGCGGCCACCGCATTCGGCAAGGAGATCCCCAAGGATCCCCAACGGGCTGCCGATCTTTACGATTCGGGTCTTATGCATGAAAAGATCATGTCTCGTAAAGAGCTCTTCTGGGCACAAGAGCGCAAGGCCGGAATCTATGCCGAGCAATGGCCAGAGTTACACTTTGCCCAGTGTCGGGATGGGAAGGCAGTTCCATTCCGTGACCAGCCTACTAACTTCTATCGCTGCAATAATGTAAGACCCTTCCCTATGAGTAGAGAGTCTTGTGCGAGAATATCGACTTATTCATATGCGAATAGATTAATCTACACCACTTCCTGTCTCATCAGGCTCTAGGAAGTGTAACCGGCCAGGGATCTTCATCCTGGGGTTGGGTGTCGGATGATGGTCGTGAGTTCGCTATAATTGCACAGGCTGATGGAGCTGCCTTCGCCGAGGTATGTAGATTATATTCCCTGACGCGTGTTTCCCTACGTACTAACATAGGTCCCTAGATCACAACCGCTGGCAAGTTAAGATATCTTGGCCGTCTTCCCCAGACTGCTGGAACCCCCACCAGCCGGTGGAGGGAGATCAGAACCTACAAACATTATATCGTCATTGGTAGCGAGACTTATGATCACCACATCCAGATCTTCGACCTGAAGAAGCTGCTGGATATCGACTACAAAAAGGGGCCAGTCACCTTTGATCCTACCACGGACCTCACCGGCTTCTACGGCAACCTCCCTGATGGCCGCGCTCATAACGTCCTCGCCAACGATGACTCAGGCTTCGCCTACGTCGTCGGTGCCCGTCCTCGTACTGACGCGTGCCGAAGTGGCCTGATCTTTTTGGATCTCAGCGACCCAAGCAACCCCACTTCCCCCGGATGCGCTGCTGCAGATGGTTACGTCCACGATGCGCAGTGCCTTATCTACAAGGGTCCCCATACCAAGTACTTGGGCAAGGAGATCTGCTACGCCTATAACGAGGATTCGTTGACTATCTGTACGTTCTCAAGTTCTTAAACTAATAGTGCGCTACTAACTTCCCATTAGATGATGTCACCGACAAGCAGTGGCCTGAGGTCATCTCCGTGACCTCGTATGAAGGAGCCACTTATACTCATCAAGGCTGGGTGTTGGACACCGAGTGGCAAGAGTTCCTGATTTTGGATGACGAATATGACGAGGTTGACGGTCGAGGACCTGCTGCAAACGGCCACGCCACTACCTTCATCTGGGATATCTCGAATCTGGAAGCGCCGAAGCAGACCGGATACTATCAAGCTCCTCGCCGAACCATCGACCATAACCAGTATGTCCACGGCAACTATAGTTTCCAGAGCAACTATGGCGCTGGCATTAGCATCCTTGACATCTCTTCTATCCCTACGAACCCCTCCGGCTCTGATGTTCGAGAGGTTGGCTGGTTCGATATTTACCCTGAAGGTGAGCGATCCCTAAACCGCTCTTATTACTTTAAGCTTCAGAATACTAACTGGAATTCTTATAGATGATAATTTGGAAGGTGGCGGTTCGCTTGCGTTTGTCGGCACTTGGTCATCGTATGCTAACTACCCATCTGGCTATATCCTCATTAACACAATTGAGAGAGGCGCATGGGTGGTCAAGCCGCAGAAGCCACTACCATGAGGGGTAGTCTATGCCATTTAATATTACATAATTCCTAGCACATACAAATAATAGATTGACTATTATGAGTGCGTAACGTTGCCGCGTACCAATAGCTAAATATATAAACTTAGTTTCAGTATATAAATCATGAGGGCTTGAACTCATAGAGCTCAATATTACTTCAGTATCACTAAACATATAGAACTGTTAAAATAATTTGCTATTGTGGTGCCTGCTTTATTGTGATAATTCAAGTTTACAACTATTATTGTCACACTCTATTCTGGATGATTTTCTTACCCGAAAGGAGGTGGCCGAAAACGATCTCGAGATGTCTCACCTCTACAGCAAGTTTATTACCACAGCTTAGGAAGTATGACAAGAATGGAAATTCAAGGCATATAATAAAACATGATACTTGATTGTTATCGAAGAGTTTCGTGAATTGAAGAGAGGAAAGCAAGATACATCAAAGGTCCTCATCGAAAACAAGAATGGCAGGGGTCAAAATGCGACGACTGTTGAACACCGAAACTTACATTTAATATCACTACTATACATTAGTTAACCCCCTGCTTAAATCCTACTAGCATGTATAAATCTCTGGAGATCCATTGGTTACACGTTATTCAACCCCCTCCGTTAGGTGAATCTTCACCATAGCAACAGCGCAGCCATACCTCCAGCAACGGCTACTAAGTCGAGGCCGCTAGTACTAGCACCAGCTATTGGAATTGCAGTGGGAGAAGGCAATGTGCCTGAGCCTGTCTCGAGGGATCCCGTCGAGGTAGCGCAGCCAGTGCCGATCGGGGCTAGTGTAGTCCAGGGAGAGCCCGAAGAATATGAAGCTGCCGGAGTAGCAGACGTCGACTCGCTCGAATAGAGAGAGGATGGTTCGACAACGGGATCGTAACTGCCGCAGGTAGCTTCCTCTGCAAGCGGGCAGGTATCGTCGATGCAGATCGCCTGTAACTGTGGCCCCTGTGATGCAATAACAGTAGTCGGTAGTGCGCACCGGTAGCCGAAAAGAGAGTTGAGTGCCATGCCGACAGCTTGCACATCGGAGTCTACAACCCCGAAAGACTGTAGAATTCGGAGTTAGTGGCCAGTCTTCCTAGTGCATATGGAAATGTGTTGAAAGTTATGTACTATGGGTGGGACGAAGCATTAAATCCTACTACTTACAGAAGCAGCTAGGCCGACCTGTGTGATGAAGTATCCCACCTCGTTCGGGTCCAAGGCCATGAACTTATGAACTTCGTACATTGAAGCATGGCCATTATATACATCGAATCCTGGCATACCTTGTTGGGAACAACCCAGCAAAGACCCAAAGAACTGATATAAATGGGTAAGGAGGAAGCTTCAAGACTATAATCAGCGGATTATTGAGAAGCTTTATAGAGCCACACTCTTGGCTTACTATTGAGACGAGTTCTGGGTGTTCGAGGGCTTGTTGTTCTTCAGTGGTTCGGCACCGCCATCGTCGAGGAAGTTGACGGATACTCCTTGGTCACCACCACGATTACTAGAGGCAAATTCCCCGGTAAAATAGGGTAGGAGGTTGACATCAGTTCCATCGTATTGTCCTGGTGCTAATATTCCGGGGACCTTGACGCCGACATTGGGTTCCGTATCTATAGGGACCGATTAGATATGGTCGGCGATAGTAATATCAGGGGACGCATTTACTCACAATTTCCGATTACAACGGTATTGACAACAAGTGTTAGAAGTGTGGCCTGGTTTTCGGCTGTATTATCTTCCAGCAAGGCAGTCGTGTAGTAATTACAAATAGAGGTGTCGTCAGGACGCTGAGCCCGGGCTATGTTGGCCACAAGAGCAAGAACGGCTGTCTTTGAAATATGCATGGTTTTATAGCAATAAACTGATGGGTCTCTTAAATTTAATAGAAAATGAGATGTTAAGATGAACTTCATGGGAGCAGGATTATGTTCTTTAAGTAACTACGCAACGTCCTTGACAAATATACAGATTCCAATGTACATTCCAGCCGCAACCAGTAATTCCACTATAACGTAATATCGATACATTAGAAAGAGTCAATCTAAGTCTGTTCTGCACGATTTGATACTCGCATTAACGGTCAGGCGGATTTTAAACATGGCTAAACGTTCGTCTGGGTAGATTTGAGGTCTCGGGAAGTATGGTACCCGGTGACTAGTGTATGCTGATAACATTAATTGCCATTCGCCCCCACTATCCCCTATGGTCGGCGGCCTACCAGAGCACGTTAAATCTTGCAAAAAGAAAAAGGAGCTCACAAATGAAGGTACTTAAAGAAGCAAGTGTTAGGCGACTAAATGGAACAAGGTATCGGGATTGTGATCAAGTGGCTTCGAAAAATATTTTATAATATGTGTTAGGACTGCTAGTATGGAGTGCAATATGACACTTGTTGATGTACGAAGTTTCCTGGAAACCTCGTAATTACACTACTACTATATACAAGGGTTTCATTATTTCCTAGGCGTTGCCTGTGACATATGTAGGTTTGGTCTATAATATACAATAATTCAAGATGTTCTTGTTAATATAGACAACTAAAAATGGTATGTACCCGAGAGGATGGGCCCGGATCTCGTTCCTAGGGAGGGCAGGATTCTGGGGTCGAGTCTATCTGTAGGTCCGACCAATCATAGTGAGTCAATTGGCAATACTTTGAGAAAAACATGGAGGATCAACGCTAGACGCCACTTCTTAGCTCGTGGGGTAATATGTATACATAACAAAGACATGGCATCAATAGCCTAGCCATTCACGACCTAGCATTTATTAATCCAATCTTTATTAGGACGTATCGTGCTAGGATCGGCCGGGAACTGATAGAGCCGCCGGAGATGCGGCGTTCCGTCAGAGAGTTAAAATTACTAGAGAGTGTGGGCAGTAGTTTCCAGTTACCAAGCAGCATAGAGCAGCATATATCCCCGGTATATTCATATTCTCTGTCAACCTGGTGCGTTCGAATATGTTAAACCTAAACCAAACAATTGCCAATCATATGACGATCCCCAACGAAGCAGTCCCCCTACCAAAGCTCACAAGTCGGTTCCTTTTTCTTGCAGTTGAAGGCTTCTCTAAACGCGCCGGAATTCTGGGCAGGGATTCGTGTTCGCGCAAAGTTGGGAGCATGGACATTTATGCTAACGTCGATAGCGACGTCGTCCGCCGTTAATCTAGAGCATACAGTCTGTCCGAACGCGAGGAAGAACAGCTGATCTCTAGTGAACTGTTCTAAGCCTGGCAAGCCCTGCTGCGGGCTGTCATCATCAAGCTTCTTCCAGGCGTCGTACGATGTCACCAGACCCCCTGTGTCGGCAATGTTCTCAGGGAGTGTAAACTCGCCGTTTACATAGATCGTTTCGTTCTTCTCCGTCCTAGCGACTGCACCGTCCCAGCCGATAGCGGGCACAGCCGAGTACTGGTCGACAAAACATTTGGTTCTGTTGTCGAACGCGTCGGCGCTTGACTCGGTCCACCACTCTTGTAGTCGAGTGTTCTGGTCGAAGTGTCGACCGAAACTATCGAAGCCGTGCGTCACCTCGTGGCCGGAGATATAGCCTAAGGAGCCGTACGACAAGTACAAAGGCGTCTTCCGGCTGAAGAGGGGGGATTGAGATATGCCGGCGGGAATTAAGGCTGTGTTTCTCTCACGCCATTGCCGGGCATTGGCGATCCAAGAGTGGACGCCGGAGTTCGGCCAGGTAGTCTCGTCGAGGGGACCTGAAAGAGCTTCCCATGTGAGGTTTGAGTACCACTTGCGAATGGAAAGTACATTTGAGAAGTGACTGCTGGTGATCTTGACACCCTTATAGTAGGCTTTCAAGGACGTGGCGTTGAGGGCATCGGGTGTCTACACTCCGGGAAAAAGGGGATCAGTGATATGACTAGGAAATAGGGAGAGGGACAGTCACTTGTGCTCGGAGTGTTAATTCATGCTTACCTCAGTAGGATATCCAATCCGTAGAGTCATCTTATCTAACTTTCCCAATACTAAGGTCTTGGTGGCTTCATCCATCCAATCCACTTTCTTCACTCTCTCGCCAAACGAAACGACGAGATTTTCCATGATGGTAGTCACCGCATCACGGTCTTCATCACTATACTTCTGTTCCAAATAAAGCTTACTACCAATCCAAGCAAGGCTCCTATCAAGATACTTTGCGCATTCCTGGGTGCGGTCCTTGGCAGGGTCCTACATATAAATTAGTCGTATGAATCGGCACGACGATCAGAAGACAGATGGCACATTGTGACTCACAACAGATCCTTTAATGTAGGGCTCGTAATTACCATAGGTAGAGAAGATAGTAGCTGCTTGAACCGTAGCAGCAGGCGTCTGACTCAAGAGGGTGGACACGTTCGCCCATAAATCGGGAACCTGGATCTGCATCCGGTCGATCTTGTAGCCCTCTGGAGCCTGTTTTCGTATTACTTTCTCGAACCCTAAAGCTGGTGCTGCCTCGTCAGCTTCTGCAACTGTCGTCGTGTAGTAAAGTATCTATAACCCGGTTAATAAACTGTGTACTCCCAAATACCAAGATAGTAGTTGAATGGAACGAACTTGTGCGGCGTCAAGACTTGGTGTGCTAGTGTTAGTGTATATCCCCACCAGTTTCGCCGAAAACGCCAGCAAACTTGAAGCGAGTTGTCTTGTAGCACCTTGCTCGACAGCTTGTGGCAAAATCACCTCGATTTTTTCAATAATATCTGTGAGGTTCATTGTAGCAAGGCTAGATATATCGTAGGTTGCTCCAAGAGCCTTATCGCTGGAATTTGGGCTGATTAGGTTAAATGTAGGAATCACAGTATTCTGTGGCGAGTTAGCAGTGCGCATTGTCCTGGTACAGAGCAGGGGCTTACAGGATTCTGGACATCGACGGCCGTGCCAAAGTCGCCAAACATAGCTGTGCCGATAGAATTTAGATAAGAGACGGCATCTGCATATTTCTCATATTCTGGGCCTGATAGGGTTTTGTTGGAGTTATAGTCCTCGATAGGAAACAGCTTCTGCACCTGAGCGATCATATCTGGTACGCCAGCTAACCCGCCCTTCTCAATTGCATCGACGTCTAGACAGGCAGCGAAGTCTCCAGCTACCATGTTAAAAACATCTTCATCGTCGCTTGTAGCCTATCCTATGTTAGTTCTCGAAGGATTAACCTTTGTGCTATCCCAGGATATACCCACATCGTTGCGTGGGTTGTAAGGATGAGTTAATAGTTGAATGACCACATCCCTGCTTTGACTTTGTAAGTCGGAGAGAACATCAGTAGATTCGAATGGATGCTCCGTAGGGTAGCCTCCACAGGCATCTGAACTCTGTTAGTCTCGTTCGGTAATGCTACTATTGGTGTCAATTCTCACAAGCGTCGAAGTTGGTGCATGGATCAATAGACTTGTAGTCTAGATGCAAATTGGTTAGGATCCTGGAGGCAGCTTGAATACATGCTGGTGTCGTGCACAAGTCTGTTAAGCCCGTCATGTCGGTAACGGAGTGAAGTGTGATGGAAGACTAAGAGAGAGGCGCGATTCTAGAAGCTACAATCTCTCCCATTAGGACTGCCATCTTTATATCCCATAACGATCAGCTCCATTCCAAAAGTGTCGCTCATTACTATCGCTATGCCTTCTAAGCTATGTAATCTGACCAAATCTTGCCCATCAGTATAATCATTCTTTTCCTAGTAATCCTGGGGCATAACTCTAGGTTTAGCTATACTAACTAACAATCGCCCAGTGTGTTGACCAATAATAGAGGTAAAGTAGCCTCTGATCCAACCAGATAGATGAGAATAGGACAAAATTATGAGAGATTAGGATACGGCGTAAATCCTTCGTCTAGGACTGCCGTCATCGCCAAGAACTCGAGGCATTACTAGTTCGGGAAAGATATAGGCCAAGACTTGAGCGTGTCGCAGTTTCTGACAACCCAGACACTACACTATAGAAATTAGAAGATCTTCGGCTTGATGGCTTTATGAGAAATAGACTATCTATTTATTCATAGTATCGACGCTGTGTAATTGTGTATTCTGGACGGGATGGAGGAAGTGGGAATATATGACGAACATCAGACTACCCCTTTAGGCAATACTAGGTTCTAGGTTTGCAGCGTGAGCCTATGTCATCGTTAGTGGAGATTCAAACAAAACCGACATATTAGTCATTAATTGTCTATACTTTTAGGACTGCTGATGTGCCTATGATTTGCCCTCGGTGCCATTTATTATTATTAAATATTCCTCAACAACTGCCTATCTTTCCAATAATTGTAGCTGAGGGTCACATGCACTAATTCATGATACTCGACAATTCGCTGTTTGATATCCTTGATCATCGTTACAATCCAATTCAACGAAGCTAGCTTGTATACAATGTCCACAGAACACATGAATAGGCTTTCTACCTATCAATTGTCGAAAAGATTACCTTACTCGCAAGTTGTGCGTAAGACCCCGTGGCGGGGATGCATTATCTCGAGATAGATATGCACTATATCAAGGGCATCCACCGCAAGTTTCTTCTATTCATCGTGGGAGAAGGAGGGAATAAATGGGAGCTGTGTTATAAGCGGCGATGGTGAGAGAAATAAAGGCGAGCCGGGTTGCCATCCCCGTCTCCGGACTCCTAATACCGGCTGGCTTAGTAGCAGCTTATACTAACTCATAGCATCCGGCGATAGGTTACTGGGGCCCGAATACATAAATGAGATGCGAGACTGCAATTTGAGCGGGTATGATAAGCTAAGATTAAATGTTAATAAAGCATAGAGATTTCAATAGCTACCAGTTTAGACCGTAGGGCTCTCTTGAATTTGCTCAAGGGGAAAGTACGATTTTATAGTTCTAGGGTGTGGATATTCGCAGATATTAAATGGATAATTTTTATTGTCAATAAGTTGAAAATGAATTTAGCATCAGGAATGTAATGAAATGAATAGGAAAGTAGTGTTTTATTAGACCTACACCATCTATGACAAAGGGGATTTTGTACGTAAGTAAAGGCATCACTAATGTTTAGTCAATATTAGATTCTATGCGTAATAACAGATATTCATTCGCCTTTCCTTGCAATAATAGGGTTCTGACACATTTTCCCAAGTTTTTTCTACTTATTGTGCATTTCCATACTTCCAAAAGAGATGTACAGTAACCAAAGTAGCAACCTTGTTATCCACTATAGACCATACGCCTCAGTTATTCGCACTTCAGTTTAAACCCAGATTAGCAAATTCTTGTAACATTCCATATCGACAAGACACTTGCCAGATCATTACCGTTTATAGTGTGGTTTATCCAATTCATAGTGACGTCAGAGGAAGTGGTCACGCGAGGGTCCGTAAGCTTAGGATCGCATTATTAAACCCGATTTGGCCGTTAGTGTGAGGAACATTGAAAGAAAGGTTGCGAAATATCTACAAATAAGATTGATAACCCATAGCTATGCCTTACAATGCGTTTTTACTATTTAAATGCGGGAGCCATAACATAGTCTGCTTTTACTGCAGGTAATGTTGGATCCCGACTGACTGACCGAGTCCCTGCTTCAAGTGGAATAAAAAGACCGAATCCGTTTTGATACAAAATAATTTAGTGCTATTTTTTTGCTAGTTTCATCATCTTTAGACTTATTTCTCACATCGTATTCCGTTCTGACGATGAGACCATCAAACGCCCGGTGGGTGGAGGGGCCATTTCCCTTGATCGAGACCCCTTCGACGAAATTAAAGGTATGCTTCCCTGTTGGCGGTTTAGGGCCATATACTGCGGCTGAAAATGTATTAGAGCGACCACTTCTACCTAAAAGCTGCCTCGGAAATGACACATGCCCACAATGTACTTTTACGAAGCCTAAACTCCATCCTCCAGCAAGGACCGAATATCCCTACTTCGGGAGATACAAATTACCAAGAGAGAAACATTATCGACTTCCTTTATTACGTTCGCTGCTGGGTCAAAACGGTCCATCATCATCACTGGGTTGAAGAAACGTTCATCTTCCCTGAGATGGGGAAGTTTAGTGGCAATCCTGGGCTTATGGACGGGCCTCGGCATCAGCATGAGTCATTCCAGGCTGGACTGGAAGAGCTAGAAGAGTACTTAAATTCCACAAGGCCAGATCAATACAGATGGTTAGGCTCGAATGGCTCCGGCGGCATGAAACAAATCATAGACAGCTTTAGCCACCATCTAACAGACCACCTCTATGCCGAAATTGAGGTCTTTCTGCAGTTAAAGGACCTTGATAGTGAGGAATACAAGAAAACATGGGCCAAGGCTGAAGCGGTGGCTAAACAATCAGGTAACTTCACATTGTTGGTGAGTGCTATTAAACTACCTCTCTTACGTTGACGAAAGTGTCCTCCTTCGAATACGACGATTAACTGTTCAAAGTATGAGATGGTTCCTATGGTTCTAGGTTGCGCTGATAAAACGTACGAGGGAGCGCGTCATTTCCCCCCATTTCCTTGGATCATGCCATATATTGTCAAATATTGGTTCGCAGCTGGCAATGGCGCCTGGAGATTCAACCCTTGCGACTTTTGGGGACAGCCACGGCCTTTGGTATTTATTACTGAGGGGGAGGCTGGAAACTGACGCTAATATGCTGTGAGGGGGCAAGAGGAATTTTGCTTGCCTAATCTAGATTTAGAGTAAATCGACCTTTTTTTTTTCTACACATGCCCGTAATATTGAATAGGATAGTATTAACAGTCGCTTGCTAGGAGTTCCTCTAGTACCGAAAATATGGGGCGGTAGCGCTTAAATGCCGTGTGGTCGGCGGCTGTACGAAATCGATTACTCCCGCTCCGTTGTAACAAGGGCTTGTGATCAAGGTCTTCAAATTGCAATAATCATCTATGAAGTCAAAGGGAGTCTCGGGGTTTCCAGTCCCTCCTTTGCTGGCAGCAGGATCCAAGGTCTATATGCCCCGAGTTCCCTCGAATTGCCTCGCGTATAGTTGCCGACCCTTTGCCTCTAACTACCTCCTATCCTTCGTATTGCTGTCTCGGTTAATCATATGTTTAATTAGGTAAACGCGGGTAGCGGAAGGCTTTGGGTCTTGTAATCGTATAATTATATTCTCGCGGAGGAGTGGAGAGTGATCGATTGGAAGAAGGGAGCCAGTGCTATGTGTGGGAGCGATCTGCTAGTAGTATATTCAGATGATCTAAGGTCTAAGTTTCAAGTAGGTAACATGTGTAGAAAACTAACTACTTATACATGAGATCACTCAGGCTGTTATTCAGCCGATCTACTTACACTAGATGGGATCTGGATAGATCCACTTCTCCGTGACAGCATGCCGCCGTCGCAGGGCCCCGTCATCTTCAGCTCGGATACTCCATCCACCGCTCATAAATACCGTGGCGGCGAGAGGGGCGCGGCATTCCAGGCGACCCCCCCGGATCCAATTCCAAATACGGAATCGAATATAGTATACAACGCAGGAAGCAGGTCAAAAGCCGCTCTATATTAGATTCGCGGGCTAAAGAGTCTAGATCGTTAGGCACAAAAGCATCGTATCGAGAAAAGACCTGTAAGCTTAGCTAAATAGGGCTCGAGGACCCGACCTATATCTGGGTGCTATCTATCATAACCGGGTGCTCTACCGCAATACGGTTCCGTTAAGACACAGGCTAGTCTAAAGCTGCTCAGCACACGGCTGTCTTCTCTCTTTTTGTCTCATTCGGTCTAGTTCGGCCAAAGGGGCTAAGAACTGGCTGAAAGGGGCCACATTAGGACACTAGATCGATCTCGGTCCGGCCCCCTAGATCAGGAGTCGGCTGGAGCAACTCTACCAATGGTGGATGTAAGCGGAGAAAATCATCGCAAGACGCAGTATTCTCTTTGGGGTAAGGGAGAACTCGGGTATTCGTAGCGTTAACAACCACCCGAGAGGTGGTTAGCTCGTCAGCGGCACACGACATCCTCCATACACATTGACTTCTCCCTCTCGCCCACCAAGTTCCCCGCTCGTCCCATCCCACCCAATCATGCAGTGTACACCCATGGCAGATCGTATAATAAACCACTACTTAGATCAAGCGCCAGAGGAGCAACCTCCTCTACCACCTAGGCATGTTGTAGTTTGTCTTGGTGCGTGTTTCCCTGCCCCCATCGTCAATAGTGAGTTCCTAGCCCACTTAACTCCGCACAAGCGATACCCAGTACGTAGGTAGGGCCGATACCGTATACATCTACATAATGGAGATGGTGGTATTGGTAATTGAATCACAGGGGGTGTAGGTGACCTTAGAGATTTGGATTTAAGTTGGATAGGGGAATACAATCTGGCCGCTGGGGTCGTTTTGGGCTAACAGTATAGACACGGCTGTCTGGCGATAACGGTCGTTTTCTACAGTTGGTATCTCCCTCTAAGTTTGACTTGATAATAGGGGTAATAGATACGGCCGCTAGAAGGCGTTGTCTGAAGGTGACTTGAGGTTCGTAAGGCACGCGGTGATGATCTAGTCGTATGAGAGGATCCATAAAATCATTTTGGATATCAGCTGCGGTAGTTGCAGGTGGCTGGTTGGGGTAACGAAAGCGGTCTAGCAAGACGCGGGATATGAGCGCCGTGTAGACATGAATGTCTTGCTTGTCGTCGCGATGCGTGAAAAAGAGTTGCGTCTGTGGGTAGTGAAGTTCATCATCAGTTTAGGTCCCTAGGCTCAACAAAAAGAAAGTAAAGNAAAAAGAACAGCGGTTCTTACTGTAATAAGGCTATCCATGACACCGTTGGAGCCTAGCCGACCCCTCGCTTCTTTCCCTAACCAAGGTGAGGATAAATACTGGGCACAAGAGATAAGGACGGCGGTAATGTAGGGCTCAAAGGGACGGGTCAAGTCACGACGGCGCTGGACGGCCGGGGGTGGCCGTAGTACACAGCTTGAGTCGACATAGGGTAGCACCAGCGTATCGCCGAGGGACAGACGGAAGAGCGAAGGCAGCTTATACATGCGCTGGCCGATGACTAGCGTTGGTGTCATCCAATGGTAGGAAAAAGGCCGACCTATAACGCTGTCGTCGTGTCGCTCGTGGTTCCTGTCCATATCTCCGTGTTCGTTAGGAGTCGGAATCAACTTGGGCTGTTGCGGCATCCCCAGCAACTCGATTAAACGAGACGCGCGCATTTCGTATGGGACGCTTTCTAAGAAGGATGCCATGTACTGGCCCAGCAGCGCCGGTGCTAGGTCGGGGATAATAACATGGTGGTTTCGGCCTCCGCCTCGGCCTCCGCCATAGTCGTCATCGTCATCATCATCGTCATCAGTACCGCTGCTTGCCGCGCTGCCGATTGATCTTGTCTGATCGTCGGGTTGCCGGCGACGGTGGCGGCGCATGCCCAGGGCTAACAGGTGAGCTCTTGTCCACTTCCGCGGCCGCTTCCAGAGAGTCTTATCGCGGGCTACTACAGCGTTAAGCGAATGACATGTGAGGTCTAAGCCAGCGCCCGCCACTGCTGCTGCTGCTACTGTCGGTGGTGCTATCGCTGTCATTGCCGCGGATATGTTCAAGAGAGGAGGGAGCTCGCTGATGGCGCGAGTTGGAAGACGGGAATGAGCACTGGCGACAATGACCACCGTGAGGACTATACGGTCATGATTGTCGATTCACGATGTACTTAGATGTTTACATGGGTGGAGAGACGACGCGACTGCAGTAGCTACAGTGATATTCTAAACGTCTATTTGCTCTCTGTTTATCTCCCTACGTTTTGTCTCACTAGACTAGCCCACCGTCACAGGTCGCGTGAAGATCGGTCATGTTTCCCTAGTTTCGTTTGCCGTATTGCGGGAAAACTGATACGCGGTGTAGGTCCAAATTGAGAGCCTCCCTTGGGTTATTTGGCTCTGTAGGTCCAATCAAAACGACGTAGTGATCTACGAAATTNAAAAAATCTCTCTTAATAGGATAAAAATAGGGTGGCTGTTTCATCACAGTGGTGAAGGTTGGACAAGGTTACCGCTGCTTGTGCCATTAGAGTCTATTCTCGTTGCCATAAAGGGACCGCTCTCTTCCCATCTTAAACAGTGTATCAATACCTAGGTAGCATCTATTGCTTATTCAGAACTTTGGGTGTGGCGAGTGCTGTATAGGGAGGTCCATTACCACATTTCCGACAAAACGAAATTCGAAATTCAAAATTTGAAATTCTAAGTTTGCCCTACTAGTTTGGCACCTACTATACATATTTATAGCTCATATAAATCAATCAATTAATTAATTATATATTTTTATATTGTAAAAATGTTATGATATTTTAAATAAGTATTATGTTATTTTGCAATTACATATAATGGTATTAATAAAAAACTTTGGCGTCGATTTAACTGCAGACTATAGATGTTGCTTGCGCGCTATAATCAGCCAGTTAACCTGCTGTACAGACCCTACTATACCAACTAGGCCATTAGGCCATATAGACAAACCAGGCTATATAAACAAACCAGGCTATACAGACAAACTAGGCCATATAAACAAACCAGGCCATATAAACTAAGCTATATAGATTAGTTAGTTAATTAGTTAGTTAGTTAGTTAAATAGTTAACTAGTATTNAAAAAACCTAAGTTTAATAAGGCGTTAAAAATTCNTTTTTTTTTGGTTCTACTAGTTATCGTATAAATAGAATATAGTAAGGCAAAACCAGAATTTCGGATTTCCAAAAACTAAAATTCGGTTTGTCGGAAATGTGGTAATGGCCCACCGTCCTGTGGCTTGATCCTATCTGCCAGCTGAATTCTATCCCCTATCAGCTAGTTACTTAATTAGCACTACCGCAAAAGGGGGGCTGTAATATAGCAGCCAGGTCTAGAACACCTCGTACCTATACTAGATAGAAATGCACCATTTACAGTAGATGGATGTTCGATGCTTGAGCGGGGTTATCACTCGACCTCTTTGAATGATATAGAATTTCGAAGTATCTTAACTGTATCTTTACATAGTACTCGGGAAATGGCGAATATTGCGTACACAGGATCTACTAACTCATCGTGGCGGCGTAATGAGCTCATAGGTTCCGTCTTGTCCAATCGCGTGAAATAGCTTCTTGCGGGGTGCGTGAGAGGCTCTGGTGATTTAGTGCTGATTTATTGGCGTTATTTTCATGTGCATGGTCTTGGCCTAGGCAAACACCTCTTTTGGCTTTGAGTGTTTCTTTAGTGGTTTGACATTCACCTCACTCCCAGCGTTAATCATTCCGTATCATACCTATCGCTCAAGTGGTAAATGGCCGATCCATCTAGAGATCAGGCTGCCAGCCCAAATACACCCGTGCAAGATGTCATAGATGAAGAACCTTCGATGCCAGATGTCCCCTATTTCGGGCGAACGTGGAGCGACGAAGATGGATCCTACATGGTTCTTCCGCTGGACGCGTGGGCGCAGCTTCCACGGTCTGAGAAAACCCAGGAGTATACTCCAGTAGATTGTGCAGTCTGTGAAGATCTGGCTGATAATCGCCTGGACAAAGCGATCTGGCGGAAGAGGTCAATCTCTGAGTTGGATGCGGGCGGCGAACAAGGTTGCAAGTACTGCCGTCTACTTAGTAAGGGAATCCGGGCATGTGTTCCTGAAGTCGAGCTCATAGACACACTTGCTCTCAAGAACCGACTAACGAAAGTATTTCCGGAGCAATCTCCGAATCGATACGGAATCTCAGTATTTCGGGATGAAGATAGTGATGGGTGGAATGACAAAGTCATTCCGATTAGTTGTGTCCCTAGTGGCGACACATCTTCTACCACTGCAATAAACCGCGCCAAAGAATGGTTGCGAAACTGCACTGAAGAACATGACGGGTGCAGCGGAGGGGAAGAAAATCCCGCCCCAAGCCGTTTAATAGACACCAAACCCGGCGAGAGCCATGATATTAAACTCGTCGAATTTGAGAATTTCGCCTGTCGGTATGTGTGCTTAAGCCACTGTTGGGGAAACACCAAGAGCATCAAGACTACGAAAGAAACTTTACAGGAAAGGAAGGCAAACATACCTTGGGATACACTATGCCCTACCTTCCAGGATGCAATCACCGTCGTCCGCCAGCTCGGTCTGCGCTACCTCTGGATAGACTCACTGTGCATTATCCAGGACGATGACGACGACTGGATGAGGGAATCCTCCAAAATGGCTACCACGTACAGCCTGGCCCATTTGACCATTGCAGCGACGAGATCACCCAACCACGAAGGCGGTTGTTTTTCGAAAACAAAGCCACAATTTCAGACACACAAAGTTACCGTGCCCAACCCCAGCGGCGATGAGCTGACGTTCTTCTTCCGACAGTCAATCCCGCACTGCGCCGGCCTAATCCTGACCGCGGAGCAAGGGGACGAGTTCCCTCTTCTCGACCGCGCTTGGGTATACCAGGAGAGACTCCTCTCGCCACGGGTGCTGCATTTCCAAAACAACGAGCTCTCGTGGGAGTGCGCGCACCACAGCGTCTGCGAGTGCGGCGAAGGTGTCGAATCCTTCATGGCGATCGTACTGCCCTCCTTCAAAAGCCCCAAGATGGAGCACGCGAGGATCTTCACGAAGACCGGTGTCAGGGCCATGGCGAACCGCTGGCACCAGCTCGTGCAGGAGTACTCGGGGCTGAAAATGACGTTCCAGAAAGACGCGCTGCCCGCGCTCTCGGGACTAGCGAGGCAGATGGCAGAGCATCGCGAGGGCCACCAGTATATCGCGGGCCTGTGGGACTATACCATCTTCATCGACATGCTGTGGGCCGCGGAGAATAATAGGGGTCGGCGTCCCGACAAATGGCGGGGTCCATCGTGGTCGTGGATTTCGACGACCACGACGGTGACGTACGCCCAGGCCAGCGTGTACGCGGTAGTCGAGCTCTATCCCGAAGTCGTGGATTCTAACGTTCGAGTTCTCTCGGACGATCGGTTCGGCCAGGTTATGAGACCGACATGGATCAAAATCAAAAGCACGCTTTTCTCAGGGGGAATCGTGCATTTTGTGCAAGGTACAGGCGAGGACAGCAAGGCTAGGCAGGAAGAGGCGACGGACTATGTAATACAAGCGAATGGAGCATCTCTCGGGTACTTCAATGCGGACTACGACTTCAGCAATGCCTGGGAGGAAGGCGAGAGGCCGGTGTCGAATGGATCCAGCGTTGATTTAGTATTGATGGCCAAGACCGATAACTACTATCTATACGTGGCCCTGATCAAGCTAGCTCCCACCCCCATTCCGGAGTGGATGGTCACGCAGGAGTTCGACAAGGAGGAATCGGTATATATCCGGGAACGGATCGGACTGTTGGCCGTGGCTCATCATCTCGACTCCGTAGATCCGGTGCGTCAAAATTTGGAGGCTTCTGAAGAGGAGATATTCATAGTCTGAGCGGGTCGGAATGAACGGCGTTAGCAATGTTTGATACGAGGTGACTACGGATGGAGTACTAAATAGACGACGGTCGGCTGACAACTTCGTGTTACTTTATTATTCGATGATATGGCTCGTGGTTACGTCGATGCGGATTGGGACGGGGTACCACCGGGCGCGGCATTTCACTACATACTTCTCCCTCTGACATAATTTTATGGCCACACGAAGTGAAGGGAACTGAAGTTTCACATGTGAGACTAGGTGATTGGTAGTAGAACGTCAGTGTATTTCCTAAGTGAGAACCGAGATACTGCAGTACAGTGAATGGAGCGACCTATAAGCATGGGGGGATTCGTGCGCGATGGTAGAGTCGCCGAAGTATTGAGTTTGAGGAATTGGATACCAAAGGCAGTTTAAGCGGTCTCCTGATTTCTGTATTACTAGCTCTCTAGTCGACCCCAGGGAAATAGGGGCTATCAGTACGAACCTAAGGAACTTGAGTTGCGGTGAAACAAAAGGATCATCATAGAAAAATAGAGGGCCTCGAGTCCCGAATCGTGCGAGTAATGATATAAGAGGTTGATAATACATAAAAAATGTATTACTGTAACTATCAGCTATAGGCAAGCACATTTACGGCTATAGTTGGACCCTGGTGGTCATTCATATGCATAGCCCAACCGGCCTTCGAGGCAAATTAGACAAGAGCTTATATCGTTCGAATTCGCGAGGAACCGCACGAATGTGTCTGAGCGCAGACGCAAGCCCAGCCCAAGCTGTCGAATGGGGACCACGAGGATGCAGTCAAGTCCGCAGAAGCGGCACCAAGGAGCGATCGGGTCGCACGTTCGACGCCTGGAAGCGTTCCATGGCGTGGGAACACAGCATGCCGGGGAACTACCGGAGATATCGGTGTCACAGTAGCACTGCCCAAACTCGCATACCTCGGCCGATAACGCGGTCGATGATCGGTAACGAGACTAGAGAGGATCGAGCAGCCCTCCGACTTTCCTCAATAGGTAGTCATGGAGCGGTAATGGTTCATCGGCATGTCGCTGCCTATACAATCCGACGCTTTGACGCCAAGTCCCTCTGCAGATGATACCCATCATTGCTTCCCAAATCGCCGTTGGAGGGCGGAGATTGTGCGTCGACACGTCATATACACACACACACGGAAACCTTTCCCGTTGACACTAATCGTGCACGATTGGGTGTCCTAGTTAAGGCCCGTGACCTTCTAGAGTCCTGTCAAACACTATTTTGCGGACCTGTTTAGTCTGATTTAGTCCCGTTGTGTTACGGCAACTTGGACCAAATCTCTCCGTCACGCCTAAGCTGTCACGGGGATGCTGAAAGAAGTGAACAGGATCTGTGGACCGTTACCCAAACGCGCACACAGACATTTCCCGTCTGTCCATCGTAGGTATACAGCGTTTCTCACAGCCTCGATTTAGCTCGCCAAGCGTCGCGTTGCATGGGTCCCAGTTCCACGTATGACGCCCTTCGCAGTTCGGGATCGAGCATTTGTCCGACCATGTTTGCGAGCTTGGGTCGAACGACGACTTGCTGCAACGGTTGGCTGCTATCACTTCCTAGAATAATGGGGCAGAGTATCAGGTCCACCCCTGCCGCTAGCAGAGAGTACGGGCGCGACAATACAGAGCTGCAAGGGTGGGAGAGTGTTGCTATTAGGGAGTTTGCTATGACTTGGAGGTGGTGGGTAAGTCGCCGTATATATAGCCATCTCGCACGCAATCGGGTTCAAATCGCACGCCATACTTTACATGCCCAATCGGACTTTTAAAAGCGACTTACAACCAGAGGAAACGCCGCCAAGATGACACGTGAAATCGATACTATTCCAACGCCAACCCATGTAAAACCAAAGAAACTAATTGTTTTGAGCGCGCCCAGGTTAGTAACTTGCTTTAATGGTCTCTCCCCCACTTAGGTGTAATCGTCATCTAACCGACTGTGTAGAACCGGCACTCATGGCCTCTACCAGGCTCTTAAACAGCTTGGTTACAAACCATATCATATGGTAGAGGTTGTTAACCTAATTCCGTTGCTCTGAAATAGGCTAATAGTCTGCTCTGCGCAGGTATTGGCTGCTGGCACCCCTGCGATTAGAATTATGACGGAGGGTATGAAGGCTGAGGCATTCCACGAGGGTACACCATGTGAGTAGGCACCTTGTTTCCCAACTACTTGCAGAATACCGCCGGTGCTGCATATATATTTACAGACTCTAACTGACGTCGACCTTAGATGGCAGGAAAGAATTTGACAAGTGGTTCGCGGACTACGATGTAAGAAGCCTGGGGTTAGGATTGAAACGGAAAACGTCTTGCTGACGTTTCCAAGGTCATAATAGAAATGCCCTTCTTTATGCTCCGGTCGACCCTAAAGGCTTACCCAGATGCCAAATTTGTTCTTACAGAGAGAGACCCTGAGAAATGGGCCAAGTCTTATCTGAACACAATCGCGGTGGCTGCCAACCGCTTTAACCAATTCCCGATGTCGACCTTCAAATATTTCGATGGCTTCACGCTCTCCATGGACGCGTTCGGGAAGCGAATGATGGGATACTGTACGAATGGCTTTGGTGCATCGGAAAATGGTCGTCAGGCTCTAATCGAGAATTACAAAGCCTAGTAAGTCCTACCTGGAGCACGACACAGCCCCATATGAGCTAACTGTAGACTAGTATTGCCGATGTGAAACGACTTGTTCCACCGGAGCAGCTCACGGTTTTCAATTTGGAAGACGGATTGGGAGTGAGTACCCTGTGCACCATGCCCTTGAAGTGCAGTAATGCCAAACACCTATCCAATCCGCTTTGGAGGAAATGAACCATAAACAAGAAATCGAGTTCATTCTGTGACGAACTGATACTAACCTTGTATTGTAGTGGAATGAGCTGTGCCCGGTTATGGGTGTTCCAATTCCAGACACGCCTTGGCCGTCATTGAACACACCAGAGGAGTTCCATTCTATAGTCGGCCCGCAAGTTAAAAGGGCGGTGAGCAGAGGAATGGCTAGCATAGCCACTATCGTAGCCATCACAGCAATTGGTGCATGGTATGGTAGGAAGAGTCTCTTGCCCTTTTTGTGATAAGGAAACGAAGGTAGTTTTAACCTAAGGCGGTGTTTTATTACCCCATACTCCAACGCCTGGGATTGTTAGTGAGTAAAGATTGGAGACCTGGGCTTGGCTAAGGGTACGGCGAGAAAAGTAGGTGTGTGGCATATTCATGACCGTTTTCGCGGCGCCTATTTCCTGATTGAAGACTCCTAATATAGGACTGCTGGAATCTCTCAAGCGACGATGACGCCGTAACGTGAACATTTGGGCTAAATTCATACAATCGCGAAGCATTCGCACTGCAATACCTACAAAAAGTCAGCACTGTAGGGTCACGAGGAGTAGGGTACTAGAGATGTACCTGAGACGCAGAGGCCCTTGTGCTGCTGCTATATTTTACGAGTGACACGATGATGTCGCGAAATCCAACTTCAATATTTGGTAATAGATCTTCCCATTTGTGCCCCTCAAATGTTTGATACATGTCGAAAGGCGGTGTTTTAAAATTTACAGCCTCTGGCCATGATTCACGAGTCGGACTCCCAATAGTTTTGAAAATGCTTAGTATCAGACCGAGCTGATTCCCATCCTCATAAGTAGGCCGTGACTCAAAGAGTGCCCTCGGAGGAGTTCGACAACATTCCGCAAGCATGGTACCCGCTGCCCACATGTCGACGGCTGTGTCGTACGACGTATTTCCGAATAGTGCTTCTGGTGAACGATACGGGCCTGTACCAATATCTAGGATTTTCTGGTTTACAGGTTCCGTATAATTTGACAGTTCGGGGTGCCATGCTATGCCAAAGTCGGAAAGGTAAGCAGGGCCATCGGGCGACTCCAGCAGGACGGCAGAGGGTTTGATATCCCTATGTAGTATGCCCTGG
Source organism: Xylaria multiplex (assembly GCA_011057905.1). Lineage (NCBI taxonomy): Eukaryota > Fungi > Ascomycota > Sordariomycetes > Xylariales > Xylariaceae > Xylaria > Xylaria multiplex. The sequence continues at coordinate 276,080 of WUBL01000019.1, read as the reverse complement.
CTATGTAAATGGTGGAGAGCAGTGAAAAGGTCTCTGAAATGCTTTATCATGGAACTCCTAGAAATGGGACCACGTGCAATGAGACCCTCGAGGCTCATTGGCATGTATGGGAAAGCAAGAACAAAGCGTCGTTCTTGGTCTCTAAAAGTCTCAAGTAGCGGGATGCATGGCTTTTTAAGTAACTTGAGGATCTTGGCCTCCCGGAATGGATCATGAGGCTCGATATTACGAGTTTGCACGATGACCTTTAACGCTACGGTCTTGGATCTGTAGACCTCGGCGGTGACTCCATCGCCGATATATCTGCAGTCGCGGTAGGTACCTATAGTCTTAGTCGGGAGATCTGACCCCTCACCGGCAGTATGAAATTCTCCTACTTGCTCAGCTGGACTCGAGGAATCTAGCTGGGGTCCGATGCGGCATGCGGCTTCATAATGGTCCTATCACGGTGTTAACACGACCAAGATGCAGAAGAGGGATTAGGGTGTCAAATTTGGTTCAGTGCAGCCTTACTCTGGATGTAGATGTTTTATAAGCGTCGTTCTCAATGGAAAATGCATCTTTTTGTGCGTTAGCAGCCGGAACACCTATCTGCTCAAGTGCGTCTTTTCTGAAATGGTTCATGAGCAAAGGGGGGCGATGAATACCAGGTGTACTGAATGAACTGACATGGTTTGGATGTTGTCGTAACGATTGGATGAGGTGAGTGACGTTTTCCAATCTGATTGAGTAGTCATGTTGATGCAATTGCAGCTTCCGGCCTCGACAGTTTGTTAAGAATTTGTCGTCAATAAATTCGGGATTGATGGTTTATAATACAAGTCGGATAAGAGCCATGAGTGAGAAGAGCTGGGCTGGCATCGTCATAAAGGAGATGCCCATTTGCGTTGATGTACTGTCGGACTGGCAAGTTGCTTGATTAGCTGGCGACAGCTGATTCCGGGGAAAGGCTTTACTACAGTGAGTTAAATACTTGAATACTTACTTCCACTTAGTGGAAATTAAGGGTCTCATAGACGAGCTAGACTGAAAAGAGCAAGAGTCGTACGGCCACTATAATGACACTAAGCTTGGACAGGCAACTTCATCAGTGAGTGTTGGGCTTCTGAAGCTTGACAGCTGAGCTGCGGAGGTGGTTGGCTGGGCACTTGATTGACCTCATAAATCAAAGCCCGAATCTTACAGCAGATGATCCCAGCCATCATCAACCAAGCTTTCCCCAGAGCTCCCAGCATTTTCCTGTACCACGATACCGTGACACCGCGATCCCGCGATACCGCAATTCCATTATTGATTATAATCAACAAATGCGTACCTACACACGCCCTATTCCCCGTGTCCAATTCCTCCCGCCTTATTCCATGTTCTAGTACTTGCTATTGCTTCCTTGAATGCGCTCGTCCTATCTCGCAGTGCGCTCTATATATATGTCCATGTTTCACCCCTCCTCCGCATTCGCGACGTCTACCCCTACGTGATCGCAATCCACTCTCCTCATGATGGATGGCCTCTCGAGGGCTGAGTATCCCGCCATCCTGGTAGGCTATCATAATTGTGCAGTCTTGCCGTCTAATTACTGATCCGTCCTTTTTACAGGACTCCCTCCAGCCTGGTCAAGCTGTCGTAGTTCTTACCGATCGAGTTAAACGCATAACCAAGCTCAACAATGAAATTGCCGACTGGCTGCAAGTACGACCCGAGCCCTTGGTCATCGCCTATAAGATTTGTGGTCGAAACTGATCTCTATTCAGGAACGCCGGAGGGTCGAGGAACAATATGCCCAAGGGCTACGAAGATTAACCCAATTCCGGGTCCCTAACGCACAATCGGAACTTGGGTAAGTCGATTGGGACCCTGGAAACCCTGACAAAGATTCCCATAATTAGCTGACGGCATCGAAGGAGTTTTCAGGCCCAGTGGGATAAAATACTGCAATCCGTCGAGTTCGTCGCCACGTCCCATCATACCTTTGCGACACACATCGAAAAAGAAGTCGAGACCCCCCTGCGCATGTTCGAAACCAAGAAGGAAATGCAAAATATCCAAACAATACAAGGGAACCTCCAGAAAGTAGCCAGGGAATTGGAGGAGGCACAGGAAAAGTCAGACAAGCTGACCAAGAAGGGTGGCAAGGCCAGTGCCCAGAAGGTTGACATGGCTGCAAGCAAGCTTGAGTCTGCCACCAACCAGTGGAAATCACAGGCTCCCTTCGTCTTCGAGAGCCTCCAGGCCGTAGATGAGAGTCGCATGAACCAATTGCGCGACTGTTTGACCCAGTACGGCACTTTTGAAGGAGAACAGGCACAGAAGCTGCAAACCGATACCGAGAGCGTGTTGAACAGTCTCCTCGACTACAGTACCGCGAATGAGATTCAGCAATTTGCTTCAAAGGTGACCGCAGGGCGGTCAAAGTTGGAAAAACGAGCAACAACAACACGACAATCATCCAGTGCTGGTGGCCCAAGCACGTCGAGTGCAGCTGCGCCGAGCCTCAGTGTACCAGCCGAAGATGATCGTAGTGATTATTCAGGATCTAAAGAAGGCCCAACTGAAAACAAGCTACGAAGTCGTATTGGCACCATGCTTGGGAGACGGCGCCAGAGTATTCACGGTGGATTTGGCCAACTATCCCCGGGCAAGAGCCCTTTTGGGAGAAACACCAAGAGCAGTCATGGTCTCTCCCCGAGGGCATCCTCAAGTAACTTGGGCGACTCGACCAATCGACTAGGCTCGCTGGCGGAAGATCCTGATTCTCCAGCAAACGAGGTTTTCCGCACTTCCGAGGCTTCTAGGGAGAAAGTCAGCCACGATGGCCCTAATGGCGTTGGGAGGATTAACTCGAGTGACGTAGTAAGACCGACAACGGGGACTACAACCACGTCCCAGGTCAATGGATCAGGGGGTGCACTTGACGCATTAGATGTGCCGCCTCCCCCAGGTCCTCCGCCATCTCAGAGGGAGCCAGAGAAGGACGCCGAAGGGTTTAGTGTACCGACGTATTCGCACGATCCTATATCACAGGCTGAAAGGGAGGCAGCTGTTCAAGAAACCGAGCATGCATTCAAGCTAAATATCCAAAAAGAACCAGTCGCTGAAGAAGATGAGGAAGCGAAGAAAGCGGCCCTATCCAATGTTGCGAATAGTCTGTCGGCAATGGGAGCGCCGGCGCGGAGGATAGGCACTGTTAGGGGCCGTAGAGATATCCGCAACACCATATATGTGCCGGGTCCGGTTTCCGAGAATTCCGCCAGTTCCTCTGTGACGCCCCCTATCCCAACAATATTCCCCCGAGCTACTACGGGTTTATCGACTTTAGCTTCTGAATCTAGCGTCACAGGAACATCCGACACGCAGTCTATTCGATCCGCTAACTCGCTGAGCAGTGTCGTTCAAGCAAAACACCCTGAAATGCATGAGCTAGGATTAAATTCATCTCTTATCGAAACTGTATCGGCTACCTTCGAGAGTGGCGAGGTTAAATCTGTGAAAGTCAATGGTGAAATTGCATTGTCTTTCAATCCCGGTGACGATCATAACCCACCATGTAAGCCTCATTGTGACCTTAACTATTTTGGTAAGATGCATTTGTTAACCCCCTCGCAGTACACCTATCTGTTCGAATCAACAATTTCTCTCTGCTGGAGTCCATCGGGCCTAATCGGATTTTCGTCTCTAATAGCCCCGATCATCACGATCAGTTCACGCTGGACACCTCTCACCTCCGGAATACCCACATCGGCTTCTCGTATAAGCTAAATGCGGGTGCACATGTAGCACCAAGCGAACACGTTCCCATCCTGCTCAACCCTACATGGAAACCCCAAGGCGACAAGCTTGGTCTACTATTACAATACAAACCAAACCCATCATTCAACTTCGCAGCTAACAGCCCTCCCGTACAACTTCATAATCTCGTCATCTTTGCGACGTATGAAGGAAAAGCCTCGGGTGCTCAGACTAAGCCTTCTGGAACTCACCTGAAGGACAAACATTTGGTATACTGGCGTCTAGGCGACGTCACACTATCCCCGGGTGCGGATTGGCAGAAGATCGTATGCCGGGTCGTAGGAGAGCAGGGCGCCGAGCCGAAACCCGGTAACATCGAGGCGCGGTGGGAATTCAGCCCTCCTGCAGATACCGAGGCTAGCCAGATGATATCCCTGTCTAGATTCGAGGAAGGCAAGAGCAAAGAAGTCGAAATCACCGACGACGATCCTTTCGCCGATGCCGCATCGTCCGCCGCGGAAGGGAAATGGGTCGATGTCCCCGCGGTACGAAGGCTGTTGAGTGGGAGATATGAAGCGAGGCCAACGCCTTGAGGAGGCACAATAGATAGATAGGACCAAAAGCGAAAGAGTTGTATGTAGGGCAGAGTGTATTCGATATCCGGAATTTTTTTTTTATTTCTCTTTTATTTCAAAGCATTTAGGAAGATCCTTTTATCTTAGTTTATTTTGGGGTTTCATCATCATGATGGTTGATTACGACGCACTCATTCGTTCGCTCGTTTGTTTGTTTGTTTGTTTGTTCGTTGTCGGCGCCGATTTTCTCAAGGGATCGCGCTTCCCTTAGGTTAGGGTATCTACTTACCTACTTAACCTGCTCACTTGCTTATGGCCATTTGTTCCCGAAATAGCCGCAAAAAAATATCACCACCACCATCGCCACCACCATCGTCGTCGTCGTACATAGTCTCGATAATTCACCACATCTGATACCTAAGCGCTGCGGCGAGGTTAGACTGAATTAGATACCTGCTACACGTTTATTTTACCCGGGTTGGGTGTTTGTTTTGGGGTGACTGGTGCTAGCTATTAATCATTGCTGCTCTAACACTGCATGAAGAACACATTATAGATACTGGCAGTCGGCAATACGTGGGTGGGTAGGTAGGTAGGTAGTCTTCATGTTCTCGTATTACGTATAACAAGGTATCGATAATCATGGGCTATTACATCAATGCGATGCGATATGATATGATATGCTGCACCGCGAGCNAAAAAAGCAACCAGCAACAGACAGACAGACCGGTCGTCTATCCAAACGCCATTTCCACAATCGCGAAGAAAGCCAGCCAGGTATCAATCAAACATGCGCGTGCGACATCTATCTACCCGGCGCCGTCGCGGGTGTTATTCTCCTCGTAGAACTCGAGGGTGAGGGCGGCGAGGAAGCCGGGGATGCAGCCCTTCTCGCGGACCCAGAACTTGATCTGGTCGTCGATCCTGCGGGCGAAGGGGCTGTGGGGGCCACCGCTGACCTTCATGGTGCCGCGCTCGCCGTCGAAGACGATGCTGTTCTCGTGCTCGTCGGTGGCGCTGGGGCAGTAGAGGCTCTCGACGCGCATCTTGCCGTTGGGGATGAACGTCACGGTCCACCCGAGCGTGCTGAAGATGGCCTCCTTGAACTCCTGCGACTTGGCCGCCCAGACCTCCTTGAGGCGGCGCGTCGTCTTCTGCGCGGATGCCGTCTGCCGCTGCGCCTCCTCGATCTCGCGCCGCGCGGCCGCGAGCTGCGACGCCGGGATCAGGGCTGTTTTGGGGCTGCGCCGCGCTTCCTTGGAGAGCTGCGCGAGCAGTTCTTGGTTCTCGAGCTTGAGGGCCGCTAGTGTGGCTGTTTTGATGGCCTCGAAATCGGAGGTGGGGTTCGAGCGCAGGGATAAGACTCGTATCTTGTTTGTTGACTCAGCTGCTGCGAGCCTCGAGTTCAGGACTTCGTGCTCCTTTTGCAGGAGCTGATGCGTTGTTTGGAGTTTCGCGAGGTCGTCTGCTAGTTTGCGACGTTTTCTGTTTAGTTCACCCAGTTGCTCATTCTCTGATTCATCTGTGTGGCCGCGCTTCGACCCAACAGCAGGTTCCAGAGTTCTGGTTGACGATTCGGCTGCGGAGAGCTCCTTGTGTAGATTCTGGACTTCTTCCTTGTAGGTATCGACAAGTTTCTCAAGCTCAGAGATGCGGTCGGCCTTCTGCTGGTCAAAGTTGCCGGTATCGAAAGTCTCGTCTTCCGCATCAAAAGTCTTCAGCTGGGCCCGTAGATATTCAATTTCTTTTGTAGCCAAGGCGCGCTGCCTTTCTAGACGGGCTTGAGATTTGCTAGCAGAGATAGGAGCGGTAGTTGTCCTTGATTTCTCAAGCTGCGCTGTCAAGTTCTTCTTATCAGACTCTAATGACTTGATAATCTCATCTCGTTCGGCAATCTGAGGCTGCACTTCGCCTAGTCTCTCCACAAGAGAGGCCGAGTTGTAGCGCTCCTCAACAAGCGCACGAGCGATAGCCTCGGGGGAATCGAACTCCATAAGTCCGCCATCTGCGCTGGCATTTTGTAGAAAAGCCGTCCAAGCCAACCGTTCATCCTCTAGTCGTTGCTTCTGGATACGGATCTCGTTAAGCTCTGCTTCTAGCGCCTGGGCAGCATCAACTCTTCGTTGTAGTGAGCGTTTTTCTTCTTCGACGATTTCAACGGCCTTGTGCACTTGGCGAAGATGGACTAATTCGGTATGTTGTTTTGATGTCCTAGCCTCGAGTGTTCGTATATGCTGGACCTGGTCACTAAGCTCCCGGCGAATTATCGCGATGGTTTCAGCATCGCCAGTCTGGGCCTTGAGCCGTATTATTTCTGCCTCCAGATCACCCACCAGCCTGTCCTTTTCGGCAGATTGCTCTTGAGCAGCACTTAACGACGACTCGCGTGTTTGGGCATCATGTTCTAGCTCCTCGATAGTTTGCCGTAAAACTGACAATTGTGCCTCCACCTCATTAGCTCGTCTCTGATTCATCCGCTCTCCCTCCTCCTTCGCGACGGACAAGTCCTCCAGCTGTTCCTTGAGCAACCGTGATTCGTCCTGGGCGTCGCGCAACCTCCTCTCTAACTCGATAGTATCCTGGGCGGAGGATTCTTTGAGGGTCTGTAATTCCTCTTGTAACGACTCATACTGGCGTTGTGCTCTGCCCTTTTCACCCTCGGCTACCTGTTTCAGGTTGAAGTCATCCTCGGCCTTGCGCTGGACTTCGCGGATCTCATTTTCGTGTTGGAGCACCAGCATTTCCTTCTCCTGCTCGGTCGTCTCAATCCGGTATCGCATCGTAGCGACTTCAGCCTTCAGCTCCTCTATGCGTTTGCGTTGGGTCTCGTATTCTTCGGCATCGGGTGGCGCGAGATTTTCCTTAGAACTCTCACGCGAGGCTCGCAGCAGCGACTCGCCACGCTCGTGACTCTGTCGCGAAGGTGCCCTGACATGGCGGGTGGACGATGCATGATGTTCGGTGCCGGTAAGGAGATCGTAGCTTGGTTGGGTGTTGTGGGAAGAGCGGAATGCCGCGATCTAGAAGACGGACAATGATGTGAGGAAGAGGGTTTCTTTTTGACTTTGTCGGGATGTTTACTCAAGTATTTACTTACACGCGAATCCCGTAAGGAGGTGTGCGGGCGCGGAAGGGTGCTGCTTCCACCGCTTTTCCGCAGGCGGTTTGACATTGATGCTTCTTCTCCCAGGCGCCTCTCTCTACAACTTGGTGCGACAAGTATACACAATAGTTGGAATGGAAAAGGACTCGGGCTTCATGCTGGCCTGTCTCTGTCCATGTCTAAGTAGGGGATTGTTTTGGTTGCTTGCAGCAAAGGCTTGCTTTACGGGGCTTTGTGCTTAATCTCGCTTTATCTAGCCTAAAGGGGTATTTTATTGAAAGGTACCTAGCTATCTGATTGGTCATCTGCTAACAGGTACTTGAATTAACTTTCACAAATTGAATGCATGACTTACTACATATGTCTCTCAAACTCGCATCATATAACTCCATTCACTTCAATTGTACTATTGTAATTTTATGGTTTGGATCAGTTTGCATCTTCAATCCCTTTTATATATGACGACATGATGGTGGTTTCCTTCTAGTATGGCCTTTACTTGTGAGTTATAGGTAAGATCAGTAGTTAGTCCAAGGTACCTCCTAGGCCAGTTGTATATTTCATTGCGTCACTGTTGTATCAACTTCCCAATACAGCTAGTTTTCTAGTCTACCTGGATATTGTAGATTCTCCTCCTTGATCGCAGACCGTCACCCACCGAGGGCCTGGAGCTGATTGGCTGGTATGCCATCCCTGGGCTCATGCCGGCTGCTACTACCCTACTAAGTCACCTACGTCGATTCCTTGGTGAGCGAGCTTCCCTTCGAAACTCCGAGCCGGCACCGTTTCCCATCTTCGCTCTCACTCTCGCCCTCGCCCTCGCCCTCGCCCTCGCTCTCTCGAACCACATCCCGAACCTGTCCCTCTCCGTTCTCACATACGAGCCACGATATCCTTATGGCTTTTCGACCACGATAACAGCACCACAGCGTTTGCTGTATCCTTCTCCAATCCCCACGTTTGCAAATCGCAAACCATTCCGACTCTTGCGACTCTAGCGACTCTGGCCCGTCGCAAGCCGCGAAAACCCTCTCCGCCATAGTTATCATGGCTCTCCGTCCAATTCCTATAAACCTCACATATAGTGGCATTGCGAGAGGCCATAGTGCCAGTGCCTTATCACACATTACCACTAACGGTTACTTGCGAATTCGGAGGCCCTACCATATTCAGTCATGTCTTCTTCGAGCTTCAACACCCAGTTTAAACAGGACGAGACACCTTCCGCCTTTCCCAGCCTCGACTCGAACGTTTGCCTCCGGACCGCCGAGAGATTCTCCAGACAGCGGTAATGGAGCCAGTACTGCTCGCCGGAAAGAGTCCGAGTCGGACTCTGCATCAGCTGCTGCCCAATCTCCAGACGAACCCCATTCGCAAACGCCGAGCGACCCCTCCAGCTCACCGTCAGTTACCGATCGGTCCGAGTTTGACTGGGAAGAAAAACCGAATTTTGACATTGAGAAGTTCACACAACTGCCGTATGAGAATTTCGGTGTTAATCAGCACATGATTATTGATCGCGAGTTCAAGGAGGCCCTTCGCCAGCTCCTATGGAAGTTTCGCGCTCCCATTCGCTACGCCTTCGCATATGGCTCCGGCGTCTTCCCTCAATCGACCGGCGGCACTGCTACCGAGGCCGAGATTAAAGCCGTTCATCCAAAAGCCCCTCTCGCGGTGCAAAAGGCCCAGAACGGCACACCCAAGATGATCGACTTCATATTCGGTGTCTCATATACCCAGCATTGGCACTCGCTCAATCTTACACAACATCGCGACCATTACTCTGCCCTCGGGTCACTTGGTTCTGGTGCCGTGTCCTATGTTCAGGATAAATGGGGTGCTGGCGTGTATTTTAACCCTTACGTCACCGTTGAGGGTATCCAAATCAAATACGGTGTCGTCAACCTCGACACGTTGTGTAGAGATCTTAGTGAGTGGGATAGCTTATATCTTGCTGGTCGTCTCCATAAGCCTGTTAAGATCCTGCGCGATGATCCGCGGGTTCGTCTATCAAATCAAATCAATCTCCTGTCGGCGCTAAGAACAGCTCTACTCTTGTTACCACCTTCATTCACCGAGCAGGAGTTGTACGCCACCATCGCCGGGATAAGCTATCTCGGCGATCCGCGTATGGCACTACCCACAGAAAATCCGAAGAAAGTCTCCAACATTGTGAGCCATAATATGTTGAATTTCCGCCGGCTTTATGCACCTCTTGTCGAATCACTGCCCAATGTTATTTTTAACGACCCTTCTTGCAAAAACGCCGACTGGGTCGCCAATACTGATGCAGTATTGAGGCTCGAGCAAGACATGGATCCCGTCAAACGCGGCAATATGGTACGGCGGTTACCTAAAGCCTTCCGGTCAAAGCTCTACTTCGAGTACCAGAAGAAATTCCAAATCCCACGACTCGAATTCAACAAGATGATGGAAGAAAACCAAAACGAAGATAATGGATCTTTCAAACGGCAACAGGGTGGTCGCTTTGAGCAGCGCATAGCACAACAGCCACCCGAAGAGCTTCGAGATACCATCCGTGGCGTGATCAAGAAGACTGTCTCCTGGCCGAGCACGAGCCAAAGCCTGAAAAGCTTCCTCACGGCGGGGGTTTCTCGTGGGTTCCGATACTTGGGAGAAAAGCTTAGTAAATACCGCCAAGGAAGTAAAGACAACCAGGGTTGAACTAAGCCTTAACTTAAGCTTAACATGAACCTTGCCACCACAGCCTTATCACACCACACGCGGGTAAAATTCTACCTGGGATGGTACCCTCTATTTAGTAAAATACGGATCAAATGTATTATATCCCGTAATGGGAGCATTGTACTCCAACGACACGGCAGTCAGTCCCTGAAATTCGCCACAAGCCACCACATTTTCATCTGTAATTAATCGTTATCGCGTTTGTGGGAAAAGCATAATGTGTCAGTCATAGGTCGGATACACGGATTGGGATAGATTTTATCATGCGTCATCTATAGAGGCGGCGGGCGAGCAACTCGGAATATTTACATCTCAGACGCACGTTCTAGTGGCGAGCGCAAGGCTGCCGTCAAGGCATTTGGTTCCTGTCAGGATGGGAAAGCGATATGGGTGACCTGCTATCACATAGCTTGTAAATACGATATGAATAATGTGTGAAATAACCATTCTACGTTAATGCAAGTGATTCCCCATGGTTTTGTTCTACAATCCACGATCTACACTAGTAGTATAAAAGTTTACTTTCCCCCTAATATCTTTCACCCGCCTCGCTTGATCACCTTTGACAAACCTTGTATTCGAATTATATAGGGCCTTTATGCATACTACAGTAAAGGCCCCTCACTCCATTTTCGGCGTAAATTTGCCAATCACACAAGCTGCACTGTTTTACTTGGCATGCCGTCTGCGCCGCAAAATTACCCTTTATGAAGTGGGATTGAGGCTCGCTATGGGGGCTAAGTAGCTTCGTTGGGTCGAATGCTACCATTTTCTCGTGGTCCTATTCCCCCTCTTCCGATCCCTCTGCTCACAATCTCACAAACGCCAAGGTGGCACGTCTGTAGGGAATGGAATGATATATATATATATCGTCTGAGCCACGATTAACTAATCGTGTGGTACCAGATCTTGTCGAGTCTATGATTCCGTCGTGTAGCGATACTAGAATTATTGTGTCCGGAATGAGCAGTGGGTATAGTCCTACTATAGAATGCAACGCTCTGCAGACCACTATAGTATAAAGCTTGAAGGAAAGATCAAAGCGTGATACATGGTTTAAGCGAGGTTACCATTCCAATAGTAATGGCCAAGCGCCTGACTTGAATACACCGTATCCCTCTAACCTAGTAAGGTGCCACGTTGGTACCGTTATATAGGAGATTTCGTGACAAGCGAGCAAGATGGATATAGGGCGTTTTCTAGGACTCTGGTACGCCGAATCCTAGTCTCCTAATATTAATCTACCAATGCGCTGTCTCGCTAACTGCCTTACAGTCCGCCTGCCCGGTTTGGCGATGGGTAAGACGTCTTCATTCTGACTAGCGCTTACAGCCCTCCAACACTAGATCATAATAGACACAGGTTGCCTGCAGCTGAACCACCTGTGTAGACCTAGGTAATTAACCTGTGCGGCACAGCTGTAGGGCGCATACAGGTTGGGCTGTCGCCTCTGTTAATAAGTATACCCTTGGACCCGTACCATGTGGAATCGATCGCGTTGTGCGCGCCGTACCCCACGGGCCCGACAGTCTTAATGTCTTCAACTCAACCTCTTCCGCCGGTCTATACGGCGCAAGATAAACTTCCCACGTCGCCCGAGAAGACCTTGCGCAGGTATAGATCGACTTTCATATTCTCCTTCTTCTTCCTTTTCTTACTAATAACGCCATGGGNTTTTTTTGAGCTTGCTCAACGTTGGGCCGATAGGGGGTAAACGACGTGTCGGCTCATGGCAGGATGTGAGCGGTTATATCACCGAGAGTACGGTAGAAAGGGCAGAGCAGATATACCGAGCGTCAACCGTTCTCACGACCCTTACCGCCGTGTTGACTCTTCCTTTGCTATCGAAGCTGCTTAGCCATGCAGCTGTTGTCTTTGTCCAGCGACGACACCCCGATCAGCATCTGAACGCATCCCAGATGCTCTCCCTAGCTGATGCGCCATGGTCAAGACCACTATCATTTACTAAGGGTATATGGGGATTCTCGTACGGAGCCATAGCACTGATTGCCTTAGGTAAGTCCTAAAACTGCCAACTATGCTAAGGATCAATCAACTGATACTGAAGTCGTAGCGTACATTCAGTTGATACTGCAATCGGCGCTGGTAACTTGGGACGAGGTGCGAGTAGCGACATCTCTCGACACGCCTGATCCCGATGACTACCCATACGGGTACAGTGGGCGGATACGCCACAGCATGATCGGGTACGATCCTACTCCTGAATCCATCTCTAAAGTACCAGTCGGTCTTGTGACCAAGGAAGTAGCCGCTAGGATGTCCGTTGAGTCCAGCAAGGGTCCCCAACCACGACTTTGGTCTGACGGGCATAATCAATTCGCCGCCACGTTCCCATCAACCACCAATACCGGCGTGCTGCGGTACCATGCTATGCGCCTCAACACGTCAGTTCTCTGCGAAGCCGTGGAAGCGGATAGCTTTCCAGCGACCTGCCCCGGCACCAATCCGTTTTACGGGAATGTATCATTACCGCCGGATCCCAGGGAATCCACTCCGGAGGACAATCTCTTTCGCTGGTGTGTTCCGGGAAACATGAGTTCCTCCCCTTGGTTGAGAAACCGTGATCGCCAGGATATCGTCGAAGACATGTTTATCGATGTCACTCTCCCCGACGGATTCAACTCGAGGTCAATCGGGGGGCCATTTACCACACATTGCCGGGCAAATACGACTCGTGGCTATTTCGAGCTACCCAATTATCACAACAACTTGACAAGCGGTCCCTTGGTTGAGACCTGGGCTAACACGTCAAGGTACTCGGCAACTACAAATGATGCGCCCGGCGACGATCGCGAGTAAGTCTTCCCCCGCACACTCACTCCCAAAACAAGGCTAGCGATGACTGATAGTGCAAAAAAAAATCAGCAGTAGTTATATTTCCTGGCCGTACCAGAGCAGCTATCCCTATGGTGAATATGATGAACTCACGCCGGGACCTTTGGCCACCGCCATGATTGCAATGCTCGGACAGGAGAGCTGGATCGTGCCAGTACAGAACATCACAGCCACCACTGATAATTATACCCTTAGTTTGATCTACAGAGACATGTGTACAGGGGGGGGTTCCATTTCTATCGTGGGACTCCTCAACCGGCTTCTCCAGTTCCCGGTCTAGCTGCTACATCTACCGCGCCTACGCGGACCTAAACAGACTACCGTACATCCGGCAGCAGGTATACAGCTGGTTCAGTTCCTTCAGCACGGACCTTTACGGAAACATCAACAACACACTAGCATCGGCCGCGTTCTTCGCGAACGAGGCGACGCTCACCAGAGCCGCCGTGCAACCATACTGGTACAACGAGCCCGGCGTAATCCACAGCTCGGCGGGCGCGACGCTGCACAAGCCGCGCATTTCGCTGCCGGCGGAGATCGTGATATCGGTGCTAATCGGCGTCGAGGCGCTGGCGATCATCGCGCTGCTGGTGTTCATCTATCGCAAGCCGACGTTCACCAACCGCCTGGACGCGCTCGTCGTCGCGACGATCGGCGCGCAGCTCTCGGCCGCGGGCGTGGAGCTGCCGCATCTGAACGAGACGGGGAGCAAGTGGCACAAGATCCTCAAAGAGCACGACGGGGTCATCGGATTTAACCACGGCGATTTGGCGGATGAAGAAACTCGTGGTACCACGAATGGGCAAGGCGGGACTAATGCCATTGAACTGAACAACATGCATGAGCCCGCGCCGTCTAGGATACTCATCGTGGGAGGGATCGGGTCGTTATAGGACGTTCGAGTGCGGTGCAGGTATTATTAGCGACGACGCATAGATCTGATATTAGGAAAGGAAAGTAATTATACCATGGGATATAAGCGGGGAGCGGCGAAGATCGTTTACTGCGGGCATTGTTGTGCGATAGAACGGATATATAACCAGCTTTTCTACTTGTATTAATTCATACTACAGAAGACCTCTAGCTGTATATACCAGGTTCCATATACGATTAAAACCAAACAATTATAGTTGGCTTGAATTATGTACATAACGTAGTCATTGGCAACAGCACGATCCATCGCCACCCGCCGATCTCCCTAGAATAAACGATGTTAGGACCTTACGTTACTAAGTTCTAAAGATGGTTTGAACCGCGCAATATTTCTACGCAGGCCCGCGCGACCATCCCCATATCCTTACCCACATTCCCACAATCCATAGGAAAATAGAGAACCTACCGGTTTCCTATGCTTTGGTTTCATGGGCCTCCTTGATCAGGTCGGCCGCTCTTTCAGCGACGGCGTAGATTGTCGACTGTAGATTGCCGGGCGGGAGCAGGGGGACAATGCTCGCGTCCACAACGCGAAGATTGCTGACGCCGTAGACTCTGAGGGAAGAATCGACGACGCCGCCGGTTTGCTCTGGGAGCATGGAGCAAGTGCCGGCCGGATGCCACATGGAGATTGTTCGGGACCGAAGATACCGTTTGGTAGCCCCCAGGTCGCTGAGGTGCGCTAGCGGGGGATACGCCTGGAGCGGCTGCTTGAGCACATTGCTGAGAGGCGGAGATTTCGCGATGGACTTGAGGTACATGACGTGCTGGGCGAAGACCTCGACGTCGAGAGGGTGGGAGAGATACTTGGGGTCAATCTCGGGCGCCTCCTTCAAGTCTTTAGATACGATGTGTACCGTGCCGCGGGAAAGAGGCTGAGCAAGCACGGTAGCTATCGTGAGGTGGTTGCCTGGCTGGGGAGGGGCCGGTTCACCGGTTTCCGGGTCCGACCCGAGAGGGTTCTGTCCAATTGCCGAGAGGTAGGCGGCGGAGGGTTTATTCGAGTCTAGTAACATGTTTTCAACTAGTTCATAATACTTCCGGGCCTTGGAGTTCTCCGGCAGAGACCCAGCAGCAAGGCGATTTTCGCTGATCAATCGAGCTAGCTGGGCTAGGCCGGAGTCTTCAAGAAAGTCCATAATCGGGAGGTAAGCATACGTAATGATACCGCTGGAGGTGAGTGGCCCGTCGTGGTGCTGCGTGAATCTCAGCATGGCCTGTTCTAACGCCTTGGGCTCTTGTCTTGCGAGAGCGTCGACCGTTTCCAGCTCGTCCACCGCCGCAAAGGTCATGTCGCAGACGAGATGATCCTGGAGATTCTCTCCGACGCCCGGGAGGTCTTTTATAACCTCGATGTTGTGCTGTTTGAGGATTTCTGCATTTCCGATCCCGGACAGCTCGAGCAGCTTTGGAGACTGCAGAGCGCCGGCACAGATGATGACCTCTTTCCGCGCGTTGACGGTCTTCATTTCGCCCTCGTGGTAATATTGCACCCCGATAGCCTTGGGTTGGGCTTCGCCATCCGCGAAAAGGATTTTGTCGACAGGAGCGTTGAGGAGGACTTGCAGGTTCTGCCTGTCGCGGATAGGAGCGTAGTATGCTTTGGCAGCATGGCATCGCTCTCTACTCACTGGGTCAACGCTCGCAAGATTGCTGAATGCGCCAACCGAAGCATCGGCCCAAACCCTAGAGCTCATGAACCACCGCTTTATCTTGAATGTCTCGGCCCAGAGCTGGCGAATTGGGTGAGATGGGTTACCAGGGTAGGACAATTGAACTGGGCCGCTGGTATCCATTTCGTCGGCCCACCAGCCGTCAATCCCCAACGCCTTTCGAAGGTCATTGGGCGTATCAGGCGATGTGAGCGTTTTGGTGTAATAAGGGCCCATGGTATTCCAATCCCACCCGACATTCCCGAGCTCAGCCCACGCATTAAGTATAGCCTTCGTTGGGGGGACGTAGACTTGGGCATTTATGACGCTGGAGCCACCGAGTGCTTTTCCTTGGTTCAGGCTCAATGACCTTCCTTTAAGTTGAGGTTGGGCCACTGTCTTGAACCCCCAGTCCATATCGGTTCCGAACAGAGCCGAGTAGAATGCCGGGATTTTGACCCGGGGGTCATCGCTATGGTCAAGCCCCGCCTCCAGCACGAGCACAGTGTGGTGCTCTACTTCGGAGAGCCGGGAAGCAAGAGCAATGCCAGCGGTGCCCCCGCCGGCAATGATGAAATCAAAAGATTCAGTGTTCATGGTGGTAACTTGGGAGTGGGATGGGTACTGTAGCAGGGAAGATGGTCCGAGAATGAATAGTATGCATTGAAAAATGACGAGGGTTTCCTTTTAAGGACCAGGTGCTGGGTTTTTCTATGAAACGCCGCGTCGGATGACGTAAGGTAGTACATATAATGCGCTCGGGAGGGAAACTCGTATACACGGCGCCAGTGTTGTACACGATTCTCCTCTGCCAACGAAATTCTGGTGTATCGACTGATTGCCCGTTGTACAACTCCCTTGCCTCTTTCAAGCGCCCCTCTCTAGTTCATTTTTTCTCATTCCAGCCCACAGCAGTCCTAATGCGGTTAAGAAATTGCAAACATGGCTTCACGATAGTGCTACCATAATAGAGTGACAAGATTTAGCAATGTAACGACCGAGTATTTTATGAGGGTGTTGTTATGGCCTTCAATCAACCCGCCATGGCCGAATCTCATCTCTCCCTTTTGATCTTTTGCTTTTCTCTATCAAGGTGCTTTTCACACACCCAACAGTTCTCCTGCCAGCTCTGCCAAGTTTCTCTACACCAATATCTCACCTTACTAATTTCAATATGGGTATCTCGATCCAAGGCGCGCACGTGGTCATCGTGGCGTTCATCACCACTCCTCTTGCTATCGTAGCACTAGGATTGCGTCTTTGGTCGCGGAGACTACAGAAAGTTGCGCTTGGTTTCAATGACTACATGGCAATCCAAGCCATGATATTCGCCGCCGCCACAGTCTCAGTTGTTCTTGCAGGCAAGATATTCCTCTCCAGAGCCTTCCCAATACCGCTTACTAATAGGGCTTTAGATGTTTTCATTGGTGCTACGGGGGCTCATATGGCGGAAATTCAGGCCACGGAACCCGGCGTGTTCACGCTCTTCATTACAGTATGCCAAACAATTAAAGATCCTCAATATTTCGTAACAACTAACTGGATCAGCTATTCATCCCGGCGCAGATTCTATGGGCAGTCGCAAATACAAGCGTAAAGCTTTCCATCCTCTCGCTATACACGATTTTATTCCCAGGCCAGCTGTTTCGTCGTATCTGTTATGCTACGATGGCTATTTCCGTCGCATACTTTATCAGCGTCTTCCTGGGGGCATTTCTCCTGTGTCAACCTGTGCAGTATAACTGGAACAAAACAATACCCAACGGGAAGTGTTACAATCAGGGTATTGCCTATCTCCTTTCCGGGATAGCCAATCTACTTATCGATGCTTTTATTGTGGTACTACCTATGCGTAAACTATACCGTTTACAGGTTCCTTTCACAAAGCGCATTGTAATCGGTGCAATGTTCGGTCTTGGCGCGTTGTACGTGTCCCTAGCATCTATTTTTTTACTTTAAGGTCACTAATGTGTATTCAGAATCTGCATTTTTTCACTCCTGAGGATCATCTCAGTTCTGAGTTGGGATCTGACTGATTCAACCTACACAGGCTCTGGCGTCGCCGCTTACTCGATCCTCGAACCCACACTTGGTGTGGTGAATGCCTGCCTCCCGCTGACACGTCCCGCACTCAAGAAGTTGCTTGAGAACAGCTCGTCTGGTTGGGCCGGGAAAAGCCTGCGGTACTATGGTTCTTCCAGTACGGAAGCAAATGTGACATCAACAAACGGAAACCCTGATCACCAACACCAGTTTCGACGCCTCGAAGATAACATCCCCCTTACCGATGTTCGTCCTACGAATAGCCAGCACTGTCCACTATGAAAGGAACAAAATCATTATCAGGAATAAATGCGAGACTGGCTTGTATTAATATGACGAATGAGCGATGAATTATGATTAGGCAACGAGGGGGCGTCTAAAGACAGATGTGTATCAAATGTCTTTCAATACTGTCTTAGCTTGTGGGGTGTCTTTAGGAACCCCGTTGTGAAGCCCGGGTGGCGGGACGGCGTTTAAAACGGCAATACCTACTTGTTTAGAACAAAACAGACCTAAAAATAGCATAGAGAAGCATGGCTGCGGAGATAGGTCATGGACTCTGTAAAGGAGCCGAAATTCAGCTGTAAAGCATAATTGACACTGCGTTACAATTAAGTAGCATGTTTTATTATACGCCTTGAATTTCCTTTCCTGTCATACTTCCTAAGCTGCTGCAGCCTGCTGAAGCTATCTACTAAGTTGTGGTAGTAAACTTGCTGTAAAGGTGAGACATTTCGAGATCGCTTTCGGCTACACCCTTCTGAGTAAGAAAATCATCCAGAATCAAATGTGCGAACAATACCAATGTTTACTCAGAACGGTCCTGACTGATCTACGACGGAGGCTAAGGTCGAGGGGCTATGTGCTAAAGCTATCCATACCTCAACACAAGATTGTGTTAAACATAAGGGGCTTGGGATTTATTTTTATCCGACACTAAGGTATAGTGAGATACGGCCGGAAGTCGATATTTTCGGATAAGCCATCGGCTCCTTGGAATTTGAACTACTTTGATAGTATCTCTGTTTGTTTTCTCCGGGATGTTATAAAGACCCTAATCTCTAGAGTCTTACAATGAAACAATATCGAAAGAGAATAGAATCATCTTAGCCTTTTCTAGCTTACTTACCACTGAAGACAACAAACAAGAAAGCTTAATTTACAGTGCGAGGTGTTCCGGTTGGTATAGGTACCATGGACTCGGTAAATTGGTCTAACGGAAGGAAGAGTCACTAATAACCAGTTCATGCCAACGAAAATATGCACCTTAGGTAGAGAATGTGTCAAACCATCATCCCCTGATGTGCAGTTTAAGGGGTAAAACGATCGAAATAACCGCAAGCATTCTATCTTCATCAGAACTACGAGGGAAATAACGCACCAACTCGGTTCTGCAACATCTATCTACATACACTTAGTAGCGGGAAATCAACAACTTAGGTACCTATATATTTACCTATTAACGGCCTGGCCATCCATAGGCAAACTTGTATTATAATTTACTCGCCATTTACAAGAATCATAAGATAATGATAGATATGCCACCAGAACCACCTCGTAGGTCATGGTTCATGAGACAGTTGGTCTCAGCCGCATCAACCTTCCATGTTTCTTGCCGCCTACATAGAATCTTCTATTATAGTTCATGTGTTTCCTTGCTTCCTACTCCCGGCAGATAAAATAGCGGTTTCCTAAATATAGGGACTTGAGTGTGCTGGGTAGATCGTTTTTATTAACCCCTTTATCTCTTGGTGAAGTAGGCTTACACTCATGTCCTTAGTTATGGCCTCATTCCCAACTTGCAATTTGAGATCGAATTTCCATGTCGCGTTGATATTTATTATGATATCAGATGGCGATTGAGACGCAGGCAAGGTTATAATCGCCTGTAGGGCTTCCCAACGGTGATCTCACGATGTAAAAGCCCCATTCCTAGGAGCTTAAAACAAAAGAGGTCTATCCTCAAACAAATATCATCTCTGTCCTTGCCTCTATCGTGAGCCAGTTAATGATTTACGCCTGGAGCAAACTCGTCTTTTCTTCGTTGCACACGATCCACATGACCTTGTTATGACCGATTGGACTAGATAGGTTATTTTATACAAGTTCACTCATAAGAGTAAGCACTTAGCTACCACGATGTATCATACGTTACAAGAGTGCTAACATGATCCTCGAATATGTTTTTTTTTATATAGTTTAAGAGTACTCGTTGAAGAGGTCCTTGCTTGAAAGTTCTTACGCGTAGGGTTTCGGTTTGGGCTACCCATGGGCACCTAGCCTTAGATCTTTTTAGAGTAAGTTTTTTGACAAAAAGCCTAGATTAATACATANTAAAAATTTGGATTTTTTATTTTTAAATTCAATTTTATAACTAAATAAATATTTATTTTAAATAATTAAACTAGTTTTATATTATATTTTTATGTTTATTTTTTTTGTATTTGGGCTTTGGGCTTTTGGTAAAACCTAAGACCTAAGTATGGTCTGTGTGTTAGGTGCCCATGGACTTGCTTGGGTTTTGGGTTCTTGGCATTTGGGCTGGGTCCCAAGACCCTACTTACGCGGCAACGGGATTTATACGCTCTAGATGGAATTGAAAAATTCTGGAAAGGATACATAACTGGCAATAAACGGTCTTCACTCTCGCAGTCAATTCGCATCCTCCAAAACTGTGTTGTATGGCCATCAGCGAAGCGACGGCGACGAGTCCCAAACTATCACAGAACATAACAATCACACTTTATGTCCGGCACTACTAGTACAACGTTCAAAGGGCCACGGCCTGCGAGGACCCAGCTTCCTACGCCACTACTAGCGTCTTACCTTATAGTATCGCATATGCCTACTCACCTATACACAATGTACCTTGCCTGCGCTAGCAACATTGGAGACATTATTCTTTCAAGTCTCCTATTTGCTGCTATTAATGCTTCTATTGCCCCCCTATTTTCCATGGGCCGTGCTATCCCGGCTGACGAATTCATCACCTCTATTCCGTCTATAATTCTTTGGTCCTGGAGCAACCTTCTTCACTTTTCTCTTCACAACCAAAAACAAAGTGACACGATCGCAGAGGACAAACTAAACAAACCCTGGAGACCAATTCCGTCTGGGCGCCTAACTTCGGAGCAAGCAACGCGCATATTATATGTACTACATCCTCTGTGTTTCTGCATTGCTCTATTTATAGGAGGGTTTGTGCCGTACGCCGTCCTGACCGCATTCCACCTCTGGTATAACGAATGGGGCGGCGCTTCGAATGGGATCATCAAGAATATCCACAATGGAATTGGGATCGTTTGTTTTTATGCCGGCCCACTTGAGGTTGTTACACAACATTCGGTTGTTACAGCCAATCGCGAATTCAAGATTTGGTTGGCTTTATTGGCAGCTATTGTTGCTACAACTAGCCATACTCAAGACTTCAGAGATATGAAAGGAGACCTGGCTGCTGGACGCCGGACTATACCTCTTGTATACGGAGACACTCAATCCAGGATATTCGTGGCCATTGTAACTGCGCTATGGACACATGTGGCGTCTTTACTGTGGGAGGGGAGATGGAACCGATCACTATGGTCTTGGTGGGATATCGATGGTATTAAATCTATTTTTCAACCGGGGTCAACAAGGTGACAAGATGTCCTGGTATCTCTGGTCGGTCTGGATCCTAGGGATCATTGTGATCCCATTTTTTGAGTTCGATTAGCGGTGGTTATAGTTAGCCATGGGCTACGGGGTTGGCCGTTGGAGTTGCCTACCCCGTCTTCCACCTAACCTAGTGTCTCAACACTATACCCATATATACTTTGGACTTAATTTTTTCTTACATACATCTTCATCCTGTATAAGAACTATTATCAATCACTTATTTATCACGCAGGACCACGCATCTCCGATAACCTTCCCTTGAACGTCGACTCTGTTGAAATGGCAGGTATATGAGTGGTTCAGTTTCATTGAGTTGACCGACTGACTGAATTTAGGTAGGTGGGAAGACCTCTATATATGCACGATTTGGTGACCGTTGCCCCTATTGGTAGACTTAACATGACAGTGATTCCTTGACCCCTTATACTTTCGATCGACTCTAGATCGGTTTTCATATTCAGAGTCTCGTTAGGAATTATATTACGACTAACAGTAACGACTAGGCTTCCTAGATACGCGAAGCCTTATAGCTGCATCCCAGATATTTGCCTATTAAATAATCCAGCTTCAAATTTAATGCAGAAAAACAAAAGTATCTCGAAGCTACGGAGTTTGGTCTCTTTCCTGCACTCTGGTGGCTGGATTCTCCTATTCAACAGCTCAAAATTATATCTTATCTTGCCATCTGGCTCTTTACCTGGGAAGATGAGATTGATGAACCGGTCCGAGCTTTCTCGGAAGACATCAGGGGTGCTGAATCCTACAAAAGTGACATCCTCAAGTTCGTAGGCATTTATCTTAACCTTTTACCCAAAGACACAAGACACCACCGTCTACTAAACCAAATAATTCAAAGCTTTGACATCATTAGATAATAACTGAGTGAATCTTATGATCGGAATCAATGTCAACGGTTCTATGATGGGATTGTCCGATTCATGACAGCATCCGATGCAGAACAGAGACACCGATTATCAGGGAATATTCCATCGCTAGAAGATTATTGGAACTTCCGACTCGGCACAAGCGCAATATACATAACCACCGTGAGCACAGAGTTCGCATTGTCAATACGCTTACCATTAAATATAATGCAGAGCGAGTCGATGCGGGGATTGTAACGCGAGACGATAACTTCAATCACAAACGACCTGTTATCATTGAGGAAGGAGCCCAAAAACGGTTGCATTGAGAGCATGATTCCATTTGTTTTCGCCTTGGTGGATGATATTGATGCCCCAGTATCTAAATTTATATTTGCCATACACATAGCTAAAGGGGGGTTCGAACAAGCAGCCAAGGATCTCGCTATACAGGCAAGTAAAATAAATTGTCTCGGCGAAACGGAGGATTTCATCTAGGTCCAAAGAAGCAATTTCGTTGGCAATATAGTTTGGAGGCAAGCTTATGTTGAACATCAAGATATCCAGGTAAGAGAAGTCTGTTAACAGCTGCTAGTCTTCAGACAGGAAGATACATGATGGCAGAGGCTAAGAACGAGGACGGGAGTCACAAATTCGTGCTATGACTCTGTGGGGAGGTACTATACGAACTTGAGGGGCTGTTTCCTTAGGATAATTGATACACGAGAGTAGGTATCTCACACGCAATTTGTATATACCAACCCGTTCTTACTCATTGCGGCCATCACAAGTTATCTAGATCAGTTAGTTAGGTCAATAGGGCCACTTCAGTCGATTGAAGTGAGCGCCCTCATTTTTTTATAATAGAGGTATAACTAAGTAAAAACTAGGGTATTAACTTGTCCAGTGTCCGCCAACATATACGCCTCGTTAAACGCTCAATCCCAACGCCCCCCCCCCCCCCAAAAAAAAAGAAAAGAAAAAGAAAGAGACCCTAGCAACAAGACAGCATAGAAAAACGTGGCAATAAGATCCCTTAGACAATCTTGACCATTTATAATACCTTTTAAACCGAGTGCCAAGAAGAGAATTGGTGTTTCTGTTGCAATTTGTACAACGATGCTAGTTACTGCTAGTTCCTAGCTCATACGGAGGCAATGTATCGTATGGTGGCAAGTCGGAAGCCTTGTTTTCCGCACCGGGCGGCTGCGAAGAAGGCCCTGCTGTGGCGGCAGGCGGCGTTGTGGGGACCTCAAGCGGAGGGAGGACATTGACGGCGTATTCTCTGTCGATATTTTTCGTTTTGCCTGTGACTTCGAACTCGAAACTAATTTCAACGGAATAGTCCTGTGAGATATTGTACGTTGCAAATGACGAGGGAAACGCGCCAATTCTCCCAGTACCTAGGGCTTGTGTGTTGACAATCTTAGTGTTGTCATTGGCTTTAGAAAACGGCCCCTTAGTATCTATAGCACCCATTGCTTCGAATACTGTATAGTTTCCCTCGGATTCTGGACAGCTGAATATTGTCCTGTGTGCTCGAACTTTTGTGTGGGCCTTAACTTTCACATGGAAGGACTTCAGCCAAACTTCGGGGATTAGAGTCGCAGTGCACTCCTTTTCGCGCGGTTTGATTCGGACTTCAAAGCAAGCGGGCTGCCCGAGGTAAAGCTCCCTGGATGCTAAGCACACCCAGTCAAATGAATACGTAGGGAAATGCCCTGCGCCAAAGAAGGCCTTAGTCTTCTGTCTGAACCCGGCTGGTCGGTCCGCCTCTGGCAATAGTAGCTCATTCGACACCGCTACGATGCCACGCCAATCGATTGGTTTTGTATTCAAGACCTGGGGGGTTCTCGGGCCCTCATAGTGAACCACGGGTTCTAGATACTTGATTGGCTTGATCACTTCCACCTGCAATTGAGGCATGACAACGTCAACACCAATACGGTACTCCACAAATGCTTCATATCGATGAGCGAAGCCGCGATAGGAATCTTGGAAGCTCGCTGGTAGCGGTTGGTTACGATGGCATATGAACGTGGGATTCTCAGAAAAATCATCAGCGACTAGAGCGTCTGCGGCTTGGGGGAAGAAAAGCTTGAACGGGAATATCCCTATGTTTCCTGGTAACGCCCTGAAAGAATCGTCGTACACGAGGGACCTATGGGCGAACAGCGGTGCCCGTCCGCGATAGATGTTAGTGTTTTGTCCGTTGGACTTCCAGATCTTCGTCTTTGCACGTCCATGGAGAGTGACGTGGACCTTGAGAGGCCCGAAAAGCTCGGTGCTGGCATTGCCGTGTCCGGGAGAATACTTTATACTGATATGTCCCAGGACCGGATCGCTATTACCACAATGAATCCTTTTAGGGTCATCAAGGACGATACTAGTTTGAAGCGTACCGACCGACATAATCGGAGCAATTGAGTTATTGTGGCGAGTATGACTTGCGTGTATGGGCGGATTGATGTTGTAAATGGGGTAAATGACACCGTTGGGGCATCGCCGGGAATCCTCACATTATTATGCTGCTAAAGCCAGGGATATTCTACGGCGTAGCACAATTGTGGCGATGGTGTGGCTGTGTATGGCACTTGGGTATCTATGTTAGGTAGGTAATTGTAGGTATCTCTTTAGCTAAAGAGTTGAAGGCAAGGTTAGATTGAATAAGAACAAATCCAATTCCCCTAAATGGAAATCGCATATTACTATAAATATATACTACGAGGTCGAGGTGGAGAATGATGCGTCGTGGGTTCTATTGTGGATTCTGCTGTTAGTTCGAGTATTTAGTAGCGTTCTATCCCTTAGACACTCGCGAAGTCTCCTACATATTTGCCTTGTCTGACGATTAATAGCACGACGTTGATATCGCTTCTATAAACACTTCCGGGAGTCTCCGAAATCCATGGGGGCTGAAAGCCAATAAAGAAAGGTTTAAACAAAGCGAAGAGACAAGAGACNAAAAAAAGAGGTAGTGAGGATAATGTGGAACTAGATGTGACGTCAGAATTGTCGATCTGTAGAAGTGGCTTATGATGGGCTGATGTAGCCGTCAGAAAGCCGACCTCTCCCTATCTTTACCCGTTCGATGGACATCCTTTCACTTACCGTAAAATAAGACAAAGAAAGATATCTGTTTTACAGTATCATGATTAGATATGTCTTCGATTACACTATTATTATTATGATCTACAAGTCCTTTGGTCCAAAACAGTAGTGTCCCGCCCAATTCGGGTTGAGCCGACGGTCGATTGCTGTGCCGTGTTCACTTAATCAGGGCTGAGGATTTGTACCGTATTTATCGTGAGAGTCTTCCGTACATGATAGTGATTCATGCGCAAGCTTAGCTTTTCAACTCGGAACTTTGCCTTCCCCCTCCAATTAAGTAGACTCGGTCTACTGTCGTTAATTCGATACGGAAACTAAGGCGCGCAATCCCTATAAAAGTCACCTGCCGTTTGATGGACCAGATAGTAAACCTGCAGTTTCAACTAGCTAAGCATTTAATCGGCCGATTGGCCTGGGTGCTGAGTCCAACTAGGCGCCGAAAAACCGGGTCATTCGGGGCATGAGATACGCCTTGTGAATGAATCATTGCACACGCCTACAATTTCTAGATGTCGGTATACCCTTTAGAATAATAAACTCTGGATTGCTTCTAAAGTTAATGGGCGAGGAAGCTATGCGATCGATTTTGAAGTATTTAGTGATGAGTTTGGAGAAAGGTGGTAGATGTGATCGTCCCGGAGCTAGCGGGTTTAACCAACCTTTAAAACACTAGCCAGTGTTGTTATATCCTTGGCTCTGGGAGCTGGTTGTAAGGGGATCGGTTATTCGGAAACGCTGTTCTACTAATTGAAGACGAACTTAAACCTAAGATGGTAATTGCTCTACACTACTTTACCTATTTTTTGCTCTATAGCTTATAAGAAATCTACTAAAACCTATTAAAACTAACTTGTTATAATAGGCTTTATCCCGCCTTTCCTTGGGATTTCTTAGATAAGCTACTGAGGTATAATGTGTGATGTTTGCTGTGATAATGAGGCTTCCACTCTTATATATATTATTTATATTTATGAAACTTAAATATCCTGGCCGTTTCTGTTGTTCGCGACACTACCGTAGAATGATAAATAGGCCTTAATATGTTCAACATCCACAATCATCATTACATATCGACGCATGGTCAATGATTAGTCAATCTATTCACTCAATCTATGAATAGAAAACCAGCATCGTGACGAACTGGGGGGATTATGATTCCCTGAGACGCGACGTCGGGGAGGGTGATTATGTCCTTCTCGCGTGGTTAAGGTCGCAGGACTGAATCATTCCAAAAACCGATATTGTTCCCTACTCACAGGCAGAAAAGGAACGATGTTAGGCCGACTAAACTTATAGGCAAGTATTCGGCTCTAGGAAATTGTCCCTATCGTTCTTGCATAATACCCGTTCTCAAGGAGCCCTTACTGAAACATGAAGGAAGGCCGTTGTGGGATAACGTTGGGAGCCTGCGTAGGCAACGTCGTGGTAATTAGCTACGATACTCTCGTCGAGAGAATAAAATTTACGCGGTAGCCGTTCAGAAAAGAATGCCTCCAAACATAAAGCTGATATGTATACAGCACAGATCTGACGATAAGGTAACCCCCAAAAGGGGCTTCACCCCCTGCCGGCTGACACGTGGGCTGCCCTAATTACAGCGGGTACAGGATATGGGGCGCAGCCAACAAAGAATTACTATAAATAGTAGTTATTTTTAGCCCTTCGGGTAGTTCCTTTAGTGTATCTAGACAATGCTAAGCGCGAATGCCTGCTATAGAACCAAAGTTCGATGTGCAAGCTAATTAATAATCAATCTCACCGTCATAAGTTTGGGCGGAATTAACGACTGTTAACTGTTAGGGCGCCAACGATCTAGATTTCTTGGAACGGCGCGAAGCATTACATGATACTAGTGTAATCGAGCGGAGTTAAGGATAAGTTATGAAGGTGAGGTGAAGTAACCCCATGAAGCATAGCAACCGTTTCAAAGCCTGACCCTCGAGGCCTAAACCTATACTTCAATCGAAGGTAGGTCGCGAATTTTCCTCCGAAGTGTAAACAACGTTATCGTTTTACAATAAAGCCTTCTCATGATTTTAACAGTCTAAATACCTACATTGGCACTCTTGTAACTTTTATCGTTTTAAAATTATTGAGCCTAGTGCAGTTGGGTTCGCGGTTGGATTACACGTAACTAAGCCCCAGAGAATAAATACCGTTGGAGTCGGTCGGGGCTTTTACCACATAGCCCTATAGCTCGTGTATTAGCAGGGCAGATTTATCCAGCGCAGATAGAATAGAACATAACGTTCCTTTAGCGATTCCAACAATTACGTCTAGAATATTGGCACGGTTATGCCAAATTATCCAAATCCTTCATAGAAGATTATTCATCGGATAATGAGCTGCGCCCCGAGAACTTTTTACCGCGGTCGTGTAATGATCCTGGGTTGGGGGATACACATTCATACACTGAAACCGACCCCTACCAGCTGTGCATTTTATTGAGGCAACCTCATGTATCAAGGATGCCGACATTCAAGCCTCATGTCTCATTGGAACGATGTTCCCATTTAAGACACAGGGCTTAGGATGGGTTTGTTGAATCAATGTGCTGCCAATATCTTACTTTAACCGCCTCTGGAGACTGACGGTAATCAATCCCGCAATCCCACTATGTCGACCCATCATCTAGCAGACCCCTGCCACTGTCGACCTTGGCACAAAAACTGTGAGCCTACATGCTCACAGGCAAAGTTCGCCTCTGAGGGAGCGCCGGCTATACCTCTGAAAAATTTCCGCATCAGTGGTGAGAGAGGTTGCACAACATGTGCTATCATTACTAGCGGTCTTGTCATCCCCGACATCAAAGAGATATGGCGGCGGTCTATCGAGCCGGCACTCCGTGCCCAGCGCCAAGGAGTAGTGGCTGAGTTGCGAAATGACGAAGAAGAGATACGAATCGAACTCATGGAAGTAGGAAATGGGCGACGGGTCTTACGGACCCGGGCATCCAACAATTCGATAGACTGGAGACACTTCAACCTCTGGCGCGAGGGACACTCTGGTAAGGGATCCATAACTAGACACACGAATTCTAACCGTTAAACGTAAAATTTCTCTAGGCTACCAAAATGGGCACTGTAAAGCTTTCTCTGAGCTGAACTACCAGCCAGTAGAGCGCACAGACTCGGAGCGCAGCATGGAAAACCTGAAAGACTGGATTAGAATCTGCGATGAAAGCCACACATGTTGCTCGAGCGAAGATCCGGTTCTACCCTCACGCGTTGTTGAGGTCACTGTAAGATTATCAGCGGCACCAATACATAAAAGAATAATTAATAGACTAACCGGGATTAAACAGGATGACCGCGTACGAGTTATTGAGACCCAAGGCAGACGGGATCGATACATGACCCTAAGCCATAGATGGGGTGCCAACGAAACATTCACACTAACGGAGTCGAACATGGACGTGATGACCAACCATATTCCCTGGGACACAATACCAAAAACATACCAAGAATCTATAGAGGTAACCCGGCTCCTCGGACTCAATTACATATGGATCGACAGCCTCTGTATCATACAAGATGACGGACAGGACTGGAAGAGGGAAGCGGGGAGAATGAAATCAGTATATGGCAACTCGTACCTAAACATAGCCGCCACTGAAGCATTGGACTCATATGGGGGTTTATTCATGTCGGGAAGTCTCACCACCAAATACCCCGCCCAGAAGGTCCCCCGAGATACTACGATCCAGATTCGGCCCCAGCCCGACCGAACCCACGCGGGGTTTGGCAGTAACTATTACTACACTGCAGGCCACCCTCTCATGCAGCGCGGCTGGGTTTTGCAAGAGCGCGTCTTGTCGCCACGAGTAGTCTACTACGACGCAGATGAGCTGAAGTGGGAGTGCCAGACCGACGCCGATTGCCAGTGTGGCGGCATGGTCGTGCTATCGAATTTCAAGCAGGACTACTACAAATCATTGAAGCACGATGGGGTCCCATTGCCGTACGAGTGGATGCGTATCAGCGAGAAGTACTCATGTTTGAAGTTCACATACGACAGTGACCGGGTAGTTGCGCTAGCCGGGCTCGCCGAGCAAGGGGTTCAATCCGGAAAAGGAGGCAAATACCTAGCCGGGCTTTGGGAGCGCAACCTCGCGCATCAGCTGTGTTGGCAAGTCTCCAATACACACCGAAGGCCCGACACATACATCACCCCTAGCTGGTCGTGGCTTTCTGTTTTCGGACAGGTGCATTATTCCAACCGTATGGATTTCACCTCGGTGTGCTTGAATGTTGATATCAAGATCACGGAAGTGAGTTGCACGAATAAAGAAGGAGGTATTCCCACCACTGTCACTAGTTCTATTGTGGGATTTCTACGACTCAAAGGGCGAGGGCTGAAGATGCGGGCCGACGTGACGGACTATGGTACCCAGTCAAGCCCACCGGTCTACCACTTGCGAAGAGAGGGCGACGACCATGGGCTTCTGGTTCGAGTGGACTATATAATGAGCCGAGAAGATGCCGACGCTGTTAAGGAAGTGTTTTTATTATTCTTAGGCAGTTTATGGCCTAACGGAAACGGATTCCTTGTTCTTAAGTCAGTCTCGGGCGATAGCCCTAAGTTCGAACGACTTGGGTTCACGTGGCTTGAAAAGGGGAGTAAAGCTAAGGTCTCGGAACAGCTGCTGGCATATTGCAAAGTAGAAGATGATGTTATCATTGTTTAGGCATTTCTGGGGAATATCACATTCGCCGCTACTAGCGCCTTATAATACCCACGCTGTTGGCGTGCTCTATAAGCAGGAACAAACGGCGATACAATAAAGCGAAAGCTCAACATCAAAGAAATAACTTGAACAAAAAACACTACCTTTGTTCTATTTCAAGGCAATAAACCGGTTCAATTAACTCTTTGCTTGCTTTACATCATAGTATTGTTCGAATCTATATTTAAAACCTCTAAATCCCATCTCCAATAGTGTAATATAGAGCCAATAGTTCGGAGGGCAAAAAAGTGAAAAGTAAATTTCTGAAAACAGCACTGATCAATCACATACACCAGCCAAGTCGGCGTTTATTACTACCTAAGGTACTCTTGGATTCACCAAATTTTCAGAATGTCGTCACGAAGCCCTTCCGCCTTGTCACAGAGCTCTTCGGTATCATCACGAAGGCCTCCCACACCGTCGAGACGGCCTTCTACACCGTTGCGAGGGCCTCCTACACCGTCAAGAAGGCCTTCCACACCGTTACGAAGTCCCTCTGCATTAGCAATGCAATCTCCAAGCAGGGGATCCTTTTTCATTTGTCGCCATGAGCCCGCAGCCTCACGCCTTAATTCATCCATGATGCGCTTTTCACTGGACTCCAAAACCCTTGGGACGAAGAAGTGTTACGAGTGCCAAACTTCTACAGCCGCGGGGACGCTTAATCTCATTAGTGCCATGACTCTAGCGCCGGACTTAGACAAGATTGACCCCAACATGCTAAAGCAAGCGGCACAGCTTCTTTACGAGCGGATAGCAGGGCTCCGGCGTAAGATAGAGAACGGTTTCAAGGACCAATGGGGCAACATCGAGCTCGCTTTTGCCACATTTTGCTATCACCACATCCCTGAGGCACAACTCAACAACATCTGCCATGGTGTTCGCACGAGGTTCGGCGCAGGTCTCGACCGGCAGTTTTTGAGAGCTCTCTCTGAAGCGGCTTGTCGGGAAAACAAAGTCTGGGAGTACGTCATCGACCCTACCGAGCCTACCGTCTATACCACCTTGAACGCCTATATCCAGAAGCTTCGGGATGGGACTGAGTTGATTGAGAAATTCACGCAGGTGCAGGAAATGTTCAAAAATGCTGAAGCCCTAGGCAGGCTGTCTACTGAGACTGTTGCTATTCTAACCGAGATCGATTCTCGTATTGAGCGGCAGACAACCCCCGCACGTAAATGATGGGGGAAAGGAAAACTACGCGGAGAATATAAAATAAATCTAAGCTATACGCAATGTTTCAATAGCCAACATTTTTCTTTCGTTAGCATACTCGGTAGATACAATAAACCGCCATTCTTTATTATAGAGTAAAAGTATTGCCAAAATAAAATACCTTGTTTTTCATTTAGTTGCTCTTTCTTTCTTTATCCCAACGATTAACTCTTTTGGCTTCTGTTGTTCCTGTTTATGGTTCGGAGTGTCAAAAGAGTAAGTATATGAGTGATTCACTTAGCTTGATTCAACTGACTGACTGATGGTAACTCTTTGACGTCATATATTTTCGACACGGGGTTATGGAACGGGGTTAGCACGTGTGCTGCTGGAGAGCCAAAACTTGATCCCCTCAATATAAATAGCTTTTTAGAACCTATAAGCTCGCCCATTACAGCTTGTATCTATCATTCATCTAAAAAAAAAAATGGACTAGTCTTGGGAACCTTTTATAATTCATGTGTTTTGTTCTATAACTCTACCCTTGATAGCAGTCCGTGCGCGCATCTGGCTTACGCAAGTACTCAGCTCTCCAGGGGAACAGTGTCAGCAAAGGGACCAAACATGCCACCACGGTCTCCACTGACGCCAACCTCCGACACCAACTTTCTCAACAGCTGCTCCTCCTCTTCTGTAAGAACGACCTCTGATGCAGCGAAGTTCTCCTCCAGATATGCTATCTTCTTCGTGCCGGGAATTACGAAGATGTTCTCCCCCTGCGCAAGCAGCCAAGCGAGAACCAGTTGGCCCGGAGTGCAGCCCTTGCGCTTGGCGACCTCGGCGAATTTATCAACTAGTTGAATGTTTTTCTGGAAATTCTCCCCCTGGTAGCGGGGTAGCATAACTCTGGCATCGCCGGGTTCAAAGTCGGCGACGGAGCGGAAACGCCCTGTCATTATACCACGACCCAGTGGCGAATAGGCGAAGACGGAGATGCTCAATTCCTTGCAGGTATCGAGGATATGTGTGCCAGATGGCCCCTCAATGTCGAGCGTCCAGGGGTTGTACTCGAACTGTACGGCATGGACCGGGTGGACGGCATGCGCGCGCCGGAGCGTGGCGGAGGAAACCTCCGAGAGGCCGATGTACTTGATCTTGCCTTCGCTGTAGAATGTTTAGGTACCGAAGGAAAACACGGAGCAGATCATTTAATACTAACTGTACTAGCTCTTTAAGCACTTGCATGGTCTTTTCGATCGGGACATCAGGGCTGGCCCGGTGCATGTAGTAAAGGTCGATCTGATCAACACCGAGACGCTTCAAGCTGATCTCAATGCGTTGTCGGCAATACTCGGGCGAAGAGTCAACTGTAATGCCACCAGATTCTTCGTGTTTTAGACCAAATTTCGTAGCTAGGAAGATCTCGCGGCGACGGTCAGGGTGAAGCTTAAACCACTTCCCAATTGTCTCTTCGCTATCGCCGTACGCGTCGGCTGTATCCCAGTTTATGCAGCCGAGTTGCCAAGCCCTATCGAGGAGCTTCAAGCGGTCTTCGTTACCGCTGGTATCGAGAAGGTTAGAAAAACCACCGTCTTAGTCCACGGGGTAAGCACCGCACTTACTCGGCCGCGCCATAGCCGACACTGAATCCCATAAGGCCAAACCCAATAGCCGGAAGGAGAGGGCCATCTTTGCCTAGTTTACGGACAAGAGTGGGGGTAGATGGGGCCATATTGTCTAGATGGTGCTCGGATAGAAGGTTTGGGCAATTGAGAAATCGCAGAAATCAGTTTGGTAGGACTAGGTGCTACACCTGAAAGAAAACGAAATTAACGGTGGTGTCTCACTCTTATAGTGTAACCCATTATTGTCGAGACATCTCCCTGATCACCCGATATTTGTAATCCTGTAGCTGCGATTAGGATATTCTCGTAAACGTATGCACCCTGCTTATGTGGCCTTCGAACAATGGCCATTGACTTGTGTTGATGGCCTCGTTTGAGGTGGGGAGACGGTTGGAAGTCACGCCGCCGGCCCCATGCCACCTACAAGGCTCGTGCATAGCTCCTTGTCTCGGAAACAACGACGCCGTTAAATCCACGTTGGTTCATTCCAACATGGAATTAACGGTATGTGCCACCTTCTCTGCAACACTCCGATATGGTTTCCCGTGATTGCCCAGAGAGGCGGTATTATGAAGTACTGTACCTAGGTAGGTACTACCCCTCACGGTACCTGCAAGTCGATTACCTAAGCACTCTACAACATCAGCATCAATATCAACATCGTCTACCTATTGCTACAGTGCGAAATAACAAGAAGCCGCGTAGGCTCGTAATGTGCCATGTTTGGTTAGTGTCTCATATGATATTGATGTAATTACCCCTCCTCCGGTGTACAGTAGGTACCTCTAGGATATGTAGGCTACTGTTAGAACCTTAAGTACCATCTATCTACAGCACACTCTGGGGCACTTAGATAAGTTTTGGCCGGTCCTCTACTTATATTACCCTTTAGAATCACTTATAGAAGCAACTAGGCCCTCGCTATACTGTAGTGTAAGACGTTGTTGCGTGAGAACCCGTCTGGGAGAGTGTTATACGCGGGGCGGCGGGTGGTTATCACTATTCAACAGGAATATCATGTTTATTTCTCAATCTGAGCTAACTTGGCGATTTATCCCTGAACGCCCGCACAATCGCGACTCGAATAGACAATCATACATGTCTAGCAAATAAAGTAGCAATCAATGTTGCGGTTCTAGATGAGTTGTTAGCTTACGGATAGACTTATATCCCAACACGGGGGAGGGTAAGGGGCAGGCTTACTCTAGGGCTAGCACGTGACGTCCAAGCCCCCACCACGCATCTTGCGCTGCCCGCGCTAATTCCTGTCGTCCAACTTTGCGAACCGATTGAGAACTGTATGTAGTCTTTAGGATTCCCTCGTGCTTCGGGAGTTATGACAAGCGACAAAGGCAGCTTGGAGTTAAAATCGAGCCCGTGGCCGTCGCCGGCGCTGATTAGCGCGGGGTCTCTACCGTTAGGGGCGAAACCAAGCGTTCCGATAGTGTTCCCGGCCCCGTCCCACATCGTCGCCCGTTCGATATAGTAAGTGTACAGTCGTTCAGTACCGGGCCCGTTGGTCCCTTTCCAGGACTCGTCTTCTTGTAGATGGAATGAGCAAGTGCCTGGTGTGTAACCCTGGTCAACGGCTGGGGTGATGATGTAATTAACCCAGCCCGCGCCGAGTCGCCCGCCACGCTTCCAATTTAGCGGATTATTAGCGTCATCCCCGTCGCAGCCTATACGGTTACATGAATTAGCATAAGACGAATATGGAAGACATAGTAAACGGGGTTAGGCACAACTCCGTCGCCTCCGTCTAGGTTATAGAGAGGACTTACTATCCATGATGGCAGTCATGTTATTGATACAATAAGTCTCTGCGTTGTCTGAAATGTCCAGACCTTCTGGCCAATCTATTCCGAGGCTAACTTCATATCGCGAGCCTGTGTTGTAGGTACGGGTAATAGAACCACTGTTCTGATCATGTGTCTTTTGTTGGCCGACAGTGCCGCAAAATTGGGAGATTTTATCTTTAAGGTCGTCTCGGGCAAGGAAATTATTGACTTCTTTTGCTTTGCATTCGAGGCCTTGGGGGTAACCCGGGTCCGTAGGCCCTGTGTTGTATTTCAGTACTTGATCGATGATAGTGTTCGACACCTCCCTGTACCCGGAGCTCGTAGGATGCATGATACGCGCCCAGATGACAGGAAGATCTGCATATTTGGCATCTTGCTGAGCTAAGTGGCCCAAGGACGCTGTCATGGAGTCTATGCTGGTATAGGCGGAGTTGAGCATAGAGAGATTCCCATTCGTCGCTTTTATTTGGTCCACTGTCGACTTGCCACCTTTCGGCGGGACCAAGATGGAGTCAACTATGTCGAAAAAAGTGCTCGAGTTTGAGCCTCCCAGAGAAGAAGAATTTCCGTAAGGGGCACCGTGATGTATAAACCACGTCCGCTTGTCAATTGGCATTTTGTGGTATGTAGGATCGCTTTCCGGCTCGCAAAATCGGTGTCCATCAAACGATTTCTCGAAGTCAGAGACGAAGTAAACCCCACCAACAGTGCTCTCCAAATAGGACACGGCTTGTTCAATCACGTCGTTCAACCTAATTCCCGTCAATCAACATAGATATTGTTGAAGTGGTCACGATATACTTACTTTAGGACAAGGGAGTTCATATCTTGTCGAAGGTTTACCTTGATATACGTGGGAATGTTGTATGATGGCGACCAGCTGACCGTATCACACTGCGTATCGTCATCGTTCCAAAGGCGTACGTATCCAGTAACATATCTATATATGAATTCATTAGTCATTACCCAGTCGTTGTGTTTATGAAAGAAGATATCCTATCACGGGATTACATACAATTGAAATCCCGAGTTAACAGTCCTGCCCCTTATTAAAATCTGTTGCAGACTATCGACAATTTGTTGACCGAAAGCTTTCTTAGGGTCATCCAATGCTGCATGCGCGGCTTTGAGGACGGTAACACAGTCCTAGTCTGAGTTAGCGCTTCATACGAGCAGCTGAAGACTAAAATAGGAAAAGACGTACGTCGTGCCCAACCCATTGGTATACACAGGAATTCATTATCTAGCGTAATTGTTAACAGTGACACAACCAGAACAAAGCTTCAGGAGACATCTTACATCTGGAAAGCCAATATCATCCCAAGAAAGGCTTACAGTTCCAAACTGCGGCTTCTCCATTTTGGGATAATTGGCTTTAGGTTCAGGCAATATAAGTGCAATCTGGCTGTCGTTCACATCTCGCATCTTTGCGCCCGCGCAAGATGCAAAGACGAAAGTCCGGGAGTCAGAGTGCCCGGGCAATCTCGCGTCTTGATTCATCTGATAGGGATATGCCAATTTGAAACGGTTGCACGCCTCATTCAGTGAGTCATTAGGCCCATCTGCACCGACACCAGCAGAGAAAGAGTCCCCAATGGCAAACCACTCCGTAATATCCTGATTCTTGGGCGGCTCAACATATTTGGGGATAGTTGCAGTGTCGATAAACTTACCAACGGCCGGATCGAGATCGCGCGCAAAGTATCGGTCGAATGGACTAGCGTAGCCCAGACCGACCAAAAGAGGCAGAAGAAAGCGTGCATGAAACATCACGGAAATTTCTATGCTTTGCTGCTCAGATTAGTCTGTCGAATGTTAGGTGCGAATGGAAAGAGTATGTGATCATGCATGATTCCTAGATGTTGGGCTATTTATGAGGCTTTGTACCTAATGTTAGGGATTTATTATAGGGGAGGCAAGGGAGACGCCGTTATAAACCGAAGCCAGCCCGAAACTCGAGAACGCTCAATATCTATACAAACTTGAAACAAATAAAATAACAGGGATCGTGTAGCAATCTAGTACTTTGGGCCATTGCATAACTTCTCATCCTAGTCTTCAGCAGGTCCCGTTTGCATCGCCGAATACCATGTTCTTCAGTCTTCATCCAATCATAAGGTGTGACAATCATGATTCCTGAGACCTATGTTTTTATTGTACACCGTCACCATCCTCCCTAGTTCCTAATCCCTGCGAATGCCGTACAATCGCCACGATGCACTAAACACTGACTGTTGATGAGGCTCTGCTGGCTTATGGTCAGTGTATCTGTCTTCTAATTAGAATTCTCTGTCGCGCACTGTCATTGACTTCTTAATGTTTTATTTTTTTTACGAACTGCATGAATTGAGGCTTCGAGAGATTTTCTTCTCTAGTGTCATAAAAATCAACCGATCTCGAGAGTCTAGGATATTCTTCGGTTTGTTAACGCCTAGACTGGTAAAGCGGTGTCTTATTAATGACGTATCGTATACATATGTATACACATATTATCGCAGTCTGTGCATATGTTTGAAGTTGATATGGAAACTGTCTCTCACACTTCCCTTTCTCTTGGTGATCCTATTTCACAATCTATTTTGAAAGTTATTACTTCCTCTCTAGACTGGGGATACCTTTTGGCTTGATGAATGTGAGGAGGCTGGGCCATCATAGGCCTCATCCTTATGCGCTCTGCAGTAAGCGCCATCCTTAGGCATACCTGACATTCATGAGGTGTGATTTGAGGTCAGCGCCGCCTTTCTCGCTAGGTATTTCGGAAGGTAACGCCGATTTGAACTCATGAGTTCTCCTCATATACCCGTAGATGCCACCAGAGGAAGGGTGGGAATCCGGAACCAAGGTGAAATAGTTTCTCTTCAAATTGAAACAAGTATTCTTGCTTCAATGCGTGCCTGAATTCTCAGACTTGCTTGATAATTGGTACGTAGAAGAGCCCTTACCACTAGAAACTGCATTTCTAATTGGAACTTGGGACTAATTCAATTGACCTAATACGTCGACTCCCTGAACGTTGATTGGCTACTCCGAGAAGCGCGTTTGGACTTATCGTCGACGTCATCGATATAGTACTAATCGCGTTACGTCAGGGCCTGTGACATAGCAGAAACTATCAAATTAATAGAATCTATCTGAAGAACGGATTCAATCGTAATATCGTGCTTGACCAAGGAAAAATCATCATTTCTACTGATCGAACATGGAACCTTCGGGCGCACCACAACCTCCTCGGAGCGCGGCCTATGAAGTGGAAGGCAATGCTGTGACATTAAACCCGTCCGAAGAGCGCGCAGCTCACCTTCATAATCACGGGCGCCCTGTGGCTCGACGTGGCCCGGGAAATCACTCTTCAAACATACAAGACGCTGTACCCTCAAGTCTAGGGCGGGGTGCGCACGGCGCGCCGGCGGGAGAGGAACAATTCGGCGGGACACGGGAAGAAGCCGGGCAGCACAGGGAGTTAGAGGGTGATCAGATGCGGGCGCCAGGGGAGGGCCAGGTAGCAGATGCTGTGGATCGCAAGCCCGGAGCTACGGGATCACAACCGGATCTAGCGAGTGACCTTGACCGGTGGGTGAACTCCTTTCCTTTCCTTCCATTTCTTTTCCGGCCTTGCCCAGAGGCGCGAATTGCATTTACTGATAAAATTTCTTGATAGGAAGAAAAGCGAGCAAGCGGAAGCGAGGAATGCAATTAAGGAGCGAAGAAGACACGGGAAGATATCGGATGGTGGTGTTCATGGCGGAGTGGACACTGAACTTGATAAGGCCTTGTAATCTATAAATAATCTAAAAAATAGTCATAGCAATTGATTCATGATGAATTCTTTTGGCCTCTCTGCCACATCTCAAAATCTACCCCCGCGATTATCAGCACTCATTACCCCGCCTAACAGGGGACTCGACTAGGGTAGTGCAGTCATGGGCGCATTTACTAATTCAATAAAAATAGATCAAACTAGGATAAAGAATGAACGAACTTGTATGATTCTACGCAATCGGAATCTTTAAACCTCAATAGAAAACAACTGCCGTAGGTTTTTTGACTCTTCTTCCGGTCGTGGAGATAATGCAGGGGTCGGATTATATCCGCGTGATGGTCATACGTTGCGGGGTTAAAGGACTAACAGCGCCTCAGACATCATCGCTCATATTTAAGTCAGATGTCTCCCCGGCAACAAATCTTTCTCTATCTCAGCAGGCAATTCAAGTCAAGAATAAGATATGACGACCAACGGCGTTAGCAGCGTGGACCCATCATCCGCGGGGGACATAAGCGAGCCGCAGCAGCTCTTCATTGACGGCAGCTATACCCCTAGCTCAGATGGGGGGACTTTCCCCGTGTATAACCCGATGACGGGTTCGAAACTGTACGACTGTGCATCGGCTACCGAAGACGATTATGAGCGAGCAATTCAGTCTGCTTCCGTCGCATTTAAGACGTGGTCGCGGATGGGGCCGGCCGCCAAGCGCATCATCTTCCTTCGCGCGGCGGACATTTTGGAGAAATACATGGAGGCGGAGGCGCCCGCGCTCATGTCAGCAGAGGTCTCGGGAACGAGACACTGGACTAAGGTCAACGCTATCTCAGGCGTCGGGAACCTGCGCGAGTCGGCCAGTCTGGTATCACAAATTAAAGGAGAAATCATGCCGGCCGATGCACCTGGGACCACTGTGTTAATAGAGCGGCAACCTCTCGGTGTCGTATTAGCGATCAGCCCATGGAATGCTCCGGTTAGTTAATCCCCTTTGCCATATCGCCGCACAAGGGTAGAGCGTGTTACTAAATCTTAACAGGCAAGTCTGACGGTCCGGGCCATCGCCACCCCATTGATATGCGGCAACACCGTTATTCTGAAACCGTCAGAGTACTCTCCCAAGAACCAACATCTCGTGGTCCGCGCAATGATTGAAGCCGGCTTGCCAAAGGGATGTCTCCACTTCCTCCCTGTCTCTGCCGAACGCACACCTGCTATAACCGAATTCGCTGTGAAGCACCCACTCATCCGGCATGTGAATTTTACCGGAAGCGACCGCGTAGGCCGGATAATTGCGGGATACGCGGCGTCATGCCTGAAACGGTGTGTACTCGAACTAGGTGGCAAAGCCCCCGTCATCGTGCTCGAAGATGCGAACCTTGACGATGCTGTTGAGGCAGTAGTATTCGGGTCTCTTGCAAATGCAGGCCAGGTATGCATGTCGACGGAGCGGGTACTACTTCATGAATCGATCGCCCAGCCGTTTAAAAAGGCGCTGTTGGCTAGGATTCAGAGCGTCAAAGTCGGGAATCATGAAGAGGATCCCAATGTTTCAATTTCCGGTTTATTCACACCAGCATCAACNAAAACGCGTACAGGCGCTTCTAAACGGTGCCGTGTCCTCGGGCGCGAAGTTGTTGTGTGGCGATGTATCAGCTTCCGGGCCAAACTTGACAATAATGGCGCCGCATGTAGTAGATGGCGTGACCCCTACCATGGAGATCTTCCAGCGTGAGAGTTTCGGACCACTTGTGTGCCTAACTACCTTCGCGACAGATCATGAGGCGATTGCGCTCGCAAACAATAGCGAATACAGTCTGAGCGCATCGGTTTTCTCAAAGGACGTAATGCGAGCTCTTGATATCGCACGTCAAGTCCGATCAGGTAGTTGCCACATCAATAACCCGTCCGTGTACATTGCGGCGGGGACCCCGAACGGGGGTGTTGGTGGGAACTCGGGATACGGTCGGTTTGGGGGGATGGCTGGTGTGCTTGAGTTCACCGAGCTCAAGATCATAAGTCTAGGTAAGTCCGGGGTCAAGTATGCCATTTGAACGGCGAGGCATAAGTGACCTTCATCATCGAATATACTCTGTAACATCTGAGCAATCTTTTCTACTCAACTTTGCGTGTATTTATCAGATCCTCTCAGTTTCTAGCTTTACTACTAAAATTAACCCGGGATTAGAGCTAGTGGTTATATAGGATGGACGCCGCCTTATAAGTGAGTACGTTGGCCTCTATATATCGGGAGATTAAATGTACAAGTTTCATTCAATCAATTACGCTATCTATATACCATCACAACTCCCTAGGTGTGGTATACCACCTTAGCTAATAGGGGTCGCAATACACGAGCAGTTACTCACACATTTAGTGTATAATTCAAGGAGTTCCCAGCTACCCTAGGGAAAAAGTCGATCGTGAATGTCGTAGCTACGCCAGCAGCGATAACTGCGTCAACAGTTGCCGCCCTTATAATCAAATCACCCCCATCCCAATTCCATTGCCCGTCAAATGTGGCATAGGCTGCTTGAAGAGGCCCCAGGTACTGCGTCCAATCATCGAACAGGTAGACCCCGTCGCTGCGCAGCATCTTGACAGCCGCAGGTTGGTTGATACCAGCCCAGCTAATAGGGATGCGCAGGTCAGCGCCGGAGACAGCTGTGGATGATGTCGAACCGAGTTTCGGTAGGGCCCATTGTACTAAATTCACACCAGCTGTGGCGCCGGCTGAGAAGGTGAGAGTGAGATTTGCCTTGCTCCCTGGTGATCCTGATGTCGAAAAATGGCCGGATAGGAACGAAGAAGTGAAAGTAATATCTCCCTGTGATGTAGTATAGTCGGCTGGTGAGCTTAGCTCCGTACCTTCCTCGGTGGTAATCGACTTTAGAGTGTTTCCGTTCAGAGAAATAGAAATCGTCTGATCCGTAATATCTTTGCCGGCCTTGTAGAACACGTACGCGGAACTTGATTGCTCAGTAGCCGATGCATCAGTTGTGTAGCTCGAAAGGCTGTTGCTGACACCGGCGACGGCATTGAATAGTATCTCAAGAGCATGCGGATCCTTCCACTGTTTTGTTTTGCGGTCGAAGTGGTCGAGGCCGTTATCCCAGAGCATGACTGCTGTGTCGAGCTCCTTAGCCTTTCGAACTACGACGTCCATATACTTCCGTCTCGCGGCGGGTTCCGTGTTGAGAGGGCTTGCATCAAACTCTCCCAGCACTAAAGGCACACCGGTGAAGTTGGCACGGATATTTTCAAGATCGCTCTCGATCGTAGCAATATCACTGTCTGATAAGATGGTTTTGCCCCTGTCATATCAGTCAGCAATTGAGTTGTAATAGAGTCAGCGGGCATTCTCACCATGCACTGAAAATGAAGTCGTATGGTGAGTAGTAATGATACTGCAAGGCCCAAGGGTTATCGTAGCCGGTAGGGGCTTTAAACCATTGGGACGTCTTAATGCTATCCATGCTAGGGCCAACAAGAGTAACAACTCGTTGAGTATTAAACCCACCAGAAGCCTTAAGAGCTTCAAGGAATATGCCGTTGACCTTGTTCAATTCTGCTGCTTGTTCTTCGGTATTAATAGGGGGCTCGTTGATTGTCTCGAATCCAACACTAGATGACTTGCAGCCCAGCTTCTCGCCGATTTGAAGCCAAGTTTGATACATTCTTTCTTCAATTGCCGTCAAATTTGCGCCTGCCGCGGATATGTCGGCCCATTGCCACGAGTCTATAGATGGTAAGCATTTGCTCATTTGTTGTGTATTGCATTCCGGTCTCACCATGGTGGACGTTTGTTAAGACATATAGCCCAGCATCAAGAGCCATGTCAACCACATCTGACACTCGTTGGAGCCAATCTGCATCGATTTCCCATCCTGGTGATGAGCCGACGAAATGATCCGCATACGTAACTATAAAAAATCGTCAGGAATTATAGCGAGCGTTGGACATCTTTCGTCGATCATACCAGGTATTCGCACACTCTTGAATCCTGCAGCTTTAATATCCGTGAATGTTTCGGGTTGCGCTGGTGGGTTATTCCATGACCCTTCATCTGGAGTGGCGTCTAGAGTATTTCCAAGATTCCAACCTGGGTTAATGGCGGCGACGTAATCGGACGCGGATATTGCGTCGAAGGTGCCGGTGCATTCCACTGCTGCAGCGCCTTGTAATAACCCGAAGGCATGCGCAAGAATAAGGACACTGATAGACTTCGGCATTGCGCTAGTCTTGGAATCAAATATCCAGTAACCTCGTCCTCGGTTTGAATACAATGGTTATATTATGGCTCGTCGATGAGGCCAACCATCGCTCATATACGCGATCACTTGGAACACTAAATCTTCCTGTATGGCGAACTAGCAGGGTTTCTAAGTGAAGATCACCGGTAAAAATACTGTAATAGGCTATGTTAAAACTACGACGCGAGCTCCTTTGTGGAAAATTGAAAGGCCATATTGATCGCGAAAGCTAAGCGACAATGTCCTAGAAAGAGGAATGGGATGAAACACCGAGGATCCGCGGTGCCAAGAAAGGTACCCGTCCAGCACGAGCTAAACAATTATCCCAAAAATGAGTGACAAAATCTTACAATTCCATGTATGAAACGCGCTCCTTCTTGAAGGGGGGCCTAAGGTGCCGATCTCACACCGTAAACGTGGCATTCCGTAAACGGGAGCCGCCATCGATCTTCCGTGGACCATTTCGGCTTAGCACCGGAGCCGCCACGGCGCCGCGCATTGGGCATGCCTAGCACTGTTTAGCCGAACATGCGTTCCTAGGAATGATATAAAGATGAAAAGGAGTGATGGGATGAAATTTATCATGATTTAGGTTATGAACCTTCATTGCCAATAGTTGGCTGAAGTAGGTACCTATATGCATCTAGGTAAGTCTTGTTTGTTTGTTTTGTTTTGTTTAACGTCGGTAGATAGAGGTCCTCCTCACTCTCTTCTATCTACTATAGGTAGGTTTATTTGAACCACGCATGAGGTGAATAATAATGTATCTAGGATTTTTCTTCAATCAACGGAGTGCTACGGGTTTTGTAGAATACTTAGCTATATTAAAAAGTACTGCGAAAATGTATCTACATATAGAATGTCTGTTTGAAGCTACACATCCTGCATTTCCACGTGTGATCCCAGAACCTGTCTAATCATAACAAAGTTCAAGAAATGTCCCAAACGCTCTACCGTAAAGCTCCGCCCATAAAATACAAGCTTAGTAAAGACAAATGTTATGTTCACCAATATAATATGGGCTTCATTCTGACAGAGTAGCTCTCAGGAGAGTAATTCGAGATCGGCAGAAACAACATAGATGCAAAGACAAGAAGGAACGGGTACAGCACAAATCCGTGTAGTTGTCTTTAGGTTTTAGGTTCCAGACGTCCCCCTGTAAGTGCCTGAGTATACTTATGCGCTGAAATTATATGTCTAGTAGTTCTGTTTGATCTTGCATTTCCAGAAGTACTAAGCCTGGATGTACCTATAGATAGCATTCCGTTATTTTCCCGAGAACTTGGGGAAGATGGATTATTATACCCACACGCAAAGCCAGTGGGTCATTCTAAAATCAGTCTCACAAAGTAACGCATCGTAGCCGCAGGATCAAGAAACACCTACTATGTCGATTCCGGCCTAACCAATTAATTCTGACAGCGTGATGTCGACGGTATGGCTTGGGGTTTAATATCAGTGTACACATATTCAATTTATGTTTGTCTTTA
Organism: Xylaria multiplex; assembly: GCA_011057905.1. NCBI lineage: Eukaryota > Fungi > Ascomycota > Sordariomycetes > Xylariales > Xylariaceae > Xylaria > Xylaria multiplex. Next base: position 232,053 of record WUBL01000019.1, on the reverse strand, counting down.
ACTCGGCAAGTTCCGGTACTCCTAGAATTATTCTCTTGATTTCCGTAATTCATCGGATTAGAAATCGCTGCGCTATAGGCGTAGAGTCTAGAGTAAGAGTATCATTTGTAATACGGGTGGAGGAAAGTGAACCGCGGACTGGTCAACCGGGACACACTACACTGGCAAAATCGTTTCCAACTCAAAGACTTCTTTAGCCGCGACGTAGTAGTCTTGTTGTCGTGTCATAGCATCTCAATCCACTGAACGTCGTTCCGGCTTTATGCTGCTATTCCGACCCCGGTATCGTGCCTTCGAGATGAGGCATTCGCACTGTACGCCGCTTGTTTATGTGGCTGGTATTAGGACACAGCCACAAAGTCCATGTGTCTATAAAGTAATGTACAGGGATAAACACATTTCTTACTTACACCAACCGAATTTTACATATAATAGTGTAATTTATCGACGGAAAGATTGGGTTACATTTCTTAACCCTGGCAATTTAGTTTGTCTTTACCTATGATTATAATGCTCACCGTTTTTAAGATCTTGGCAAAAATCGCAATGTTATCCTCGGGCTTCAGCTGAGGCCCACATAAGCCGTGTCGAGCACTAACCACGCCAGATTCCTTATTGTAAGCAAGATGGCATAGGGTTTCGAGGCCCAGCCCAAATGCCAAGAACCCAAGGCCCAATTAAGCCNCATGGGCCCCCAACACACAGACCATACTTGGGTCTTGGGTTTTGCCAAGGACCCAAAACCCAAATGTAAAAAAATAAACATAAAAATATAATATAAAACTATTTTTATTATTTAAATTATATATTTATTTTGCTNATTAAAATTAATTTAGAAAAATAAAAATAANTTTTTTATATGTAATAATCTGTGTAATAATCTAGGCCCAACTTGGGCCTTGGGCATTTTGTCGAAAAACCTGCGCNTCAAAAAGGCCCAAAGCCCAAAGCTGGGGGCCCGCCAAGAACCCAGGGCCCAAGGCTGGGTGCCCATGGGCGCCCATTTCGAGACCCTAATCTGTCCCTAGTTGGCAAGCTCGTAAGTCACAATCATGATTTTCCACGTTGCCTTCTACACAAGGTGTTCATAACATTCTTGTATGANTTTTTTAATCAAGCGTGAGATTTCCTTATCCTTCTTAGTTGTTGAGTTGCTGCAGGTTGCTGCGGCTGTCCGCTGAGTTGTGGTGAACTCTACAAAGATCGGAGGCGTTTCGACATCATTTTCGAGCACCTACTCCTGGTAAGGTAATTACCTAGATTCTTATGAAACAACATCTACCTCCCTAGTTGTGATGGCTGCGGGAGGCGGTGTCATATACCTTCTTGGTGGTGGATTCTCATGTCGAACTCTTCAACAGTTCGTTGGGAGCGGATCGGACGTTTCGGTCCCATGACTTAGACTACAATCATATTCATATCTCCTTTCCTAATACTTATCATCATGACAAATCTCACGATCTTCAATGGCGACACGCGCGCCCTACCCTCTCCTCTGCATGGCGGCGACGTCATCACCTTCACTTCTAGCACCACCATACTTCAGACCCTAAAGGCGACAACACGTCTCTCAACTTGATGTCTAGAGATAATGATTATGTTCTGCATCTCTCATTTCGTCGCATGAATCAGGTGGTTGTTTTGAACAGTCGTACTCAAGCTAGAAGCTAGGGCCCCGAGGAATCATTCAAGTTTGATGGATCCTTCACCAACGGACAGGCATCTGTCGTGTCTGTTACCCTTCAGGGATCCAAGTATTTGATTGCTATCAATGGAAACCTACGATACACGTACACTCAGCGCATCAACGCTCCTGTAAGGGGGCTTAAGTATGAGGGCCTTGTCGGCATGACTACGGTAATGTTTGGAGATTTTGTTGATGCAATGGTCGTTGGCACTTTGCCTCCCCCTAGTGAGTTTCCTACATTTCTACTATTAGAGGTCCGAGGTCTATATTAACTGATTACTTGAGACCCCTCTGAATCATTCTCTCTCCATGTGGGGGATACCCACTCTTTGAGCTCTGCAGTGGCCAACGGTCAATTCGTCTACTTTGTCTCCAGCACCATAACTCTTGCCCCTGAACTAGGCCCAGGAGGTGACAACACTACCCTTAATCTTCTTTCTGCATCTGTAAGTTAAAATACTACCCTACCTCTAATACTCACCAACCATGATATTCCCTTCCTCTAATAGGGCGACTATCTCCTCCACATCGCTTTTCGTCGTCCAGATAATACGATTAACTTCAACGCGCGCGGTGTGACTAGTCCGTGGGGAACTCAGGAAACGATATCCAGCCAAGGATTCTTCCATGAGGGTCAGCCTGTTTCAGTCGTTGTCCAAAACAAGTCGTCCACTTTTGATATTTATGTCAATGAAACCGCCTGCTACACTTTTAAAAAGCGGTCCAACCAAGCGATCTGGGCAATTAGTTACACTAAGAACCCAGGACAGCTCACCCCGATCTTTGCGGATATCATCAATGCCGCCATTGCTGGAAACTAATGGCAAAGAATTAGAATCGTCATGCCAGATCTACTATGCAGGCAATTAGTCTACAGCTATCTTAGTTTTTGTTTTCCTTAGAATTCTATTGAGTTTTATTTTCTTGCAATTATGTGGGACCAAATCCCTAGAGTCGGTTTATTATGGGTACAAGCACATTAGGGAGATATGGTGCAGTCCCTTATGTGAATATCTATTACATCTTGATAGAAGTATTCTGTAGCTGGAAGTTTGCACTTTCCTTCAGACTCAGGCTTTGATTCGCCTGAGTATCCCGTATTCTTTCAGCACTCGATTAATGAGACATCGCACTGGAGATGTTGGGGCAGCCAGCAGTGCCTCTGGTCCGACTCAGCTTGTTTCGAAAGATCGACAATATTAATGTCTATACCGGCGATAGCGCTAAGAGAGCCTAATGGTCCTCAATATAACCCCAGTCCAATATAAGCTCATGCGGCAGAGGGGATAACAGGCCGAGAGTACAGACCATACTCCCGTACAAGAAATTTTATTTCAGGTAACAACGGGTAACAAATGATGTATACTTGAGAGGCATGTGGAATCGAACTGAACGGCCCTGATGGTTAGCAAATGCCTTGGTACTCCTCCGTTTTTCGCCAATCCCCGTCTGTTCTAAGACAACCAATCCGTACTTTCATGCCGTTTAAACCCTCTCTTACTATAACCTATTATTTTAACATCTCTCGCTCATTGTAACACTGCATATAACATGGTTGCTGAGATTCAATCGCTAGTCCCACGACATCGCCTATGGCGGCGGATGTGGATTAGAGTCTAACTCTTGAGGGATTTCTAGTCTTGACTGCCCAGGAAGCTCAACTCGCCGGTTCTCCTCATTTTTTCGGTTCAGAAATACGACTCTAAAGAGCGGTGGCAAGTAGCTGTGTTGTTGTTGTGGTGAAGAAATATCGGAAGGCGGGTTGGTTGGTATCTGTTGCTGCCGGGCTTTCCTTCGAATCAAATACCATACAACCGCGACGACGATCAGAAGGCCAGCGAACGCACCTACTGCAATACCAACTGCTGCACCAGCGCTTATCCCATCTTGATTGCCGTTACTGGGCATATCGGAAGCTGTAAGGGTTGATGACGTCGGTGTGCTTAAATCAGTCTGTATAGGCGTTGTTAATAGTTGAAAATCCAAAACGGGTTATTCCCCGAACGCTCATTTCGTGGCTTGATAGAGCAAAAGATCGAGAGGCGTTGGAGTACACCTACTGATGTAGGGCTTATTGGGGTAGCGCCCGATGATGTGGTAGTTGACAAGAAATCCGTAGACTGATATCGAACTTGGACCGAGTATGCATTAAAGGCTTCGGCAGAAAAAGTATTCATCTCTTGTGAAGTAATGCCACCACCTGGTGTTATGACAGTGAAATTGAGTACTCCCCTTGTCGACAGACGCGTTACGCAGTGGAGCGTACTGTGCCAGGGAAACAGGGTCGTCGACCGGCACGAAAAATTCCTTTGGCTTCGCGGCCCGTATCATTAGCGTACTAGCCGTATCGTTGTGAGGAAGTGAAGAACGCACGTTGGACAGCATCTAATAATTGTCTCGCGAAATGCCGTTGTCTGGCACGCTGGGGTGAATCCGCTAGGGCATTGTGCTGGCGAGTAGTATTGGCCCCCGCCATCGTAACCACTCGGGAAACAGCTTGTCTGGTCAAGATTTCCTTGGAGGAAATAGTAACTCGTACCGGACGTCACTTTATAAAAATTGTCTAAGTCGCGAGCACATTCGAGGGGCACTTGATAGTCGGTTGGCAGTGGCCCTAGGTTTGACATGTCGATATTTTGTATACGGATTCGCAGTACAGACTTCCAGAGACGTGTCAAAGGTGAAAAGCATAAAAGTTCAGGGCAATCATATACTTAAGCTCCATATAGGGTTATTAATAAGGGTTGTAGTAAAATGCAAGCAAGAGTGTCGCCATCAAAAGAGCAGAGGTGGATAGGGGAAGATCAATCATTCGATGAGCGTTCTTTGGCCTAGTATTTACGTATTCTATGGGATTTTATGTCAGCATAAGCCACACTGCGAAGTAGCGGCGCTGCATGGCCCTGTAAATAGCCGAATGCAGATGGATCTACAAGAAATGGTCTTGCTTGGCTTGGGGCAACACGGAACAGGAGGCCAATGGTGGTCAGCCTATTATCTACCGAATTTATTCATGTAAATCTGAGCCTACAATTAAAGAATATTCTCAAGTAAGCGCAGGTAGACCATGTAATCCTTATCCAAAACTCTGCTCGCCACAAGCCCAGAATAGTAGCATCAATAATTTGGCCTAGGGCGAGTCGCTAGGACGGGCACAATGAGTCGGCCGTTTGATATGGAGGGTAACTCTCAGGCTATAAACTAGATATTATAACTTTCACATCTTATTCTGCAGGTATCATACGTGAAATTTGTTGCAAGCTGTGACATGGGGCTATATTTAGGGGCTTAGGACTATGTCTATTCGACTAATAATTCTTTTAAGATTCTCAAGGTCCTTGGATTCAAGAGTAATTCAGCCAATAGTGTTCTACTCAGGTGTACGCAGGGTCTTAGCAGTCTTGGCCGTGTGACACAACCGATATCACCACATGCCACCGGATATCGGTTCTGTCTAAGCACGAAGCAATATACTACCCACTTAAATATTGGGTGGTATTCAGCTGAGCGGATATTACGGCAACGTTGACAAGCTGCATCGTCGGGCCAGATTAAGCAATGGGATGTTGGATCTGATTCCATGTGGCTCAGAACTAGAAACATTGAGTCTGAAGCCTAATAGAATAGAACAATGATACCAATCTGAATATAAAACAAGCGACCATATGTAAACATACCGTATACTTGGTTTAAAAAGTCATCCGTTGGTTTGGCATGATATTCCGGCCCTACATGCGGACAACGGCGTCGCTAGACGGTTCGTGAATCTCAGAAGTCATAGACCCAGACAAAACCACGATGCTCTCATGTACGACCATACCCTCTGGAAAACTCGGGATCCCGTCTGCTCTCCCCTAGATAAACCGGAGAGGGCCAAACTAGTAGTCGGGTCGGTGACGACCGGCGAATCCTTGGTGTTGTACATCATGTCTTTTTTGCCCAGCCGGGTAGCCCTTACGGCTTCTAGAACTGTTGGATCTTCCGAGAGAAAAGATATTCCGGTACGAAGACGGCACATTAGTATTCGCAAGTAGATGGCCGGCTAATAGGCGAGCGACCGTTTATGGTAGCTAGCAGCGGCGTTTTCGGGGTAGCCTCAGTGTGGGGCACCGAAACCTCTTGTCATGTNAAAAAAACGATGGCGTTAATTCCATAATAGAATGAACTTCTACGCGACGCGTATCCATCCCTTTCAATATATCAACGGTTAGTAGGGGTCAAGAGGGGAACGCGCTCAGCTGAGGACACAGGTAATACCACCTCTAGACGCTGTTGTCTGCTTCTCAATTCGGCAGATCATCGCATCTTTGATTTGCCGATGATGTACTTCGTAGATCGAGACATTATAGTAAATCTTCAATACAGTATATAATACAGGTCGCATACAGTATAAACACAGGTGGAGAGCCAAGGCACGTAATCGTCAGCACGCAGCATCAAGCCTAATATGGCGCTCCAATTGTGGGTATATGCAAGGGTGGGAGTAGCCTACGGTTCTAAGGCATCCGATTGGCGACGATCTTGTTGCGTTTGGATCGGTCTGGGCTCTGGAGTAGTACAAAGAAGGGAGGAGTTTTATCGACAACTGTTGATTCGTGGTTAAGCTAAGTATGGAAGCCATTACTATTATTTTCGACTATTATCTAATAACCTCACAGGGATCCTTCAAGGCGTCGCGCGCTTACATTAAATAGGTAATACGTGTATAATTTGTAGGCAACAATATAAATAATAGATCGCTTGAGTTTGTATTGTTAACATCTACCTACGTGGGTAGTACACTGTAGCAGGCCATTGCGTACTGTGAGGTTGACACTGTATATTCCGACCGTACTGGTCTGGCCATGGTTATGTTGTAACAGCACTTGATTTGTCGCAGAATACAGCAGGATATAATAGCCCACGGTGCCGACTGTTGCGACAACATGAGAGGTGTTAACGGGGATTGGGATTGTTGCAAAGTGAGCTCGAGATAGGATTAGAAACATTAATAGTTTGAAAGCATATTGCTGCCACCAATTTACCGACGTAGTCTGCCTTCATAGTGACCACTCAATATCCCCTGTGCCGTGACAATAACCATATAGAACCTATCGTGCACCATTTGAATTATAGCCCTAGCTTCTTCCGTAGTGATGCCCAAAGACCCTTGGTCTTTTCCCCGATGGATTCAAGTGCCTCCTCAATCTTTACGGCCTTCCGGAACTTTACCCAATAAATACGCTTCGGCGAATCACCTCCACTGCCTGGCTGAATTGGATGTGTAGTCTGGAATATAATATGGTTGTCGTGGTGGTGCGGGCGATACTCCCCTTTAGGAGGGGGGAGTGGCCGTCTTGGAATGCGTGTATCAAAATCGCTTCTTGGATGTAGGTGGCTCGAGTGCGACGGGCGAGTACTGTTACTTCCAGTAGTTCTCGCGCGGTAGCCCAACAAGGATGCAACGTGATCCACGGCGGCGCTTTGTTCTACCTCGATTAAACTCTCACGGAAGACACGGCTGTAAGAGCTCGATGTGCCCAGTGAATAAGACACTGGCTCAGGCTGGGGCTCAGTAAACTGAATATATCTAACGAGAGTTTGGTACGACCGTTTCGAGAGGAAGACTTCTGGGCCATGACGGTTATAGGGTTGCAGGGAGGCAGGGCGGATCTTGAATATTTTTCTTGTTTTTATGTACGAATGCTTTTTCAGCTTTGGCGACGTGTCCTGGAGGATTAGTAAGATATTATTATCGGGATGGGCTTTGTTGGGTGCAATGGGAAGGTGGTCAAGTCTCGCTTCTAACTGTCTCGGGTATTTGGTTTCAAGATCGAGACCCCCAAATGAGGTAATCTGTGTTTGCCAAACAGAATAATTGTTAGCTCGAAACGTAAATCTTGAAGTGCTTTTAAGATAGAAGAACTTACGATGAGAATTTCTACTCTACCGTTGCAAGGTTGGGTAGAAAGGATGACAACCGGGTGATTACAACAGCCTTCTTCAATGTATGGCTCGGCCGAAATGAGCTCGTCTTTATGAGGGAGCCATTTGATGCAGCCCGCAAGCGGTTCCAGAATCACACCTGGCATCTCTGATTAACACGTTAGTCTTGTGCACAGATACCGCATCTCATTTCATTCTCTTCGCTAGAGTGGAGAGCTATCAACTCAAACAGCATACACGAGAGAGGGACAGTCAATCTTGGCGGCTATTACGGCCAGATATAAGGCCAACGGGCCATACATAGCCCTGACATTTTCCAACACCATTTTTTGACGCACAAAGATAGCTGATAGGTGCCACGGATGTTTCCTGCATGCTGCTACCCCGCATAGCTGAAGAAGTGAGACATTCTGACAGAGATACATAGAGCGAAAAACAAAGATGCAAAAAGCAAACATAGTCACGTGACGCCGGTCATGATACTGCCGAGGTCGCCTAATAGGGCGAGCTATGAACAGTATTAACAACGAGGTAACGAGTGAGGGAATGAGGCTATACAAGACTGCGAGAAGTAGTTTTTATATATCTTAATATAGATTCCCATAGTAGTTGATCTCACTACACGTCTGATACAGGGGTCTTTAGTTACCTGACCCAATCAGATTGCGGTTGTCTTATGGTGTGTTGCATCCTACCCAGTATAAAACCCCATAATTACGGCGTAGGAGCGAAGGAGCGCAAAATGGAGAGTAATCTAATACTCTAGCATTTGAAAAGTATCTACTTATCTATTTAAATCCCAATGCTGCTTGGTATGTTTATATGTTTCTTCCCATTTCCTGCATACAGGCTTTTCGTATTGCATCTCTACTAGTCGAAATTCTGTTGAGCAATTGCGCCGTCATGAGTACGGACATGACGTCCAATCAGGGGTCCACTACGGACACCATCAACTCTATTTGGGAAAACCAACATCAAAGGTTGATTGCTGGATCGGTAATTACACCAGTTCTTACGTTAGGTGGCATTGGCGCTCGCACATACACCAAAGCAGCCGTGATGAGGCAATTCGATCACACAGACTGTGGGTTATCAAACATGGCAATGATTAACGAACATAGAGACTAATTCAATCTCAGGGGTTCTCCTACTAGCTGGTGTATGATCACACCCACGAGTGTAAAGAATCATCTTTGACTAATACGTGCTAGGCACTTTTCACTGCGTTCGTAGCCGTCGAAATTCGCTTTTGGGAGATGCCCACACCAAACACGGGGGAAGCTATGTTGGTCAGTCAGTCTAACACGTATAACTAACCTACTTATTTGCTAATACTGAGTAATGTCAAGGTCTTCAATATACTCGAGATTATATATTGCCCAACAATGTTTTTCGCAAAATATGTGGTCCTCCGACAAATTGAACTAATCTTCTTCAATCATCATCGGAAAGCTTTAGCATTCACTACCATACGGATCCTTACATGGGCCAACTTCTTTTTCTATTTCGCGTCTTTCTTATCTTTTCTCTTAGCCTGTGTACCTCGGACTAAGATATTGGATATTACTATCCCCGGAGTATGCATTAATACAGTGAATACTATCATAATAACTGGTGTAATCAATGTCATTTCTGCCATTACAATCCTCGTTACACCTATAGCTGTCATTTGGCGGTTACAGATGCCGTTTAAGAGAAAGATCGGGCCCGCCGCAGTATTTGGGGTGGGTGTAGGGTAGGTTTTCTCAACCCTGCGTCTAGACCTAGTGGCTAATAGATCCCCAGTGCGAATGCCGCAAGTATTGCCCGCCTTTATTATAGCGTTCAGCTAACGCGTGCCGACGGGTTCTTGCACGCAATTATTCCCGTTGCTTCGTTGGCGTGAGTACATAATTCCTAACGAGCTCCAACTAGCGAGCCACAAGCTAATATATCGTAGACTCGGAGAGTTCGCTACTGTAATCCTCGCAGCCTGCTTCCCATATTTCCCCCGTTTATACAAACACCTATCAGCCAAGCATCAAAAAACTACATACCTTATTCCTAACGATGCCCCACGAAGCCCGCCTGAAGATAGGCCCTCTAGTAACGGGCCTGGGCACTGGAATGACAGTCTGACAACCTTACGAGTCACGGAAGACAGGGAGGGTAGCATCCCGGGCGATGGGATTCGGCTGGGTAGGCTTTGACCCTACCATATCAGGGATGACTTCTAGAGGACTCAGGCAGTCAAGAGCCTCAAGCACTAGTAGTAATGGTTTTGGCAAGTGCCTCACAGTCCATACACTCATTATTAACAGAGCTTCCTAAATCACAATCCTGTCTTGACTAGAGCCGCCATCTCTAACCCGGAAAGCTCCGATTTTACGATAACTATGTGGCACGAAATCCGCCGGATCTATTCTACCCATGAGGCGATCCGGGAGCGGAGTTGTGTGACAATAGTAAAGTAGATGCAGTATCGACTGTGCCGTAGGCCTGCAGGAATCCTATCGATTTCTAGGCACCAGCGTATCTTCGTGGTTGCTTATTCTTATGGCAATTGGCTTGTCATAACTTGTGATGTCACGGAGAAGTGGATCTATCCAGATCCCATTTAGTGTGAGTGGATCGGCTCAATAACAGCCCGAGTGATCTCATGTATAAATAGGTAGTTTTCTACACAGGTTACCTACTTAGAACTTAGACCTTAGATCATCTGAATATACTACTAGCAGATCGCTCCCACATATAGCACTGGCTCCCTTCTTCCAATCGATCACTGTCCACTCCTCCGCGAGATGTGATTACTGCGTTGTTGTGGTGCGAGCATGACGAGAGAACACGGGCTGCGTTATGAGTCCGAAAGCCACTCATCTGATTCTCTAATGAAAAAAGGAGAGGCTGATAGGTGCAGTGTACGCCAAACCGTACGACCCCAAGGCTCGGCAAATGTTGGTCGCGGAGTCACTGCAGAACTATTGCTTGCTTTTCTAGTATAGTACATAGGCCTACGCAGTCCACTTTGTTACTGATTAGAATGGTACGACATTGGCTTGCGCTGCGGCGACCCGACTATACAATTGCCTGCCTAGACGTTCTTGAGTCGAGAGCCTAGTAATAGATGAGGATATATTTAATCAACTCAATACATGCGGCAATTCACAAGCGAAAATGAAAGCCTCAATATATGTACCTCAAGCGAGCTATATCGATTAAGAAGCTAGCTAACCTAGACCGTAGTCTCCAAAGTTGAACTGAAACATCGTCGTTTACCCCGCTTCACTATGCATTCCGTGAATACCGATCCTCTTAAACCGTTTGATTGGCTGCAAGAGAGCTGCTACAGCGGGCAGGGTAAGCCAAGCATAAGTCCGTGAAAGGGCTCTATAGCTTACAGTGCCCGAGTCTATCTGGCGCGGCTCTCGACTGGGACATATTTGTCTCGGCCTAGTAAGCCGGCCTTCTCCATCACTTTTATCTCACCTTAGCCGATGGTCGAAACCCCTCCTTTTCTCAGTTTATAAATACGCATCTTTGGGTTCGTAGGTCGCCATTATAGTACTAACGTCAAAGATAGAGCAATATTGAGAATGTCTCTCATTCAGATTGGATCAGGTCCCATGACGGTGACAGCAAAGGATCTTAAACCGGTCCTTAAGAAAGCTGGTCTCGAGCTCAGTGAATCCCATATCGAAGAGTTCAGCACATTAATTACTGGTTTTGAGGCTGCTATTGATTCGCTACCAGATGACAAGAAAGTACAGCCACGACCAGACCTGAAGAAGTATCCCCGAGAGGGCATTCACATCCCCGAAGATAATGATCTTGGCGGTTGGGCAACCAAGGTTTGTCTCCCCCTATTTTGTACTGCACAGCAGCAGTATTGGGTATAGAAGCTCATTTTTACTATCTATAGGTGACAGCGAGATGTACCACCCCAAAAAGCAACCTCCTAGAGGGTCGAACTGTGGCCCTCAAGGATAACATAGCTCTCGCAGGCGTGAGGTGTACCAATGGCACGGCAATGGTTGAATGGGTGCCTGAGATTGACGCCACAGTAGCTACACGTATCATGGACGCTGGAGCTACAATAACAGGAAAAGCTGGTAAGATCCAAGTACTCAGTTCCTAGTTTATCATGATGTATTTCCGTCACTAATCATGTCTAGCTTGCGAGAATGCTTGTGCGGAAGGAATCTCGTGCACGTCAATCACTGGGCCTGTCCATAACCCTTTTGCAGAAGGATACAGTGCCGGTGGCTCAAGCAGCGGATCCGGGCGACTCGTGGCCACGGGTTCTGTCGATCTTGCAATTGGTTGCGATCAAGGAGGCAGTATTCGTATCCCGGCCTCGTCCTGCGGTATCGTTGGATTGAAGCCCACGTGGGGATTGGTCCCATACACTGGTATACTAAGTCTGGACCCTACGATAGACCATGCGGGCCCGATGGCGAAGACCGTCCGAGATTGCGCTCTTCTACTCGAAGCCATTGCTGGGCCGGACGAGTGGGATGACCGACAACCGCTAATTGAAATCGGAGGGTACCAGTTGGAGTTTGTCCGTGACGTGGATGCGGTAACCAGATTACCCAAAAACAAGATGCTCGAAGGAATGAAAGTTGGCATTCTATCGGAGGGTTTCCAGATTCCCGGTAACGACGAACACGTTGCAGCGTCTGTCCGCTCTGCAGCCGCGAAACTGGGTGAGCTCGGGGCGATTGTTTCCTCCGTTTCGGTCCCCGCACATCTGGAAGCTACGGTTGCGTGGATGGTTGCTGTACCTGCGGCGAGCCCCCGAGGCGCATTTCTTGGGGACAATTACGGACGGAAACAACTACATCTATCAGATCGATGCGAATTAATCGACAAGAGACTCACACAGGCTCAATTTGACGCCCTTGGACCCGGAGCTTCATACATCTATCTCGCATACCTTTGGGCTCAGGAACATTACGGTCCCAAGCTTCACGCCCGGTGCATGAACTTGTTGAAAGCAATCGGTGTACGTAAATGCCTAACCCCTCTCACCCGATCGACGGGATGCTAACACTAGGCTAGGATGCCTACAATATTGCGCTGAAGGACGTTGATGTTCTTATAACACCTACATTGCCTAACCCGCCGGCGAAATTACCGGAAGCTGGATATGACATAGGGCCACTTAAGTTGATGGGCTTGTCAACCGGGTGCCTTGCTAATACATGCCCCCTGAATAGTAAGTGAGAAGAAACGATTTGCCGTTACTAAGGCTAACGCGAACATACAAGACACCGGGCATCCTGCCATTACTCTACCCGTTGGATTTTCTCCCGCTCGCGAAGACCCAAACGTGAAATTACCCGTGGGTATGCAGATTATTGGTCGCAAATTTAGAGACATTGATTGCCTGAGAGTTGCTGCGGCTTGGGAAAAGGCATTCGATTGGAAGACACTTTGAATTTTGACACAGGAGCAAGGCGATCGCATTTTCGAGGCTAGTCTATGTCAGTTATTACCCTGTACGAGACACGAATCACTGAATGACCCGCGCTGCCCAGAGAATCCCGTTTAGAACGTGAGTCATAAACCCCTCATCTTGATATGCTTCAGCGAAATGCCCTAGGGATGTATAAAAGGACCGACCGCCCTCGAATTCACGGCACCAGGCGAGAGGGTGGTCGCTGCCCATTGCGCCACCTTCGTAAAGCGATTCATCCGTTGATAACAGGACCGTTACCTTGTCGCGTGGATTTTGCGTAAAGTTGTACCACTCATCAAACCATTTGAACTCATGCTGGAACCCAGACACTATGCAGTGCTCCTTGTTCTCGACCCTCACAACATTCTGCTGCGGCTCCGGATGATTCGAAAAATAGGCACCAATCAGCTCGCCATACCACGGCTCTGAGTACATGCCTGCCGAAGCACAGTGAATACCGACAAATCCCCCACCATTGTTGATGTATGTCTTCAGCGCGTGCAGTTCTTCTCTGCTGAGAAACTCGCCGCTTGGTGATAGAAATAACACGACTTTGAATCGCGACAAGAAGTCAGTGTTGATCAAGCTTGAATCCTCCGAGGCTTCGACGGTGAAGGAGTTTGTCGAAGCACCAAGCCGCTTGAGACCTTCAACCCCCTCCGGGATGGAGTCATGTCTATAGCCGACGGTTTTGCTGAAGACGAAGACACTGAAATTCCCTTGACCGTTCATATGAGAACTCATGATAGAGTTTGAAGCTAAGTTAGAGACCATTTACTAGCGGCGCGCTATGGTTTTTGACGGCGGGCTTGGTACGGTATTTACCGGGGCTAGATGCACCCCGCATGACCTAAAATAAGTTGACATGAGGGGTAATCAACGCGGGGTCGTGCCAAGCTCACATTCATGTTCGTATATCACTAGTTATAAGAGTGCTATTAATGAATTGTGTTAACGCCCAGCATCAGAGCGTGGATCTATTTCCTGTCGCCCTCAGCTTTACCTAGGTAGAACGAGAGATCTTAAAGGGGCAGCCTGGGAAAGCCTATAGGGGTGTTCTAATTGACTTTGATCTACGTCAACAGTTGCTTATATAACAATCTCTCTGACTTCAAAATAGCGTCAGTGTCAGGGTTTGACCTCATAACAGCATGGAAGCTAGCTTAATATTAAGCTATAATCTAATCAATCGCGCGATATTATATTAAAAAAAAAAATAGTTCTTTTAGCTATTGCACAATTTGGAGATTGATTCTCAATGAAATTAAAAATCGGTTTACCCGAGACTGTCTATCGCCGAGCAGGGTACTTGAGGGAGTCTCTAGCTAGAAGGTATATATGGCATATATGGCATATTTTCAGTCTTCAATTTTTATTTTTTAAGACGTTATATCATCATACTGCTAAATCCCAATCCTTCTACTAAGTTTACTAGAAATGAGTGGGGGTAACTTGTGCGTCGTCTCTAGGATATAGAACGAGGCGATGCAGTGGGTGCACAAGTTCAGCCGTGCCTCACAGACACATCAACCAAAGAAGCTAATATTGCTAAGACTGATTCAGTTGCGTGTAAAAATACCCCCGAAAGCCAGAAACAATTGACTTTGTCTAGAAGACTTGGCTAAGCTCTCTAGGTAATAACGATGAATGGATTATCTACGCCCAGATCTATCACCCACCATCACGGGAGAACGCGTAATCCGCCTTTACTCTACTCTGTACTAGCATCTTTTATGTGGTTCGTGTAGATATTTCACATGCAAAGTAGTGTATCTGGCTATCCAAGTACTCATAAGGAAAGAAGGGTTATACATCACCTTTCTTCGTATGGTAGGATTCGACATTATGACTTCACTGGAGATGACATTGAATTTCCACTCTCAGTGTTAGTACCTAGGCCAGTCAGCCCATTTTAAAATAGCGTTATACAAATTGTAAACGGGTTACGAAGCATGGCACTCTCATCTTTTTGTATCAGTTCCACGCTTCCTCCGACAAAGCAAAACATCAGGGTGCTCTCACGACAATGCAATTCAAGGAGTTCTTACTATTAAGTCTAATCGGCACTTCTACAGCTCAAAATGCTTCCAACTTGACAGATGCTCTGGGTTCTGAGAACTCGACTCTATCGAGTCTCAACTGTATGATACTGTCTCTCTACCTTGCTAATAATAGAGGGAGATATCTAACACCCATATAGCTCTCTTGCAACAGAACCCTCAATTCCTCCAGTCTCTAGGTAATGCGACGAACGGTACGTTATTCGACCTTTACGATCAATCTCAATATCAAAAGCCCTTTTGCAATGCGGCTCGTAATGTGCGGGTGGCATATGCATGACTTGCCGGAGACGTTGCTAACAGCCTCTGACAGTGACCTTCTTGGCTCCGAATAACGATGCATTGAACGCGATCATGAATAATAATACCAATTCTTCGTCCCCTATTTCTTCGCCTGGGGACTTAGACGCACTTCTGCGCTATCACATCTTGAATGGCACCTACTATGCCTCGGATTTCGGTAACACGTCACAGTTCATCCCTACTCAGTTGACCAACTCGTCTTACACCAACGTCACTGGCGGCCAGCGCGTCGAGTGCCTCGCCGATAGCAACAATAACGTAACGTTCATTAGTGCCCTGAGACAAAACGTCTCAGCAGTGACCAACGTTCGTTGTATCCCGCCGTGTATATCATGAGTTCTCATTCTAACCAACTCATATTAGAACATAAACTTCACAGGGGGGACCATCTACATCGTCAATGGTGTCCTATCTATCCCCCAGAACGTGACAGATACACTAGCGAACGCGAATCTCACCGCCGCCGCAGGCGCTCTCGCAGCAACGAACCAGACGCAGAACCTAACCGACGGCAGAAACGTGACGATCTTCGCCCCGAATAACGACGCTTTCAACGCCATCGGCAGCGTCCTAAGCAACCAGACCACAGATCAGCTGAGTAACATCACCGGCTACCACGTGGTGAACGGGACGGTGGCGTACTCGAGCGATCTCCAGAACGGCACCCTGACGACTGAAAACGGAGAGGAAATCAACATCAGCGTCATCAACAACGAGACATATGTCAATTCGGCCCGTCTCACAGTCCCCGATATTCTGTTCAGCAATGGTGTGATTCACGTCATTGATCAGTAAGTTGTTCTTTGCTATGACCCGTTATCGAGCAGCATCATTGATAGTCAATAGGGTCTTAAACCCCAACAACACGTCGGTCGCACCAGACACGACGGCGACGTCCGCTACGCCCGCTTATACGAGTGCTAGCAGCGGCACCGGCGGGATCCCATTCACTAGCGGTGTCACGACACCGACTACCACTTACCCGGCTGCTACCTCAGCCGGCGGTCAGACTGCCGAGGGCGCCGCGATGCCAATACAGACAGGTGCTATCGGCGCGGCTGCTCTGTTCGGTGGTGCCGCCATGCTCGCTAACTTCTAATCGAAGCCAATGGATTGGCTCGGGACCGACAGGACACGCGTGTATATCAACGTTAAAGTAAGCATCTTAGGAGGAGAGTTCAGCATTATAGGCGCGAATGCGACCCTCTGTAAATCTACAGCGGAAAAGCTTAGGGGCGTAAGGGGGTAACATAGGATCAAAAGCACACTCATAGGCAAAACAATTATGCCAATGTAAAAATGCGCGGGGTAATAGTAATAATCTAGCAATGTATTATCTTCATCACATGCACGCATTATGCAATCCAGAACCAAATCCTCTCCAGGAAATTCCTAGGTTTGACATCCGGCCACGTGCCCTCAAGGCGATCGACTTCCGCTTTCCCGCTCCAAAGATCCATCTCGCCGAGGGGAACAAGTTTCGTCTTCTTGACAAGCTTATACCCCAAGAACAGGGCGAGGAAGATCGGGGCATCGATATACGGCGGCACGAATGTCTTCGCGCTAAACTTTCCCGGAAAGAAGGCGTCGAACCCATTGAAGAACGCCACCACGACGCAGAAGCACAGCGCGAAATAAGCCAGGAACGGCTGCAGTGGTGCTTTATATGGGAGGGTGTCGCGGGCAATGCCGTTGTGCCGTAGGCCGTAGTAGAAGCGCAGGTAGGTGATGCATACCGAGGACCAGATGATGAGCGTAGACACGGCCGACAGATTCGAGAACCAGAAGAAGACGTTTTCGCCACTGTTACTCACGTTGAGATACGCGAGGAGCGAGAGCAGCGTCGTCGCCGCGACGCAAGCGTACGGCACGCCCCAGCGCTCGAAGGTGAAGAGCGCCGGCGCCTTGCCGTCGAGAGCGGCGGAATACAGCACGCGCGTAGAGGCGTAGAAGAACGAGTTGCCGGCTGACCAGGCCGAGCTCAGGACCACGGCATTGATGATGGACGGCAGCACGGCGATGCCGCCGTTTTCAATGGCGATTACGAACGGGGACGCCGCGGCGCCGGGGGCACTCGTGCGGATCACATCGAGCAGGCGGGGGTCCATCGACGACACGCACAGAGTTACCAGGAATATAGCGAGGACGTAGAATAGCGCGATGCGCCAGAAGACGCGGCGGATAGCCTTAGGGATGTTGCGCCGCGGGTTCTCCGTCTCGCCGGACGCGATGACGACCATCTCGCTGCCGCCGTACGAGAACGTCGCCTGGATGAACACCTTCCAGAACGCCAGGAACCGACCCAGTGCCCCCGGCACCAGGTACGCGTTCATCGGGCCCGGATCCATCCAATATCTGAACCCGATGCGCTCGCCGTTGGGCGTGCCGCCGAGCGTGATGACGAACATGAGCAGGATGAGCCCGACTATCGTCGTCAGCTTCACGGCGCCGAAGGCGAATTCCGCTTCCCCGTAGACGCGCACCGGGAGGCAATTCACGATGACCATGGCGAAGAGGAAGAGCGTGATGAGCGCGGCTGTGGGCACCATGTTCGGCCAGTAGTCTACGATCACGACGCTCACCGTCACCTCGATCGGCACGCCGATGGCGATCTGCCACCAGTAGTTCCAGGCCACGGCAAAGCCGAGCGCTTCGTCGACATAACGCGCGGCGTACACGGGCACGGCGCCTGGTAGTGGGAGATATGTTGCCATCTCGCCTAGGCTGTGTACCACGCAGTACACGTTGAATGCGGTGATGAGATATGCCAGGAACGCCGATAGTGGCCCTGCCAGCGATATAACCTGGCCGCTGCCGACGAATAGCCCCGTGCCGATTGCGCCTGATAGAGCCATGAATTGCACGTGTCGCGACTTCAGCTTGCGCTCGAGGGTGCCGATGTTGCGACTCTCGTGCTCTATCTTGGGGTCGCCGGTGAGGTCATCGTGGCGCATAGTCGGACCGGACTTCGACTCATTGTTGTAACTTGCTGCTTCGATGTCGGTCATGATGGTTATTCACGATTGTTTTCATTTATAAACTTCAGAAACATCACCCTTTATGTCTCCCATGCCTAGTTTCAATCGTATGGAACACAACCGTTGAAGAATGTGCGAAAGTCTTGAGCCAAGTTTATAGCCATGAGTACTCTCTTACATTCTTATCTGTGAGGGGAAACCACTTTCTTTATCTGTACAACGTCTCTATCCCAGTCACTAACTGGCTACCATCCTAGCTAGAATTCGCAAAAGCTCTCACCGATTGTCGCGGGGTAGCTTATAGCCCATGTCGCTTTTGGGTTGAATGCTACGTATCATTGCAACGGACCTGCCTTATATGCACAGCTTGGCGGTGACGGTAACCTGGGATTCCACATGAGTGGGTGAGACAGGTTGATCTGCGCCCTAGATTGGGAATGAGTTGGGGATGGAGGCCGCGGGGTCTATCTAGACTAGATAGGGCGATCCAATTATCCGCTACTTTGAGTAACACCTTCACATGGTGGCACTGGGAAAATTAAGTGATAGCTTCCATTTTCATATTAAGTTCTGAGTTCCATCACATGAGATTCAACCACTAAGCAACCGTTTGACCGCCACCAAACACTGGAAAGTGATTAGGTGGATGACCTAATCAGGTTGGATGTAGGCAAGTGATTTAAAACGACCTGCGATCTACTGATGTGGTTATGACCCCGCCAGCTGCGATCTTTGGCTCCATTTCCCGAAATCATGGGCAAGATATCTTCATTCGGTTGAATGTATGTGAGATGCTTTAGGTCGTTTTCTCGAGTGATCCGTCGAGCCGCATAGCGCGTATGAGAACCTAGCGTGTATATAACAAGAAGATGTCTATCCGAGCACACCCAAGCCTTTAAGTTCCTTATATCCTCGGGATATGGTTGTAAAAGCTGTGCTACCTAGGGCCATCTAACCATAGACACGGATACATGGGTAGCGTGGGCTCTGGTTTCTTGGTACGTTTCCATGACTAGTGGCAACACTCTATTTCCATAAAGCAGGATGGTCGAATGCAATGTTCGTTTCTACAACCTGGATGCAAATGGCTGATTCGCGCTAGTGCTCTCTTGATCGCGTTGCCTTGAGAAGACTAATCCCGGCGCTCTCGTGAGCTCGCCAGTGCCTTCTCATGTATTGAGGATGATCCTCCGATTACCTCTGATAAGCTCGTTAGCTGCGCCGTACTGTTTTGTTCCGGCGTTTTGATGTAAAGATTCGGGTCTCATGATGTCCACTTCATAGTGGAGGACCAAACATATCAGCCCCCGCTGCAACTCTCCGTCTCTTGGCCTCCCTCTCATCGTCTTTCACCGTGCCGTTACTAGCCCCGAAGACATCACTGTCGTCTTTTGTCGCCACTTTCCCTTTCGTCTTTTGGAGGGCCTGCTCTCTTCGTGCCTTCTGCAATGCTACCAAGTCAACACGATCTGGATCTCGACATTTTCTTAATTTCTTATTCAACGGTTTCATCGCCTCTTTGCTCCCACTCTATCATTTTCATCAGCATTTATACCTTGTAAAGGTAGGGTCCATAAAGGAGGGCTCTTACTGCATCCCAGAATGTTGTTCGCCTTTCAGGCGGCTCCTTCTCAAGCATAGCTCTACAACTCTGCACCGTCTCCAGAACATGGTTCTTGGAGCTCTCGCTCTGGCCTGAAAAGGCGTCTCTTAATAACCGCTGTAGCAGACCTTCGTCTGCCATAGACAGTGCGCCAAACATGATCTGGCTCGGGGTGTAGTGAAAGTATGCATCGGTGAGCAGGGGGCTGAATTTGAGAATATCTCGGGTTCTCTGATGCGCGCGAACAATGCGGGCTTCGTCAAAGTCGCCAAGCCTCCTAAGCTCCATGACGGCACCCTCCAAAGCGCGATAGGGATGGCGCACATCAAAGGCGAAGCGCAGGCCTTGACACAGGACATATTCAGCTGCTAGCACCTCCTCACCAGTGATACCAGGAAACTTGTCGGCGAACTTCTGTAGGCGGTAGTATAGACCCTCGGCTTTACAGGCAAAGAAGATGCAGGTCATGGTCAAGGCCCTCGGCGGGTAGGTCATGAGGCTATTGGTGACATAGAAGCGGCGGAAGAAGATGGCAGCGGTTGCCTGGATCTCAGAGGGGAGTTCACAGAACTGGGCAGCGCGCAACAGATCGACGATGTAGAAGTTGAGTAGCATGGCCTCATCGGCGGGTGTGAGAAAGTCGGGGAGAGGGTCGACGGGCGGTGATGAGGCGCGTAAGCGACTAGAGATATGAGAGACGGCGAGGGAGTTGGTCTTTTCACGAAGTGACTGTAGATGCGTAGGCGAAAAAGACCATAGCCGATACTGGCTGGATTGGCGGTAGCGAGCATCTTCGGTTGCCATCGTTACGCGGACGGAAGCGCGTAGGCGACCGAGATATTTGTGAGCTGGTGTTGATGGTTGAGGGTCGTGGGAGTCGTGGGAGGACGGCAAAAGGGCCTGCGATAGCCGCCGAGGAGAGAGGGGATCGCAGGTATCAAACTGTGGTTGTCCTGTCAGAGGGCGGGATGTGGTAGATACCATCAAAGGAATGTTGACTTCTTAAGATTGAGGTAGCTAGATCGACTTGCCTTATCGATAAAGCTTTGGTACCTGTCAATGCAGGTTCAATACAGTATTTACCATTGTACACACCGTAGTTTCCACACTGTATGAAGGTCATTCAAACGCATGACCCCTTTCCTGTAGCTCTTCAACGCATCCCCTTGACGGGAGGCGAACGGAACTCGGCGACGGGCCGTTATCGTTAGGTCCTCATATTTACCATAATAACTGATTTATATCCGCCGCTGAGTTTTGTATTTAGATGTTAAATTTTAGCGTCGCCCAACATAGACCGTGTCCGTGTCTCTACTTACCTACATTATCGCCATCGCGGCTATCATCGTTGTGAATTGGAAATATCTTAAATACAATTGAGATAGATTCATTGGTATAAAGCCAGCATCGGGTAATGACATCATAAGCGATTCAATTACTCTTATTGCGGATGTATAGATCACCCAGGCTCTATCACCACCGGATCCTCAGGCGAGCAGAAAAAGAGCAAGGCGTCAGACTACGGTCCCTCGGTTTGATACCAACGCGCGAAATAACTAATCTAATACATGACAGAGAGGTAATATAATGTTGAAATATTGATAGCTACCTCATTTCCAAGTACGAATTCTCCCCTCAGAGGCTGACTAGATGCCGTAAATAGCACCTCGCCTCAAATCAAACATGGCTCTCATCTTTTTACACAACGGGTAAACATTGACATCAGTTTAGAGGTAGCGAAGTAAACTAAAGTCATAGTAGGTGCAAAGACCGAATTGCGCCTGTTCAAGAGAAGAGGTACGGGAGTTCTATTTATAAGTTCTAACTTTCAGACTCATTAACACACCATATAAAACACATAGTCCAAACACTCTTGATATACATACAATGATTAGACGGTAATACCCATCCTTTAACGAACTGACAGCCCCTTACTCAAACACCAACTCATCAGGCTGCAAGCCTTGACTCATGATCTTGATCACTTTTTCAGCCCCATCCTCTAAGAACTGCATACGCATAGCGGATGCAGTCTTAGCAGCTTCTTCGCCCGATCGAGCAAACATGCCCTTTTCATACTTCTGCAACATAACCGCCAATCCGTCCCCATCGGCGGTCCCTTCCTTAACACAAGTAACGATACCTTGCGCCAGCTCTAGCGCGTCCATCATCCCGACGTTCACGCCTACGCCCGCAAACGGCGTCATGAGATGCGCCGCATCTCCCACGAGTGTAATACCTGGACGAGACTCCCAGGTAAGTCCCACGGGCAACATGTACATTGGGCGAAGCACCGGTGTGTCCGTCATAGAAAGGAGAATGCGCTTGACCTCAGTAAACCAATCCCCGAAATGTCTCTCGACAAATCTCTCTCTCACTCGTGCATCAGTCCAATCGACTTCCGCCCCGTCATCCGCTTCTCCCAATAAAGCCTGGGCAGTAGGCGGGATCTTCGTGTCAGTTTTGATACAAGCGTAACATCTAGCATCTCCCTCACTACCCTGTCCATTCCGTTGGAAAAGCAGCGCGCGATTCGTGTCCCAGAGAAAGCAATTTCCCAGGCCAACGAAGGCAGACACATCGGGCGCAACTTCATCCACTTTGTGGACCCAGACATCGAGTGCCGTGACCCCAGAGTAGAATGGCTGCTGGTCCGTGAGAAGTGCACGAGTGCGCGACCAGGCGCCGTCAGCGCCAACAACTAGGTCAAAGGGTGCGGGACGGGAGCCATCTTCTAGTTCGATGCTCCATTGCTTAGAGTTCGCGACTGGGTCTATGGACGTCACTTTACAGCCCCAGTGGATCGTCTCGGTAGGCAAGCTGGCGATCAAGATATCCTTGAGGGCTGGGCGGTCGATTTCTGGCCGCCCCTTAACAAAGTTGGCTGTGGGCTCTCCGTTCTGCTGCTCACTAGCTTTCGGAGATTCCTCTTCACCGTCGCTCTCGAATAGCACGGTACCATCCTTTCTAATGACTGTAGGAATGGCATTAGTATTGATTTCAAGCCTCTTGCGGTGTCTCAAAGAATGCGGATAGAATAACAGATGCCTGGTGTAGCTACTCACTTTTCATAGCATCGCCTCCTAGTCTCATGACGGAGCGGAACTCATTCATCAGTCCTGCGGCATTGAGAGCCTGTTGCCCAGAGTACTCGTGGATATCCAGGGTACCGCCTTGTGCGCGGGCAACAGCGCTGCTGTCGCGCTCGAAAATTGTGCAAGGGATGTTGTTATGGTGCAAAATACTCGCGAGCATCAGGCCGCCCGGACCGGCGCCGATGATAGCGATTCTAGGTGTACTCATGGTTATGATTGCTGAGGCGTTACAATTACCAAAGGGGGAAATGAACTAGAGCAAAGATTTATAGATCGAAGAAGTCTACTTTGATAATAAGAGGTGAAATCTAGTGTCGATGATAGTTGCCATTGTTAGCAGAACCAAAGGGTTTATATAAGTCTCGATTACTCCGATTGCACTAACGATACCGCGAAAATCTCTGCATGCCGGTCACTTTCGTTGGCTACATCATGTCAACGCTTAAATCACCGACGCGAAGCCCGAGATCTCCGAGTGCGTAGCACGACTGAGCTCGAATGTTGTATTATGGGGCGTACTTTGCTAGGCAGAACTACTTCAAGAGTTGTCTGTTGAAATATCGACGGGGTTTTCGGGGTGAACTTATAACGTCTAGCCAAGGAGACAGGTGAAATGTGGGTTTCGGGGCCGAGCGCTTAGACTCGGACCCGAGTCCGAATCACCGGCTACGAATGACAATAACAAGTGCGGGAAAGATCAACTACCATAGAGAAGTTATAAAACTACGCTGGCTCTAAACAGCCACATCAGATCATACTATAAAAATAGAACACATTCCATCCTGAGGTGTCTCGTCATGCCGCCCCCACCATGTAACCGTTGGTTTTCGCTTGACGAGTTAAGAATACCGGGGTGGCTTACTCCTGCCCTGGGGGTATGTGGGACCTCTTGGTTCTTGGCATCAGGTCGCCACGATACCCAACCGAATATGTCTCTCATCATTGTAATAGCTGGGATTTTAATACTCACATATTCAAGTAATCGTCTTACAAGTTACTAGTCAGTATATGAGCGTCGCTGTTAGAGGCATGGAGCGGCCGGAAACATCCGAGGAGGCTCAGGCCCACATAGCTGAAATCAGGGGGAGGAAGGGATTCGACGCCAAAAGCGGTGACGAAAACTGTAATGTTGATGATCTGGAGGCTGCTCTTGACATGTCAATCTCTCCTCCTCGATTTGGTTACAATAGTTACTGACCTATCTCGGTATAGCCTCTCTGCCGAACTCTACCAGCAGTCAACACACTTTCTTCTCGAGTTAATTCAAAATGCTGACGACTGCTCATATGACAACTGCTCCTCTCAACATAAGAATCCCACTATCGACATTACGTACTGGAATAACCGCCTGCGGATTGACTACAATGAGGATGGGTTCACAAAAAAACGACGTCGAAGCAATCTGTAGGATTAAGAAGAGCACAAAGCAGACGACAGAGTCGAAGATCGGCGAAAAAGGAATCGGCTTCAAGTCTGTCTTCAGAATGGCTAATGTAGTTTGGATCAATTCGCAGCATTACTCCTTCCAGTTCGACAAGCATCGGAAACTTGGCATGATAACCCCCACGTGGGTTGACTTCCCTGTACCGCGACGAGATAACTTTACGTCGATCTTACTTCAAGTGCCAAACGAGGATGACCGGAAAGACCTCGCCCGAGAGATGAAGTCGCTGACACCGAAATGCCTAATGTTTTTAAGAAGGATAAGGCAAATCAATATCCGAATTGATGCCGAGGGTGACGAGGGTTATAGGACTAGTCTCGCCCGGAACGATGAGTTATCCAAAGATAGATCTCGACGCAGCACTAGACTGCAACATGATGACCAGACCCTGAGTTATTATGTCATTCAACATGATATATCTGGGCTACCCTGGGAGCCCAAACGCATGAATCAAACTCAATCAACAATTGAGCTAGCGTTTCCAACTACCATTGATCTCGATGAACCTGTGATCGAATCCCAACAGGTCTATGCGTTTCTTCCTGTGAGGGACTACGGCTTCAAGGTATGACGATGGGACTATCCCGATTTATACCCAGGAAACAGCTAATCAGGCCGCAGTTTCTTCTTCATGCTGACTTTTTGCTCACTGCCAATCGCCAGGATATAGCTACACCCTCCAATTGGAACAACGTAGTTGTGGACTGCGTCGAGGACGCATTCATGAAGGCAGTTCACCTTCTGAACGACTCGACTCTCCGCTATAAGTGGCCGCGTTACTTACCCATCCCTTTGGGCTTTTCGAATGTCTTTTCAGACATACGCATGGAGAAACTTCGCCAGAGTCCCGTCTTAGAGTCCGAAGATAGCGGGTGGATTACGCCCCAGTCCGCTCGATTTGTTCCAGCCTCATTCAGGGACGACTTCAACAACCCGCTAATATCAACCCCAAAAACCCGATCCAGGAATCTGTCGCGAAATTACGACACGGCGGACTGGAAATACATCGAAAACTTGGGCGTTAAAATATTGTCCGACTCTGAGCTGATAGATGATGTGCGGGAGTTCTATACGAATAGTGATTTGATTACGAGCTATTCTGAACAAGACCATTCGCGACTAGCAGGGGTGCTGGAATCATTATTCCCTTTCAGTTACTTCCGAACGACCCTTCAAGAGATTCCTCTCATCCCACTAAACGATGGAAGATGGGTGGCGATGTCCGCTGGGCAGGTATTCTTCCCTAATGAGGAGCATACTGTGCCTGAAGGAATTAGTATATTACAACTCCGTCCTGGAATCGATAAAGACTCTCGTTGGACTTCTTTTTTAAAGAGGCTTGGCGTTGAGACATTCGGACTTCATGACGTCCAACGACGAATCATTTCAACTCACCAAGAAAATAACCTCTCACAATTTCCCCCTCATATACTAATATCACATGCAGTATATCTCTTTAGAACGAAATGGGAGTCATCGACAAGCTTGGGAGTTTCTGGGTTGCAACCAAGGGTGGGTCACCACGTTACGCGCGGGAAGTGTATCTCGATGCACCTTGGCCACATTCTGCGAGCAAGTATATCAACAAAAACAGTATCGGCGTTTATTTCTTGGACGAAGAATATCTCTATGCAGTACAACCGGATGAGATGAGTAGCTGGCTTATGTGGCTTCACAAAGAACTAGAGATGTGGCATATCCCCAGGCTTGATGATATCTCCAGGAGCCTACGGAACATTTCAACCAACCCAGAGCGTCTGGCGAATGCGCAAATATCGAGGGAGCTCCTTGTGCTTCTAAGGGACAACTGGGGGACGTATAAGGAGTATTTCTCTCAAGACTATCCACCCGTGGTTCAAGAATTTTCGTCGGCGAGGGTTAAGTGTTTGAACGACGAACCCCGGAAGCTCTGTGATACTATCACGGTTCCTCTCTTGCCTGACATTTGGGGTCCCAAAATTCAAAACTTGCACCCAATTCTCGATATTTCCGAGCCTAAAAGCACAAGGTGGGAGTTTTTAACAACATTCGGTGTCACAGTCCGCGACAGTATCGACTTTTATCTCTCAACCTTGGATAAGGTTCGGGGCTCTGAGGTACCAAAAGAATTCGTTGCATGGTTGTACGATAATATCCAGAGCAGGATATACAAGGATAACTTGGAAAGCGTAAAGTAAGTTGTCTCCTATCCTTTCCATGCAATGTTGGTGTCGCAGCCAATACCTAGGGAACAAAGAAATCCTTGTAGATAGTGATAGTGTAACTATGAGGTCCCCAAGGAAGCTTCATGTATCGACAAGTGTCATACTATACTCTACACTGGAATTCCTGACAGTTTAACTAATAGAAAATAGACAATTATTCAAGAAAAACTCCATCTATATCCCAAGCTCCACGGCCGGGGTTGGTTCGAGTTGGGTGAAGGAGAGTGAGTGCGTGTGGAACGGAATGGAGCATCTCCAGAAATTCCACGTACTTAAAAGACTCTATCCCAGTAATGCTCAACTGTTCAAGAATATCCTCAAGCACACGCAGGCAAATTTGGAGGTTCTTGTATCCGAGGCCAAACAGATAACAGTATCCACCTCAATATCCTGGATAACTCAAATTTTCAAGGAAATTAATAAGGCGCTATGCTCTAAAAGATACGATGCGACGGGGCTGCGTCGTTTAGATGACCTTATCCCCATAAAAGTATTCCCCATCAGAGAAGGCGACACGGAAGCTGGTTATGAGAATCTGTCTTCTGGAACGGCTGACAAAGAATGGTATATTGCTGACCGTCCCCATTTACAGCAAAGCTTTCATGGGGTTGTATACTTGCTCGCGTTCACGGTTGAAGACGTGCTTGAAATGATTCCCCTGATTAAAGCTCTGAAGCTAGAGTCAAGACTACTATCCAAAAGAGCGGTGTCAACACTTAAAACTGAAGGCAACGTCCAATTGCATGTAGGGCATACGACGGCCTTCCGTGAGAAAGCAAAGTTCATTTCCTAGTAAGCAGGCCCCTTTCCCTCTCCCTTATCCTCATCTTGATAATAATACCGTCATACTGGGGCCTTTTTGCCGCCTAAATGATTTATTTCCCCTTTATGGGCAACACAAATCGAGCTGGCATATTACGCAAGCATATCATTCAGTCACACAGAGCGATACTAACTGTGGATTTTGGCAGCATGTTATCTAAGCACAATCCTCGTAGGGAGCAATTACGTAGCGCCCTAGAGAACACCAAGGTTTTCGTCGCAGATCAAGTTCTGGTACGTTGGGCCATTAAATGCATCAATGCAGATTCAGAAACTTCGGAAATCCAAAGTAGTCGCACCGATGACGGCCTGAAGGGAGTGGCACTTCTATCGCCAAACAATGAGGAAATTGAAGTGTACCTGAGAACCAAAAACGATACAAATATTCCTGTCGAGGTGGCGGAACAACTGGCCACCATCTGCGATATCGACCGACGGGCTATTCTAATATACTACGTCTTGAGCAACAGTGACCATTTATACATCTCTGACCTTCTCGCTCGGAACGGAATTATGACGCCATTGCAAAAGATGCGTGGTGTCTCTCTGGGAGACGCATGGGATGGATCGCAAGAGAGTGATGCCGAGAGCGAGCAGCTAGATATTTCGAGCATTCCAGAGACAGCCCAGACTACTAACAGTTCTAAAGGGAAGGAGATCGAAGAGACTGATACTCCACCCAATGCATACCGATTGATAGAGACTGGAGTCAAATACGGTACAGGGGTCAAAGTTGGTACTAATAAAATTCGCTTGCAATCTCCGAAAACAGAAGCCAGTATCGCAGTTTCTGAATCACCACCGGATTTTTTATCTTCTGGAGAAAAAGTACCCGACCACCCTGTATCCTCCCCAAGCAAAGCAGATACGAGCCAACAACCGTATCGACCACCACCGCCCGTTGAGCCTCCGCTGCCCCGACCCGGTTACATTTGGCTTGGGGATATCCCAGAAATATCTTCGGGGACACCTCGTAAGGACATAGACGTAGTCGAACCAATATCAGACACGNAAAAAATCGACTCATTCTGGACCTCATAGGATGTATAATAGGCCAAGAATCGTCGGGGCACCGAATATTATCTTTGTTTCAAGGCCCCAGGATCTACCACGGGAGAACTACTCTGACGAAGCCTCAGGTGGGAAAACGCTTCCGGCGCGAGCACGGATATCTCAGTCAGGAGCTTCTACTATATTTGTAGCGTCCAATCCTGAAATTGGAAACGACATTGAAGCTGAATTTCTTGGTGAACTTTTTGTACGTCCCATCTCAACCCTAATTTTGATCATGATCCCTAATACCAATCATTCTCACAGGTTTCTCAACTTCTTAAAAAGTACCTCGGAGACTCATACGATGCGAGTATCCACTGGACAAGCCATCTTCGCACACGAGCATACTACCCCCCCCTTACAAGATGGCATCGATGCTACAACTACTTTCACGCTCGAGGATGTGCCCGCTATGACCAAATTACTAGTCAAATCCTCCTTCAAGGAAGCAAGGAAATGGAAACGGCGAACCCCGATCTTCTATATTCAAGCACACGCTACTCAAAGAGCCCATGACTCGCCATTTTTCTTGAGTCACGAAAGTTTTGAAAGGGTATGTAAATCTCACCCTAGTATTCCCATCATATTTTGCATTCATTTCCTTTGGCTTATAGATCATCTACCGCCTAGATTCGAAACTGTCATGCACCAGACCAACCAATCCCTCAAGCAGTTTTTATACTCGTCCTTGTGTTTAACGATGATCATGGTGCCTGCGCGTCTTGGTTTGTTGACCCCTGGAGAATGTACGCTTCGGGCCAATTGGTAGTACGGCCAGAGAAGCATTGCTACGTCGCTCGGATCAATACTCCGAAATCTCTACTTGTATCCAGGGACTTTGGAGGAGAAGCACCAAAGCATCCCATTCCACAAAATCATAGACTTCTGGGTAGCTTCTTTAGAACCCTTCAATTTCCCTGGCATAAGCCAGAGAACCCATCTAGAGTTGTAGATGGGGGATTGTACGTCTATCAGCCCTTGCCCTTGGGGAAGGACCGAACTATACGGCTGCTTGAGTTGTTTAAAGGTAATGATGGTGAAGAATTACAGGGCGACCTACGTAGGGTCTCCCTAGACTCTATAAATGAGAAATTCCAGGCCATGTCATATGTATGGGGCCAAGCTCTTAAACCTTTCACTCTAAAGACCACCCAAGGAAACATAGGACTTACTGCGCCACTCTATTTTGGCCTCCAACGTCTCCGGTGGAAGAACGCGTCGGTCCTTATATGGGCGGATGCTATCTGCATCGATCAGGGAAACAGTGAGGAGAAAAGTCATCAGATAAGACTCATGCCGGAAATCTTTAAGTCAGCCGGGCGGGTTTGTGTTTGGCTTGGAGAAGAAGCGGAGAATAGCGACAAAGCGATAAAGTGCCTTCGCGAAATCGGTGCACGGCCCGGTCAGCCTCCCGACTCCGCGTTTGCTTCGGAAGAGGACTGGGATTCCATCAATAGGTTCTTTGGGCGACCTTGGTTCCGAAGGGTCTGGATCGTCCAAGAACTTGTTCTCGCGCAGAAAGTAACAATGCTTTGTGGGAAGCAGAAAGCACAGTGGAGTGAGGTCTATAACGCTGCGAAGATTTGCTCAGAAAGGGCGAAAAGGTCTACTGCCGCAATTATGAAACCTATAGCCCAGCAAGCAGAAGCTATACTAAGTCTTGGGGAGCTAAAGCAAAGTTATCATGAGGAAGGCGGTCAACGCGAGCTTCTCGCGCTTTTCGACCGCTTTCAGCATACTAGGGCTACTCTACAGCGAGACAAGCTCTTTGCCTTTCTCGGCTTGGCTCGTGATGCCGATGATCCTGATCTTGATCCCGACTACGTTTCGCCCCTTGATGTCATCGTTCGAAGATATGGGAGGACCTTCGTTAAGAGGGGAGGCGCTTTAAATCTCCTATATCGAGCAGGGTACTCGTCTCCTCGCTTTCCTTCTTGGATTCCGGACTGGGTCACAAATGTGCAGCGACAAACCATCACCACCTGGCCTAGCAGAAGAAAGGGGTTTTCAGCCTCTACCCGCCTAAAAAGTGACATAGTACTGTCGCCTGGCCGAGATGTCTTGGTTGCTAGAGGCTACGTTCTCGATACCATCGAGAGAGTTGGTCAGGTTTCATCCGACCGTACTTTATACCTAAAAGAAATATTTCAGGCCGTCAAGTCATTAAAAT
Organism: Xylaria multiplex; assembly: GCA_011057905.1. Lineage (NCBI taxonomy): Eukaryota > Fungi > Ascomycota > Sordariomycetes > Xylariales > Xylariaceae > Xylaria > Xylaria multiplex. The sequence continues at coordinate 201,269 of WUBL01000019.1, read as the reverse complement.
CATATCCAAGCAAGGATAAACTAGAGGATCTCGTGTGGAAAATCCCCATCGGGGATGCTGATAAGCCAATCTCCGGCACTTGGGAAGAGGTCAACTTCCGCACGTCCTACGAAGCTTTTGTTGAATACTTACAACTCGGAGAAAAGATGACCGATTGGGAGACAGAGGTAAAAGAGATGAGTGCAATGTATCGAATCAAACAGTTTCTTTTCAGACCCCAGGAGCTCAGGAAATCGATGTGGCCATTTTTGTACACCGCCCAGGAGTTTGCAGAGAGATTCACAAACGCAAAGGTGTGTGTGACGAAAGCTGGCTACGTGGGTATCGTGCCCGGGACGGCCAAGGACGGCGATACCGTTGCCTTGTTTCACGGGAGTGCCGTGCCATTTCTCTTGAGAAAACGTGACAAACAGCACAATCGATATTTCCATCTCGGAGAGTGCTATATCCATGGTATCATGCATGGGGAGCGTCATTCTGGCCAAGCTTTGCTGGAGACGGGTTTCGAACTGTATTGAACTTACGAGAGCTCTTGGACCATTCAGAAAGCTTGAAGTACTAAGCAATGTACACTATAAATACCCCTAATTGTGTCTGTCTTTTTCTTTTCCTCGGCTTCAAGAAATACTAACGCAGATCAACACAATGGAGCCACCGTCGCTGTATTTCATACAGTAATCACAGAAAAAGAAGATTATATGAATAGGAATAGAGTTAAATTAGCGAAAGATCTCGGGAACGAGGATGTGATGAATATTAGCTACATGGCGTCTCTACTCGCTGGACGTGGTACACCATATCGCAGATTAAAACACCGTGAAGGCGACGGATGCACTGCGCGCCAGAACCACCATTTTGAACACGCCGCACACGTTGGTCTACATGTGAAATACAAGCGCATGGCGATGGCAACACTAAAATTCGAGAAGTTGATTGTCTCGTCAGAACGCGTCTGACGCTGTAACTGACTAGATCGGGATGTGATGAGCCGCTAACCCCGCCATAGGATAGCCTAGGTCGGCTTGGCACGACGTACTGTGTTCTAGCTTCGTTTGTTGGGGTTGCCTATTCCCTAGGCTGACTTCAACCTTTCAACTTCCAGGATATTCAGCTGCCACCCGTCCGATGGCGTGCTTCAATATGTTGCCTGCCTTCGGCCGCGCGTTGCGCATACGTGCCCGCGGAAGAAAATCCGCCTCTGACAGAGATTCTACTTTGGAGTCCGACCCGGGTTTAGTTACGATTGACCCAAAATGGATCAATCTCGACGAGATTCGTCACTGGATCGACGTTTGCGCCACAGGCCACGGCAAAAGATGTGAAACAGCAACCATGACTTCTCTTCAGACTGTCTTGAATCAGCGGCACATCAAGCGAGGACAGGACGAAACGCCTCAGAGGCCGGCATGGTTAGTCGACGTTAAAGACGAGTGCATTGTCCCAGCAGTAGAACATCGTTACATTTCTCTCAGTTATGTATGGGGTGATGTAAGAGGAACAGAAGCAACGCGAGAGGTTATGGAGATCCTTCAACGACCCGGTTCTCTAGGTAAACACAGCAAGAAGATAATTGTACCTCGGACGATCAGGCATGCAATGGAGCTTATAGGTCTTCTGGGAGAGAGATACTTGTGGGTTGATCGTTTTTGTATATGCCAGGATGACGCGGATAGCAAGCACTCTCAATTGAATTTAATGGGTCAGATATTTGGAGGGGCGTACTTCACCATCATCGCCGCCAATGGGTGGGATGCAGACCATGGGCTAAGAGGCATAAAGGGGGTTACTGAGCCTCGAAATCTAACCTCGCAACTACTAACCCAATCGGAATATCAAAGGTGTATAGACTGCACAAGCACAGTATGGGTAAGGCTTCTGGCAATACTTAGTTGGTGCTTCTGCTAAGATGAAGTAGTATTCCCGCGGGTGGACGTTTCAAGAGATGTTGCTCTCACCGCGAAGACTAATATTCTTATATCAGTATGTCATTTGGGAATGTTCACGTGGAGTTTGGCATGAGTCTACTGGCACCACTGGTTCGTTTCCAGCTTTCCCCGATTCGAACAGAACGCAATTTTCTACACCCGGTGGCCCCCCAGGCCTGGAGGTTGGTACGCGTAGCTTGATGTTCGATGCTCTAACATTAAACCCCGCAAGGCATTACTTAGAGGTTGTTCGCCAATACGTACGTTTTACCGAAGTTGCCCAGTCCCCCAAAACCCCTATTCTCAAGCCAATGCTAACATAGCGAAGAATACCAGAGCCCTGACCTTTCCCGAAGACGGGTTAAACGCCTTTTTAGGGATCATGACGCAACTCGCGAAACAATTTCCTGACGGGTTCTTATGGGCTTTACCAATTGCGTGGTTTGACGTTGCTCTCCTCTGGCAACCGTACGAGGATATGACGCGAAGGCGACCGAAGCGAGCCGACGCTCTCCAGCTTCCGAGTTGGTCATGGGTTGGGTGGCAGGGACTCATTGATCATCGGTGTTGGGAGGAAAAATACGAAGTTGATATAAAACCAACCACGCCGCATGTTGAGGCGCCGAGTACCCTTCAACGCTCCGCTACTCAACCCACTCGAATCACCCCAATATGCAAATTCCTCTACACTGATAACGGAGTTACAAAAATAGTCAAGCCAAGAGATACGGAATCTGGAAGCGATCATAGAGCCGCTCCCGTTCAACAGCCCAGCCCAATACTTTTAGTACATGGCCCCGTCGCGAGGTGGAAAATGCGGGGTGGTCAAAGTTCTTCCATCGGGTTCCGGAAAGCTATCAACATGTGCTTTAAATGGATCTATGAGCCGGACCTAGAGGATGAGTCCTTAGAGTCGCCGTGCGGAATCATGATTATGTCGCCCACTCTATTTTCCATGACTAGCGAGGTTGAGTGCGAGATGTTAGCTCTTTCATCGGCAATCTCTCCACTTAAGGATGAACCGGTCTGGGCGACGATTCTCAAGGGTCATCCCCAAGCAGCGTACCTCAAAGAGAATGACTGCTATGAATATTATAATGTTCTTTGGATCACACGCAAAGATGGTATCGCATACCGCCGAGGACTTGGGAAGATAGCGATTAACGTGGGGGACTATTTCTCCCTTCAGTGGGATCATTTTCAGCTAGGATAGGTAATAACCCTGCGAACTTGTGCCTGCTGGGCTTGGGGCTCTACTCACGTCGTTACGTAGGCTCAAGTATTTTCTAGTATAAACACGGAATTGCGGAAGGACGAGTCCCTAGGGCACGGTAACGGGGCTTATTCAAGTTATTAACGGCGTTGCCGCGCTCATACATAGCCACCATCCCCTATCAATCCGTGCTACTATGCCGCCTCAACTCCACGATATCATATTTTTATGATATCAATTACCTAGGCACTACAGTATTGCCCTGTCTTTTCTAACCTTTGGGTACTGAGGTAAGAAATAACGTCTATATCATGGTCTTAGAGTTAACATGACCAGAAGCCCCAATAAGTACGTAGTACTTAGGTTAGATACCTTGGCAAGCGGGTAAGCGACCAATGGAACATTGCTGCTACATAACCTACCTAGGTAGGTAGTTGGAGCTTCTGGTCATATTAACCCCAAACTGTGATATATACCTATATATATATGCTAGCATATAAAGACAGCAAAGCGTATAAAAATAAATACTCAAAATATAATAACTAACTATACCTTTATTNAAAAAAGTCGTTTTTGAACAGTTAGCCCTCTTGGTCGCCAGACTTGCCCCCGGTATCCACGCTAAATACGATCCGTTGGGGGAGCGCTACAGCAGGGCCGCAAAAAGCAGCGCACTGGCCCGGTACAAGCATACAGACAATTCGGCATTTTTAGGGTACGTGATACCTGTTGTGCATAGTTCCATCAGCTCTTCAGGATTAGGCTGTAGCTATATACAGATCATCTTCGTCGCCTCGCAGGGTTACGACACGCAAGAAAGAACCAAAGTGACGCGAAGATCTTGTTGTATACCGACGCCTCAAGATGCGACATTCAATGAATGCTGCGTTTCACCATAGACAAGATGCCAAGATGACCGCACAACCCCCAAACACCTTAGAGTCTTCACATTGTTCGTATATCGAAAACCGGTCTAGAAAACGAAGAGCTCAAGATTCCCTATCAGATTTTTCATCCAAACGGTGCCGGATCTCCAAGATCTCATCGGTGTCATTGTGGTGTCAACCTCCTCACCCACTGTCAGTCAATGGGCTGATACGGAAGCATTGCCGGAATCGGCTATATGTCCACCCGCTGCAATGGACTATGCAACACCTTGAGCTATTGGGCTACCGGTTTGTTCGCAAAAGCAATAGGAAACTCAGAGACTACAGACACCAACATCGACGCCAGAACTCATTGCAGCTCCCAAGCGAAGCAACGATTCGTGCGACAACAAACTACCTACGCAAACCCAGTATACGTGACTTCAAGACTACAATCATTATGGAATTCCTCACAGCATGCAACGTCATCCAGCTTGATAGAGCTCACCTACCGTTTGATTTCAAGCGGCAAACTATTGCAACAGTACCAACCAGTGGTATATTCTCGCATCGCTCTAATACAGCTAGTCTTGCCTATCTCGACCTTGAGTGCGTGGCGTCGGAGCGCGATAAATTAATCGGACTCTCCATGTCCAAGAAACTCGATGGCCCAGTCTGGAGAATTAGACGAAAGCAGCAACGCCAACTTCAACCATCCAACGAAGCAGAGGATCCGTATGTCGTCGCTGTGCTGATCGCGCTAGCACAAGGCCTCCAGCATCAGCATCAGAAACAAAGTGTGAATGACCTTGACGAGTGTCTGGGATCAGGGCCTACGAAGCTGGATCCTACAGTTATACCACGACAGGCTGCTACTGATTTTGAGGTGCGTCTGCTCGCTCTTGCGAGGGATGTCGGGAGTCTGTACTTTTATACAGCGAGTATTCCATCGATATCACTTGACATGTTGAACAAACCATCACATTACCATGGCACCAATGTAGTACTGGTATCCTATCACGCTGTTCAGCTTAAAGATTGCAAGAAATCGGTTCAAAATATAGAAAGTATAATAAGCAGCTTATAAAATATAGTCATTCAACGGGCAACTATTCTCACAATTCGGTTATCCCTACTCCTTAAAGCCGATTCTTTAGCTTATTGGAATTAATGACTGATAAGCGCATATATCGTCATCGCCTAGGATTATTGTCTAATCGGATCGCGTGTAACCCCACATGGAGTTTATGATTCCGTCACCAGCTTCCAAGGACCCAAGTATGTCAGCGAAGGTGAATTAAATTCTCAATTATAAATGACGTGAAAGTCAATTGCTTCAGACTCGCGAGACTCATACACACCAGCTTCAATGTCAGCGATATAAAGCCTGCTATCTATCATATGAATCGAGCATAGTTATCATGATGAGAGCCGCACGCTGTGTACCCTCAACACCGCTTCTGCGGTCTCTTGCGCCGAGCTCACGCCTCTCATTTACACCCGCCCGCGCCCAATGTCTACAAAGACCTCCCTCCCTAGTCCAGCGCCGGACCTTCCTGCGCGGTCAGCGACCATCATCCGGCCGTGCCGTCGAGAACATTAACATCAATCGCATGAGGAACGAGTCCTACGACTACCACGTTCGACGACGCAATTTCCTACTATGTGGCGCCATAGCCGGCGTCATCGCTACTTGCTACACTGCTTACCTTCTTGTCGTCGAGCTTCGCAAGCCCAAGAAATTCGACTCCGGCCTACCCGACAACGCCGACCCCTTTACTACCGACGCCGGGTCGAAGCGCAAGACCGTCTTGCATGATGCCGAGGGCCGCGAGATTGTGCCCACGGGAAATAGTACTATCCCTACATTCCCCCGCATAATAAATGTCGCTATCGGAGCCGAGGGTGGCCAGGAGGAAGTCGATGGTGTCCAGTATACGTTGGTTGGCCTTGGTGTGCGGACAGTGACGTTTCTCGGGCTCCAAGTTTACATGGTGGGATATTACATCGCGACCCAAGATATCGCCGCGCTCCAGTCCCGGCTTGTGAAGGAAATCAACCCAATCGCGACAACTCTGGTCTCGAGCGAGAAGGATACTTTGCGCCAAGCACTCCTCGATCCGGAGCAGGGTGAAAAGCTCTGGAGCTCTATTTTACAAGAAGTCCGCCCCCGGTCACTATTCAGGATCATCCCTGTCCGAGACACCGACTTTCATCACTTGAGGGACGGCTTCGTCCGTGCCATCACCGCTCGTTCGCAGAGCAACAAAACCGAATTCGGAGACGAGTCCTTCGGATTAGCCATGAAGGACTTCAGGTCGCTTTTCAACCGTGGCAAGGTTCCCAAGTCCCGGGAACTACTTCTATGCCGTGACGCCGCTGGGCGCCTGACCGTGACCTACGATGATGGTAAGACCGGCATGGGTTCAATCGGTCGTGTTACCGATGAGAGAGTGTCGCGCTTGCTTTGGCTCAACTACCTGGCCGGCAAGCAGGTGGCTTCCGAGCCCGCCCGCACGAATATCGTGGATGGTGTTATGGAGTTTGTAGAAAGACCCATCGGAACTGTAGCGACTCGGGTAATATGATCAGCTTCGACCCCGTGATGGGAGAAGCGTGGCGAAAAGCGCCTAGCGCATGTATGATTTTATGTACCAAATACCTCACTCATATCTGTCATATTGTATCTAGCTCTGCAGAATCATCCTTCCGGCTACCTAAACAACTAGAATCCGGAGGTACTACCTATGTCACGGTCAAGTAATTCACGGAAGGCCTGGCTTCGCGATAGAACACACTACTCGTATTGAATCTAGTGCGGCTGAGATACGGTTGTGGGGCTGTGCTGCCAGCAGGCACCAGCCACCATACCGTCACTACCTACATCATTACGGAGTACTAGACTTGCGTAAATGTGGCACAACTGACAATTCAAGAGCATACCACAATTAAGAACAATCCCGTGTGATATCACAAGAATGGGCGCAAAGCCTACTGTCTGGTACTTGACGTTAGGTGGCCTGTCATGGGTCCGCATATGTAGGTAGATTGTCTAGAGGATATGGGATTAGGCCGTCTATAGTGTCGTCCGGTATCAGGAGACGAGTAAAGCCTAGATAGATCTTCGTCTAGAATACGCCGGGTCCGCGTCCACGGGTGGATTGTTAACGTATCCCCTAAGTCCTTCGGACACCATTCTACATGCGCGAGAGGGGTGTAGGGGATGATCACAGTGACCGTCACAAGCCCTGAAAATGATCTTGGCGGTATGCTGTTCTCTTGACGGTCTTTGGGCTGAGATAGTTGCCGACCAAATATGGTCACAGTGCAGTCACGGACTGACTGGCTGGCTGGCTGGCTAGGCGTGGCGGTTATAGCCAACTATGTGGCTTGAACTGTCTTGACTGGCCAGGACTATTTTGGTGGCTGTGACATAGGAACAACTTTTGCGCGCCAAAGATACAAAATTATTACTGTGAGTGTCTCATAATAGAAAGACCGTCCTGCTTGGCACAAAATGGTCCCCTGCCCTCGCGCTAATGTACGTACATACTACTGCGTACTTGTACTATGTACATAGTATATTGATAGCACTAACCACATGTGCAATATGTGTGGAATAAATTGGCATTATTATTGGCGGGATTGAGTGACCACGTCATACCTCCTGTGTACTATCTACATGTAGTGTAGGCAACGACCCTTCGCGCCAACCTGGGCGCCTACAGCCTACGCAGAGCTTGTCCGAAATAAGCTAAAGTCAGAACCAATAGGGCTGTAAGGATTAGAACTCAGCAGCCCAATCAACTCCTCCAGTTTCTCCTTCACTCCAGTGCCCATGCAGAACCCGTGCACATCATCAGGCATCCCTGTCGTATCCCTGTTCCTATTTCGGAATGTATTGAGGCTATTGATTATATTTATGTCTTCCTCATAGACTTCCTCAACAGTTCATTCATTTACTATCATCTTCTTCGAAAACAATTTTTATTCGGCATTTACGTCTCTCGTATTGTTCCTCTCAGTTTTCCATTATCCCTCGTATTATCTATCCCTTGCATTACATAGTGTCTCTATCGCCATATCACGACCCGACCTCTCTTAACCGCGATGCTTGCAGGTTCTGAGCTATTGGAAATCCAATTTGGCGCTACGATACATACGAGGTGTCTGGAGAAGGCCCGAGAGTACGATCACGAGATGTCGTGTAATCTCAGTCGCCGCCTAATGGCCACTTGCCATATGATACTTCAGGAACTTCAATCCTCTCTCAAATCTATGCAGAGAATAGACGTTAGCAAAGCTGCCAAGGCCGCCGAAGCTGTCGAAATCTTATGTCAGCGCCTTGAAAGTATCCCCGGTTCTGTCCCTGACACACAACACACCGAACCTGCTATCGTGTTACTTCTATTGATCTGCTTTAAATTTCTTGGTCATAAGAAAATGAGTAAGTGGGCTTTTTACATTTTTAACAGCTCGAGACTATGATTAGTAGATGGAGCTAATAGGTGTACAGATAAAGAGAAGATTAAAGAAGTCTTTATATATGTTACCCGAGGGTGCAAACTACGGCACTGCGGCCGCTATTACATCCCCGGTATGCCGCAGGCTACATTTTTAAACACTACAAAGGATGGAACAATTATAGAGGCATCTTGCGAGTCCTGGTACTACATTAAGCGAGCCTACTACCAGCGGAAGGACGCTCGGGACAAGCGCATTGAGGCTAATACAATGCTCTGCCAGCCCGAACTCATCAAGGCTGTCAAAAAACTTAACGACAAGTTGAAAGAAATGCGCGACAACGAAGATATAGAAATTTCGCCGCTCGATAGGTTGAAAGTACCCGGCTCTATGATGGTACTCAACTCCTCGGGAGATTCCAAGAAATTACGTTATTGGTGCGCTTCCCGCTTCAGCTCAGAAAAGGGCGTAGCGAAGAAGCCGCAAGAGGAAAATATGCCCTCATGGGCACCTGAGAACTGTGCTGAATACTCAGGTTATTTAGCTCGATGTGCTATGGACAGTGGGGTTGGAGATAAAAGTGCCCTACCCTGTTGTTACGCACCTTTCTCTTAAATGCGAGGGTTCGGTGTTTTAAGGAGTTCTGAATTGGGTATGTATTCACTCAATGCGGCATTTCAGCAAGTAGCTAATATGCACTTTAGTGCGTGCCCGGCGGCATGCTACCATGCTACAGTGTCGTTAAAAGCGACTCTCGCCTTCTTTTTTAAAATCNTTTTTTTTTAAAGTTAAGAGAATTAGTTCCCAACCCCTACAGGTTTTTGCCCTTAGAAGGTTTTCCCTGTAGGCTTGCTAGAATTAGGGTTGGTTAGACGCTTTTTATCAATTATATACGCACAGTTTCAAGAATATAGACAAGCAATCGCTTTTCTTCATTAGTGATAGCAAGGTGATTTTAAAATTATACCAGATTAGTCTACACTTGTTCGTAGCATTCCTTTGCGGCAACTGGGGTACTGTCACAAGGGTAGGTATCCTGGGCTTGGGAATAGCTTCATATTCCTAATGTTCTAATAATTGGCTATGGCGTTAAAGGAAAGAAGTGTTCCTGAGAGGGCTTCGGGGTTCAGCCAGCCTTTATATATACAGATTACCCGGCTCGAGGGATCACGTGATTCCCGTGTGACAGATACCGCCGTCTACCCGAATATAAATCCTTTTAGGTTACGTAAAAAGCGTACGGTCGGCTGGCTTATGGCCATAGTCATGTCTACATAGTAACTAAGTTAGCCGTATATACCTATGGCAGACGTTAATAGACTCCTCCCTTTCCTCCACCTCTCCCTCTTCCTCCTCACAGAGTTTGTAGGAGAGGCGTTGCTCTTAAAGACGGACTCGAAAGCAGTTCTATTACATTTTGTGTTTCATTATAATTATTTATTGAATTGCGCTTGGTCTTTCATCATGCGCTTATATTTCTTTTTTTTTAGGTGTCGGAACCCACCACGTAACTTTCCTGCCATACCAATATCATTAACGATTTCGATATATCCTCTCGCAGAGATATAGAAAGCAGTTAGAAGAAAGAGGACAACGCAATCTCCAAAAGCCTCTAGATAAACGTATTTTAACTTTGATCAACTTTGACCCGATTGAGAGATATGGTTTTGGCTACTGATAGCAATGGGGGTGATATTGATATTGTAGAAGTAATGGAGTAGTTAATTGACATGGAAACCACTGTGAGGCGTAATATCTCATACTGTCCCCTGTACCTGCCTAACACTACCTAGGTTAGTGTGTCCCGAGGAGACGGTTCTTGGGGGAGCAACCGCTATGGAGAGCGGGTGGTACATGGGTCAACTCTCCGACGTTTTATCTGATCAATGCACGCATGCCTAACCTTAAATAAGCGAAGGAGATGAACAAGATAGGGGTGTACGGTAGGGAGGCAGCTACATGGGCTATCCAAGAAATCTCTCTATCAGGTGGTTTCATCTCCGGCGTGAAGGTAGGCCACAGGCAGGACACTGCTATGTAAGTAGAAATATATTATTTCTTGAACCTCTAGTAGCTCTCCTTACTACACTATATATACTCAAATAATGCACTAGTCCCACCCAGGTGGGTAGCTTCCACCTTGGCCGTGGACCCCTATCGTACTCGGGATCTATGCCCTTCTCGGACAAAAGACCGAGGACAGCTCAGAGGACCTTGTCTATGTCGGAAAGGAAGTAGTAGTGTACCTACAGGTAGATACCGGTCGGGGACAAACCGCTAGTCGACGCTACCGCATAAAACGACGCTGCTGACGGTCGCAAAGGAGCCTGTGCACCTTCACCAACCATACCTCCCTCTTCGAGAGTGTTACTACGCCGGTCCTCTCGTGGTGTTCAAAGACAGGATCCGGCTCTTGAAGAGCCTCTTCCGCCTAATGCCGTAAAGTTATGGGCACCAGATCAAGAAGATATATCTATATATATATATATAGAGAGAGAGAGAGAGAGCAGACACAGGAACCACCACGACTCAAAAGGCTCTGGTCAAAGGCTGAGGATGGCTTCCTCGGTAATTGGTCAGGCCTCGTAGCAAACACCACCGCTGCACCGAGCGCAGTGTTGTTGTCAGGATTTCAAGCTTGAAAAGGAAGAGAGCGTGAGATAAGGCAGAGCTAGCGAACACGAGGATGCGATGAGTGCAGGCGGAGACTGTATGAATGTAAGACTTGGCTGAGCGTTTCCAGTTCATCACGACCATGTCAGAGAGATAGTGAATTGGAGATCCTCTTCTACACGTTGTGCTGAAATACTGCTTTAGTGTCAAGAGGGCCTAGAGCTGTAGTTTTTATTTCATTATGCTGGACTGTAGCAGGTAATCTTATACGTATAATCCAGACCCCCGACGACCTAGATGAGATGAGATGGCAGACCTGTGTTTGGGCCTCCCCTTGTCATCCCAGCCAGATCTCTCTATCAACCTCGAGTCAAGGGTTCGCCCTGCTTGATCTTGGCAGCACCGTACTTCTCCAATCGAATAGCCTGAATGGCAATAAATCCAGTGGTATCCTCCGGGCTGAAGCCTTCAAGGGTGTCCATGCTGGCCTGTTCCTCACTGTACAAGTTGCTCTCAGGTGCGGACCTGGAAAGGACGTGAGCTGCTCCCTTGTAGACCATCATGTTCACCGTACCGTGAACGTGCTTCTGGCTGAACAGGATGGAGTTTTCTGGTAGTCATGATTAGGAAAAGCCTTGCTCATGTTTTAGCTAGAGTACAAACTTACCGAGCAGTTCACGTTCAGGGGAGAAGTACATGCCTAGCTATGTCAGTTCAAATACTTTCACAGAGCACAATAAGGGGAAAAATACCATTGTAAAGGCACTGTGACCACTCGTTTCCAATCCAGGCCATTATTTGCTTAACCTTGGAGTCGACCGTCATTCCTTCAATATCGATATGTGCAAGTCGTAGCACCGTCAATGCAGGAGAGTCGTACGCTCCACGACTCTTGAGGCCAATAAAGCGCGATTCAACAATGTCTATCCTTCCAACGCCGTGACGACCAGCGATGTCGTTCAGGGCTTTGAAGAGCTCAAGAGAGCCGGTCACTGTCTCGCCACCTTCAACCTCAAGTTTGACAGGTATTCCAGCTCGGAAGGTGACAGAGAATTTGGCGGGGACATCGGGGGCTTCAAGTGGATCTAGAATTCATGATGATTAGCTGATACTACAATAAAAAGGAAGGCATTGAAGGATAGTTCTAAAGGAACGTACCAGTAGTTCGAGTCCAGACAGTCTTGGGTGCAGGCATATCCGGCTTCTCAAGGATACCACTTTCGTAGCTGCAATGGGCCAGGTTATCTGGGAGAAAATTAGGAAGTTGCCTTAGTATGGGTACATATCTCTACACGCACCGTCCTGAGACCACGGTGCCTTGGGAGTGGATGAAACGGGGATGCCATTCTCCGCGGCAAACTTTAGAAGATCTTGTCGGCCCCTAGCATCAGGTTAGAACTCATCATTTTGGTAGTCGCGACCGAAGCTTACTGGAAACGGTTGAAAAATGCGGGCATTCTCCACGGGGCGATAACGGAGAGGCTCTTAGTCTTCGTTAGATTTCTTGCTGTGGAAGCTTGAGGGAGGGATTGAATTGTACACACAGGGTCGCATGCCTTCCAGGCAAGTTCGAACCTCACTTGGCTGTGATTTGTCAGTTTCTGTGACAGTAGCCTGACAGTACGCGGGGAAGACGTACTCATTCTACCTGTTGTTAGCAAGGACTGACAACAAGGGAAAGATGCAGATTTACGTACGCCCTTTCCAGTGCAGCCGTGGCTGAGGAACTTGCAGTTGTATTTGTGGGCAACCCGGACTTGAGCGCGAGCAATAACGGGACGAGCCAGACTTGTTCCAAGGAGGTATCTGACAGGACCATCAGCTGGGAAACTAGAGAAAGGCGATCGCAAACGCCACGAAGTTTCTTGATTGATCGAAATCAACGAGGTCAGGAGCCTGTCAAGTAGATGTGATCGGACTCACCGGTCCTCGTAAATCGCGTTGCCTATTGTTCAATTGTGTCAGTCTTTCCCCCTATACCACCCACGCACATGCGCCGATACAAGCGGAATTGAGGCATACATTGGATGGCTCGAAAGATGAGCTCATCGACGAACTCCTGCTGCAGGTTTTCGATGACCATGCGCTCGGCACCGAGCGCTAGAGCCTTCTTCTCCACCTCAGCGAAGTCTTCGTTTTGGCCGACATCGGCAAGAAAAGCCTGGAAGCGATCTGGGTCAATGTTGAACCTAAATTCGAGCTAGACGCAAAGACTCACGACGACGGTGTAGCCCTGTAAAAAAGATCACATTAGCATATTGATTGACGCCGTGTAAGGTCTCGAATAGCTTCCTACCTCGAGAATAAGGTATTTAAGGATTGTCGAAGTGTCAAGACCTGCGTGACGTCAGTATCGAGGGTTGCCAGCGGGGCCCGAGCTGTGTGTTGGCTGGTCATCAGAGGGAGGGCGTACCGCCGGAGTAGGCGCTGTACAAAGATTGTTAGCTCAGTCTGGTCTCAATTGTTGAATTGTCTTACAGGCAGACTCGTTTTTCGTCAGACATGATCGATATCGTTCTTGTTGGCGATGTTGTGGAAGAGAGCAAGCGAAGTTTTGGGCGGCGGGGAGTTTTCTTGACGATTTTTGAATGCGCAGGTGCATGAGTCACAAACAATTTTGGGCCAATTGGAAGGTGGGATAGCGAGCTCCACTTATCCCACCAGGAACAAATGTATCTCTTCGGTCCTCAAAAAGAAAAATGCAGTGTAAGGCCAAGTTATGTCCTTGAAATAAAAGGCCTTGCCTCTATTTTAATTAACTATGCTATAAATTAAAGTGCAAAGCATTTTAATAGTTACGGTGTAATGCTCGCTCGACTGGCTACGGCCGCAGGGCCTGGTTCCCCTACTGGAGGCTGCGGGGTCTGGAGGGGTATCCGTACTATATAGCCCATTCTGGTTCACTAACCACACCACCTTGGTCATTCCACGTTCCTTTTGGGAAACCTATAGTGGATAGAATAGCTACTATGGCTCATATGTAACATTTGTAGAGGTTTTGNTTTTTTGATTAGGAAGGCGTTTTTTTTATTTGGGTTAGTGTTAACCGAACCCCGGTCCATGGCCCGGCTACCGGATCAGCCTGCAGACTTTAAGAACCAGAGTTTTAATGCCTTAAAGGAAAAGGCCTCTGTGGGGCACGTGAGACCCCACCAATATAGATAGACCTACATTTAGCTTTTAGTGGCTTAGGATAAGACCAATACAACAACCCTTTCCCCCGAATGAGCTCAACACCTCCAGTTATATTAAATATAAAAGACTTGAGTTTAATAAAGACTTAAGGCTTTTTTAAGTTTCATTAGTTATCATTCAGATAAACTAGTAGAGCAAAACCAGAATTAGAACTTCTAATTCAAACATAGTTTTGTTAGAAATATGGCCCTTCACACTTCATGTTAATTACTTTATTACTTCTACAATATCAATACACCCACATTGCCTACAATCTCCTTAATACACTTTATATACCCAAACAATGCGTTAGTCCCGCCCAGGTGGGTGGCTTCCACCTCACTCCCCTGACACTAATCTAGCCCGTACCCTGACGTGTAGCCAATTATACATGCATTAATAATTATGAGGGGTAGAGGGGCACCAAAGCAACTCCTCATACTAAGCCGGGCAGCTCTGACACCCCCCGAGGCGAGGGCATCTCCGCTGGCCTCCCCGATACGCCTAGCCTTGGTCTTGGATGACCGATTTCAACCGGTCTGCTAAATCCGTCTATCTCAGGCTCTTGGGGCATTGGGATATCCGTGCTGGATTCCACTCCTGAGAGAGTGTTGCGTCTTAGCTGCACCCTTCCCATCTTCCACTTCCGTATACGCAGAACGAGCCATGTCGCCACTGCGATCAGAGCAGACCCGAGAGCCGTTAGGACGACTGCTACGATTATCTGGGGGGTGCTGTGATTGCCAGATGAAGTATCTCGTTCCGAGTCGAGTCGGGGTTGTGGTGGAGGTGTAATACTCTGAGAGCCCGATGTTATCGATAGCGATAATGATTTTGGTGTTGATGTTGAAGTTGATGATAATATAGTTGATGATAATATTAACGACGTCGAGGTCGACCCGGACGTCGATTGCACAGTCGGACATGCAGCTATATCCAATTGTCGGTACATGGTAAACGCGCTCCACGTAATACGACACCTGAAATTAGTCGCCGACGGCCAGCCGTCTGGCGAGGTCTGCAAGACTGTGAACTTCACACACGACGAACCATTCCCGCTGGAATATATAATTAACGTCATCGCCCATTATATCTTTGAACAATACATGAGATATACGCACCATTCATCCCAACTACCGTTATCCCAATACAATGTATTATCGGCGCATTTCGTTGCGAACACGCATGACGTGCCGGTTGACTTACAGTCCCCTGCGTACGACCCCGAGGTTCGCCACTCTATGCCCTCACCGGCACTAAAGCGTATGGCTTATCAGCGTGTTAGCCTGGATGAATCATCTTGATACGCTTGTTGAGGCTTTAGTGGGGTGGCACATTAACTTACATGTTGTCGCTTGTTTATGGTATCCGATGAATCTTTGATCATCCTTATCAGATAAAGTAGTCGATGTCGATCGACATGTCGAAGAAAACAATATAATCCAAAGGGGGAGCATCTTGAACATGCTGCTTATCTATTAGCTCTGGTGAGCTGTTGGACAGGACATGACGCCACAGGCGCTACTCCACCATAGTGATACAGCAGAGAGAGGCTAAATATGAATATATCCTGCAAAGAGCTTGACCCTTCTTAAGAAAACAGAGGGGGGTTTTTGTTGGTGATTCCGAGACCGGGGGCTACCTACGTTGGCCGCCAATCCCACTCAGTTATACTACCACGTACTTGTCACAAAAGCGCCCTTGATTTTGTTTTAATTCGTGTATCAGTTTAACCCCTGTTTTAGGGGGACATTTGCAGACCAGAAAATGGACATGTGTGGGTACTAGTTTAAACAGAAAAGGTTTATCTTATACTGCGCCTTCATAAGGTTGTTATTTATATCCATTTACACTTTATATTCTTTTTCTATACGTTATTATATAGCCGAATCACTTTACCCTCCCCATAGGAACTGAGTGAAATTTCAAAAAGAATGATTTCTCGACTTGTTAGCGGTGTCGCTGTTTGTGCGCTGTAATTGTTTATAGTTCGGCCCGATTCGACCTCGACGCGGGCGGGAGGCAACGTGGCGGCGAGGCACATCTCTTCGGCCCTCCCCTTAGCAACATTATGAGGGGGACTTCCGCCGCATTGCGGGCGGTCTATCGCGACGAAGCCAGCGTCGTAGGGAAAGGCAATCGGCCCCTGAAGTCGTGGACTCCGACATCTGAGAGTCTGGGGAGGGAAAAACACGGCAAGACGAGAGCAACTAGCTCTATTCTGGCTTCAAGAACGATCTAGTCCATCTTGTTCAAAGCTTTATCTTTTTTTTTTTTAGATGTTTTGATGATTGTCGTAATCACAGTAGCTATATTCGCCGTCATTCCCGCTTAAGCCACTCAAGTGAGCAGATCCCAGCTGTTTATGACGATCGTTTACATTGTGGACTGCGGAGTGTCCTGCGCTTAGATTTCTTGCAGCCGAGGAACACGGAGAAGGTGACATCACCCCACAGTTCCTCCGTGTCATGGGAAATTGTCAGGATCACGGCCTCTTGGCCCATGTTACACAAACCGTTCATCAGAGAAGGAGCCTTTCGTATTTGAAACGCAGGGTAGCAGTATATGGATAGGTATAATCACAAAAAAACGGCATTCTGATGATGCATCTTCTGTTTACTAACAAGGACATATTTTACAATTCGTCTTTATAACAAGATCAACCGCCCTTATGCGACTGATTAAATACATGCGTCGGAGGGGCAATTCGTATCACGACGGCTTTAGCCCGCTAGCTTCTTTATCAGTCGTATGAGTGCGTTGCCAAGCGACAAGTCTATCCCATCGTCGACACTTGTGGTGGACATTGAAGTCTGCCTTGGATCCAAGAGCAACGCTATCGTCCTTGAGCACGAGCATTGGCGTTAAATCGGCATTACACATTAATTGCAAGCGCAACGTCTCGATGCAGTGGTCCACATGCATCCGGTCGCCAACGGAGGTGTGGCTCGATACGTTCAAGTCGACGAATTGGTGATTATCCCCCTCGTTGAGCCATTCGCCTAGGTTGTCGTTGTAGTAATCCCTCCAAGTATACTGTCGGATTAGGTTCTTGTCATTGTTATGTTAGCGGATGGGGTCTATGTGTGGAGCCTTGAAGGATACCCGTGTCACGTACCAAGCAGTGTAGTTGATGGAATACTTCTAACATGCCGCTATATCCTCGTTTTTCGTCCGAGTTGATGTGAACAAGGTTTTCAGATGGCTTCCCAAGTTGAGCCGGGCCGTCAAGTGGCACCTCCACGCCGCCAACTAACGGATAAACATGTTAGTTGATTCGCAATGTGTCTATGAAAACGACAGCGGACATACGATTCCAAATTTGATTCCATGCCGCTTCTATTTCGGGAGTCGGTGGCCCCCTGAACTTTGTCTTATGTGCGAACTCATTCTCGAAGTCTGTGTCGTAGTACTCGACGACGCCGTCCTCAATGGCTGGTGCTGCTTGGGATATTAGCAGCTAGAGGTTGTTAGGAAGTGCAATACTAACAGTACGGATTGAGAAGTCGAGTGCATGCGAATTCGTCCGGACCTCTAAAGAGGCTATACAGGAGCAGTCCCGTACTCACCAAAGTTAGAAACCATGGGAGTACCTGGAGCAGACGGAAGGTCAAGACACTGTTTACCGGTTTGAGGGGCCGGGCTTCTGTCTCTTTGGGGTGGCTAGTCTGGTTGATAAGATACTGGTCTTCTATAGACTCGGAGGAGTTGCCATGAGAAGCAAGATACGAGTACTGGAAGGCGTTGGAGAAAACCATGATTGAGGACAGTTGGGTCGTCGTCTAGAGGAAGATCAATCCTGGGGTTACCGAGAGGAGTGGGTGGTATATCTGAGGATGAACTCTACTTTAGTCGGTCGATATATTATCACATCTGTTGAATATCCCTGGACGGTCATGGTGCATCGGAAAGACTGCCTCCTCTACTACCTAAACCTTTATGTTATCACCCCCCAGCCGGATAACCTTAGACACCCAATCTTGTATCGAACCACCCTTGCGGCAATCATACCCCTAGTCTACCGAGGTACTGGCGGAAAACCCGGTGACCTGAAAAGTGGCTAAAATAGCACATTATAGATGTAGCATTAGCGGGCCATAGCACGAAAACTGGTGATCGCACGTATCCAATGCAGATAGTATTACGATAGTCGATGGTGACGTGCGCTGTGATAGTCTTTCCCAGTCCGGTAGTACACTTCGTGGATCGCTGTAGTCGCTGGCGCTTGTGGTAGCGTAATACTGTAATAGGCAATTGGCGGGGTTTGTGAAAGAGCTGAGTGCGCTATCTAGTCTACTGTCTAACTAGTAATTGACGAATCTACATACGCGCTGGATATGAAGTAATCATCATTCCGTATGCAGGTGAGTAAGTGTGCAGGTTATATGCGGCTTAGTAGAGAGCCTTCCTAAACTGCGAATAGCGTTCCTAAGGATGGCAATATCTGGGTAGGCACGCCATATACTCGAGTCATTGAATTTATTGACTACACTATGGTATTGTCATTCCAAGTGGAACCGGACGCCGAGTTCAAGGAGAGTCTATGCTGAAGCTTAGTAGAAGATCTTATAACCACTCTCTAGATGTATCATGGAACCATACTAGAATACCCAACAAGCCGTAGCTCGTACCATCTAAACTGATTAGAAAATTACATCTAGCACAAATAGAACTTCTTCCGCGCAAAAGAAAAATAAAAAAAAAATAACCAATACTGGGATTATTACGTGATAATATGCGGTGTGTAGCAACACAAGAAGACCATGTTGTTGAGGTTGTGTAACTAACTGACCCATGTTGCTAGCGCGTTTATCGAGCCGCGATGCGCGACCGGACTACAACACTACCGTAGGTTAGCGGGTGTGTCTACGGCTGGAACCGCTCTATTAAAATACTAGTACTAATCCAATGTGTGGTCCCATGGTTCTTAATAGATATTAGTAGTGATTGTCTGTGGATACAACCCACAACGCTTCTGGCTTGACACATCCTCCCCACACTACAACTAATAGACGGGAAACTAGGTACGCTTAACGACTAGTAGCCTCCAATTGGCGGAGGCAGATCCTAACTCACTACTGCCATTACGTGAATAATCATACGATATCAATCTTTGAAACTTCAGCTTTGGGCAACCTACTTGATCGGGAATTGCGGGATGTAACGCAAGGAATGATCATCTGCCGGCACTCTTTGCGCTAGTCTCCCGATTGTATCGACGATCTGCGCCATCTGGATTTTGCGTGCAAGGCCAGTGAATGCTGTTCAAACACGACACAACAAGGTTCTCGTGTTAACAATAGACAACGATGTCTATAAAGAGGACCCCTTCGTCTTAGCAGTTGTAAGACTATTGCTCCCCAAAACAACTCACAATCAAGAATACTCCGATCCTCATCAAGAACACTCATACTAACAACCAACATGCCTTCCTTCTTCGCATCTACTCTTGTGCTAGCCATGGCTGCCACTGTCATCGGCCACCCGCTCCAGTCCCGCAACACTCAAGCCGGTAAGCAGAATTCTCACCTTATGGACTTGAAACATGCTGCGTCGCAACGAGAAATGAGTCTACTCTCTAACTGATCTCTTCAGGTGCCAACGAACATCTTGCTGAGCGGAATCCCGCGGAAAACCTTCCAATCGCACTTATCGAGTCTCTCATCGGGGGAAACCGCAAAGCCAGTGCCTACGACGAAGATGTCGCGGCAGCTGATCCGACGGAAGTGCTTGGCAAACGGGCCCAGGATCTCCCAATTGCCCTTATCGAGTCTCTAATCGGGGGAAACCGCAAAGCCAGTGCCTATGACGAAGGCGTCGCGGCAGCTGATCCGACAGAGGTGCTCGGCAAACGGGCCCAAGATCTCCCAATTGCTCTTATCGAGTCTTTGATTGGGGGCAATCGCAAGGCCAGTGCTTACGATGAGGATGTGGCAAACGCCGACCCAACTGAGGTGCTCGGGAAAAGGGCACAGGATCTCCCAATCGCCCTCATCGAGTCACTGATCGGAGGAAATCGCAAGGCCAGCGCTTACGACGAAGATGTGGCAGCTGCTGACCCGGCCGAGGTTCTTGGAAAGCGCGGAAATTAATGTCAATTTGCTTGCTCATGTGGTCTGATGGTGGAGTGGTGGCAAGGGCGAACAGCCAAAAATCGGTATGTTAGCTAGAGCTATGCGAGTGGAATAGATTTTTTGGCCTTACTTCGCTCCTCTATCGTATAATACCCCTATCATCCAAAGGTTTGAATATGAGTGCCCTGAATATGGGCAGTGACATAAGGTGTTGAGGAACGGCGCTATAATTTCGCTAATACAAGGAAGATTGGTATATTGCGTCGCCTTGATTTCGTCTCAAGGCCACTTCACCCTTGTTGCTTATTTGAGGTTTGCGGGAAGAATTCATATAAGCACCCTTTAATACTGTTGAAAATAAGCTGCGGTTGACCAAATGCCTACGTATGATGAAAAATAGAAAAGTAAGTAACATCATGTCCGGCCTCACATCATGCATCCACCTACCCAGGGAGGATCAGGACGGCCGAGGGCCATTAATAGCCACCGGCGTGTTCCCAAGTGTAGAGATGGCAAGGCCAGTCAAGATGAATTAGCCCAGGGGGTGTTGCGAGCCACGATAGTAATTTGTCCGCCTCTGCCCTGTCTATATACAATTGTTACTCTCTTGATGTTGATCGATCATTCCGAAATGACCCCTAGGGCTATGATGCGATTCTCATGCTGGCTATTAGTCAGTAACTATCACCTGCTGTAAGGTCGTAATCATACCTGAGTCCAATAAAAACCATTAATTGTAGATCCCGGAGCAACAGTTATTGGCTTTTCTACGATATCAGCAATCCCCTCTATCGCCCTGAAATGGCAAGATCTTCCGCGGTTCGTCGTCACCTGAATCACTTAGTGATAGCAACTGATGTAAAAAGGGAATACGTTTACCTTAAATGATTCTAGCGCCCCTGATTTATAGACCCATGACACATTGTCGCCGACATAGTATTTAAAATATACCGTGACAGAATCGATGACTTCTCCATCAGGACCATCAATTGGAAAGTGAATGACGTTAATACCCTCAGTTCTGCACCTCCCCACCTTGCGGCATTCGACTGGGACCTCCTCACTGTCATAATGGAACTCGATATTACGTACTGTACCGAAACACGTGACAGATAACCCTACAAGAGACCGCAAATATACGCCTCCGCGTCCGCCAAACATAGTCCAGCAAAGCGGTTGGTACCTAGTTGTGGCAGTGTCTTTTGCTGTAAAATGAACGTCGTTCAGGTGTAAACCGGCCGGTGGAGCACGAGGGTACCAGAATGCGGAATCTCGCAGTGATGTGCATTCAGGAGGCGGAATGGACTCAGCAACCGCCAAGCTAACTACCTTACATCCCTATAATCCATCAGCGATTTTTCCACAGGAAAAACTAGATAGATAATGATGTGACTTACATCGAACCCGACTTTCATAGCCATGATGGGTCCAGAAAGGGTGAGGCGCCGCGTTCTTGGCGCGTCTTCTGGACATCCAGCCCATTGTAGCAGAGGTTGATTGTCGAAAACACATTGGACACCTTGAATCCCTCTGGATCCCACGGCTAGATTAAACCCTGTCAGCCGTGTGGTAGAAACGATCAGCTCGTTTTCTGCCCTATATCCCAGTTGGATAGCTTGACCCTGGCTTAGTATAAGCCTAATTCCGGCGATATATATAGTCTCGCCAAGCTGTATGACGGAAAATGCTATATGAGAAAGTCTATTAGGGGGAATAATTGCGTGCTGTTCATGAAAAAGCCGACAGCCTTCACCGAAGCCATGAAGCGGCCCGACGCGTGTCTTAGGCCGTAAATCACCCGTTGCTTCCCGCCACTTTACGTTAGTCATATGAGCAATATTAGAAGTGTAGGATTCATCCCATTGTAGACTTAGAGTTCTCTGGGTTCTTTGGATCAACTTCCAGACCCTTTCTCGATTGTTAATTCCCTCTGTGCGATGTGCTTTATTAGTGCGGTGATACAGCCATCTCCGATCGCATGTCTTATCCCACTCCCAGGACTCGAAGAGCCAAGAACGGTCAGCATTAGTCTCAAATCTGGAGGCCCAGAACTGGCGACTATAGAAGATGAGTAAAAACGATCCCGAAGCCCGGCGGACGTTTAGAGCGTCAATTGTTGGCAGGTATAGTGAAATTAAAATGATAACCTCCCTGGGAAGCTTAGAAAAACAGTCAGCCGTGTGCTGTAATGGTCCAGAAACAGCTGGCACCTGAGGCTCTTCGTAGCGAAGTTGTAGGATCTCAGGAACATGATAAGGATCATATCGCGCAGCCGGGAGTACCGAGTCAAGGGCTCTGTCGATATAGCGGTCCTCCCAAGGATAACGATTATTATCTATGAAGACTAATCCTCCGTGACTGTCTCCCCAGCTAAGGCCTCTCCCTAGAGATGGGAAGGGTAGCGAGCTATAGACTCGGAAGAGTGTTTCTCGGGGGACCGGCTCGGGAGAATAGGCCTTCTCTAGAAGCGACCAACAAGCTTCATGGAGGGGAAAGCCGTATCGGCCGTCAACTGGAGGTTGCCGAAGTACTCCTATCTCGTCAGTGGCCGGGAGCTCATCGTCCCAGCGCGCAGAAAAGTCTAAAGGAGCCACCCAGTCACCGTCGGGGTCATCATAGATGCCGACTCCTGTAACTGCGATTATCTCTCGGCTAGAGTACACTATCGTAACTTAGCGTTGCTCTAAATGAAACAATATCACAAGACCCTTACGAATGCGAAACTGGTTGACCCAGGAAGCTGAGTCTGGGTCCTGGTAGTCATAAATGACATATCCGCAAATAACGCAACAGAAGATAACGGGGCTCATTTTAGAAGTAGGCGGTCTCTGTAGAGTTGAAGAGATGCATGTGGTGTTAGGCACGTTATTTATTCCGGACCTTCCAAATTATCTAAATTAGGGATGGAAACTTGAAGTGGTTAAGTGCATATAAATAAACCATGGTATAGCTCTTATATAGATATGCAACTACACATAAATAAAATAACGAAGGACATATGACACCCTAGATAAGTGTCCATATAGCGAGTGATCCAGAGTTCCCCCTGTCGAAAGTATAAGGGGTCAAGGAGTCACTGTCATGTTAATCTACGAATAGGGACAAATGGTGTATATATAAGAGGTCTTCCCACCTACTCATCAGTTAGTTACCAAGTCAATCAACTGAACTGAACCACTCATATACCTACTACTTCAACACCCCAAAGCTAAACTAAGAGAGAGCGTGTCCTCCTTTCTATCCAAAATTTCGCCGTATCCTTCCTATTGCGTCTCTCGAAAAATTGAGCACAGGATTGTATCGATGGCCACTTCGTCGTCCTTGAAATGGTAGATATTTCCGTCAGTGTCCGGACGATCACGCAACACCGTTTCATTGTTACATAGTATGTAGAATCGTGAATAGTGCCCAATAGTGACAATACCGTGCAACGTCTCCTCTAGGTTTGGGTTGTATGCCCGCACGGCCAACATGTAACCAGTAAGTTGCTCTACCGCCGCGGCCCACTTCGTGCTAGAGGCCTCGTACTTGACACGCTTATCCTCAATTAGGCAGATCTTCTTTGACTGCCCATTTTGTATGTATCGGATGGCGATATCGGCGCTTTCCTTCGATACTCCTGGCATAGGGTGCATCTGCTGCTCAATTCCGTAGCCCTGGGTGAGTGGGAAGTATAATGGTAAGATGTTTGCCCACAAGGTGTCAACAGCATTCTCCAAAGAGTTCTTCGTAAGTTCTCGATAGTAGGACTTGATAATGGGATGGTGCATATACTCAATACACGTTAGCTTATATAAATTATAGGTGGTGGGAGCAAGGGACTTACTCCTATATAAACGTCCGGATTTGGCTCGGGGTAGGGCTCAGGCTCGGGCTCGGGCTTGCCCTTGCCCTTGCCTTTGTGCTTTGGCATTTGAAGGTTTAGACAGGACACGATGAGGCATTGCCTCTAGATGGATAGTAACAACGAAAACTCTAGATGAACAAACGCTCAAATATAAAGAGTAAGGCAAGGTACATTTCGCTAGCTTCATGTTTCAAAGCCTAGTACCTCATGTACATATTCTCAGGGGATTTAGCCCCTTGACGGCAACAAGCAGCTCGCTTTATCTGCCATAGCTGACCAGTCGGGCTAATATTCACAGCATGCACACCTAACATGGGTTTGGCGAAGTACAGTTTGTCATAAATTGACCCGATATTTCTGAATCGTTGTTATAACGAGTCGCTCTCCATCACCTGTGAATTGATTGAGAGTTGGTCACGCATTAGTGGCTCAGGACTAACAGTTCAAGAGTGGGTTGACATACCTTGAACCTTGGTATGAGTTATAACCTAATGACTCATGCATAATCCGAAGTGGAAGGTGGCTATGGAAGGGCAGCAAGGGGACTGTGGCAACCCAGAATATAAACTAGGTAGATGTCCCTTCTTCACATTCGTAGGAAAGGTTGGGTAGCTAAAGTCTTAGAACAAACTAATTAACCCCGGTGTTACAGCAACAAGTTAATGTAACATTTTCTTTTCTGATACTCTTTCTAATGAGGGTTTAAAACAGGAAACCAGCCAAGCTCGCAACGTGGCAGTATAGCAGTAATAGTTACATTGAATATAAAGTGTTTCCACCCAACGCCACTCGCAAGAAACTCCCGAGGGTATAGATAGGTACTAGACAGCCTACAACCTTAATTTTGCCCAACTTATCGTTAAGGTACATATAAACAGGCAAGAGTTAGAATCGGGTTAATTATCTGCGAAGGCTCGGATACATTAAGAAGGGGACAATATAGGTACCATTCCCTATTCCATTTCATCTACCTTGCCCTTCTCCAATCAAGTCTCTAAAATCTAGATAATTATTGGAAAAGTGGTTAGATGAGCATTTCTTACCGATGATGTGTTTGCAAATCCTAGATCTTAAGGCGGCGAGGCCTCATGAATAATGACCGAACAGTGAAGTCTTTTACCATCTTCCCTATTAGCTAAATACGAGTTTATTCAATTATACGTATGATAGTCAGTAACTGTGGGACGACACTGCAGCGGAGAACATACTACAGTGACTCATTAGAATGTCTCGTATCTACTATACATTTTTTAGGCGCAGATGTAGGCATCATTGGATGCTGTATTGGCGTAAGATGTTACTCTTTATAAAAATTACGTATTCGGCTAGCTAATGAAGGCTCATACGATGGATATTGAGTACTCGGCTCATGCATAACATAAGAATCCTTGACGTGGGAGCTAGCCTTGAACATGGGATATCTCCATTAGCGGTTTTGCGGGATCCTGAGTTGCATCCCGTGACGATCACAAAAGTGTCCATGGTCGCTAGTTCATGTAGGAAACATCCGATGTCTCGGTGTTGGAGTTCAGCCATCACCTGCCGTCACCTTGATCCGACATCCCTTACCTTGTTCCGAGACATAGCTGGATGAGTGTATGTAGGGGTGTCCAGAATGGGTAAGGTAGGCCGACAACTATCGTCGCCAACGGCCGACACTAGTAGAATTATTGCGATTCGAATACACATTCCAAGCCCTCTTATTCATTACTGTGTTAACTTGATGATACGGGACATGAGAATTTTGATTCTGCAACTATTCGACAGCATCCCTGTTTAAGACCGGCCTTTATGCTAAGAACTTTTGTGCTACAACTCATTTTATATGTAACAACTCGGCTATATAGGACGAACTAATAAAGCGGTGCTGCGGTATCATAAGTTGTTCAGCAAGAAGTAAACGCTCGCTTGTAGAGAACTGTATAATGAGATGTTCATAAAGGTTGTTGAGGGGTCACTCCTATAAAAGGAGTTACTGCTAAGGCCGGACTATACCTCTTAGAGTTATCAGCGTACACCTACACCCCCAAGTGGAGGACTAATGTATTGAGTTGATTGGACATGAAGCTATCACGAGTATTGGTCCCATCTGTAGGGCTGTTAAAAATAAGGCATAATGACTTAACAGGTTGGGTGAATAGAATCATATGGATTGTATTGAGACTCAACGTGCATAAGTAGGCCTTTGCCTTAGAGTTGTCGCTGAGAAGTGAATCTCGGATCCCACTAAGTAGACGGATCGGTAAAACAATAGACCGACTGATCCCTAGTATAAACAGCTCTATCTGTCAGGATTGCTAGTATGGGGTATGATATGACATTTATTGATGCACGAAGTTGTTGGAAACCCCGTAACTATCTATTTACTATATATGAGAATTCCTTTGTTTTATTTCATGGAGCTGTGACACTATCTCTTCACTATCCTAGAGCTTAGAACTCGGACTTTAAATCATCTCAATATGCTATTATCTAATCGTCTCTAAAGAAAGCACTGGTTTCTCCCGTTATGCCCCCAACTACAAGTGTAGCCAAGATTTCGTGTTACTAGGCTGTAAAGTCTCGTTAAAATCTCGAAGCTGGTCCATGATATCAACAGTCTTCCGTGTGGGACGGAGAACGGGATGCTCTAAGTCGGTGGTATCTAGGGAGCCTAGGAGCTCTCCCTTTTCTGTGGTTGGGATTGTATCCAGGCATTTGTGCCAGGTGCCCATTCCGATCTCCTCTTGTGCCAGCCGTTGGAGCTGTAGAGCTGCATTGGTTGTCCATTCCATGTGAGCATATACTTTATATCCCTTCTTTTTACAAAGAAGCTCAGACACAGGTTCGAGTATATACGAGGTGATAACAAGAAGAAAGCCGAGACAGAAAATAATAAACAGGCCGAACAAGCTAAACGACCCGTATGCCGTACTTCGGATTTTCTGCAAGTTCGTAATCAGTCGTCATGAGGTGATGGCGAAATGTGCAGAGGAGCGTGGATTTACCTGGCTGTTACACAGTTTGTTTGTCTGGGGTGCTGTATAGTTCGTCCAGAGCTCGAAAAGATCTTGGTCTGTAGGGCCAACTGCGGTATCAATGAAAGCCATTTGAGTTGCTGCAAGTGAAATGGACCATAGGTGTATATAATCCAGCTGCCATTGATTTGATTCTATTGGTCCTTGGATCCCTCCATTCATTTTTCTCTGGGATAACAACCCGTTGGCACCTAGGTGACCTAGGATACTGTCCACTGTGATATCGAACGTGAAAAATACGTTACCGAAATATGCAAGAAGTGTTCCCGGCTTTGATTCGGCATTATAAGCTGAAAACTCAGCGTAGCTAGTGTTGAAAATGGGTGCTGCACCAGCTACTGCGTCGCGCAGGCTGGACAAAGGACCACACTTATCTCCTTCGATAGCAGTGTTGCAAAATTGGTACTGGTCCGTACAGCCCATTGGAGATGCAGGTTCCAAGGGTAAATAAACTGGTATGGTGGTCTCTTGGTCGGCCCCAAGCCACAAGATATCAGTAGGGGTTTTCGCCAAACGATACCAGTCGTCAGTTGTAGGCTCCAAGTATAGGACACCATTTCCCGACAAGAAGGTCAAATGGGTATCTGCGTCAGGGCGAAACAGGGAATTAATTGGCATGAAATTCGAGCCACCTAAGAATGTTATCCCATTTTTTACATCAGCGCGTAGACTCCTAAACAGCCCAACTAAGTCAGTAACCTTTAATTAGAACTTAAGAAAGCGGGGGAGAGAGGGANGATGGGGCACAAATCTCACTCTACCAGCTGAGTTGTATAGGTAATATGTTTATTCTCTTGCCCATAAATAACGTCCAGTGAACTGGCGCGGTAGGTGTACTCATGACGATCATCCGGTGGGCCGAACCCACCATAGTGATATAAGGTATAGCTATCATTAGGTGTAGTCACTTCGCTAGTGTAGCCTGCCGTTTCGAGTGGTGCACAGTGAAGAACATGCCTCCATTGGATTCTCTGATGAGGAGGTGCATTTAAACCGAAGTGGTCATTGCTGTCCAACAAGCCTGTATCTAGCCGTAAATTACCGGAAGCTTTTCTGCATATTGTTGCATCAAAGGGGCATGGCGCGTCAAGATCTATGCTACTACCAATCTGTTTGGAAATTAGACGGTTACAGTCGAGGAAGCCTGTCTTATCATCTGTGTAGCACTGTTGGGCGTAGTTGGCAGCATTGTCCGTCTTTCCGCTTTGATAAGATATATACCGAAAAAACTTGTCGCGATCCAACCAAATGTTTGGGTCACTAATATATCCACAACGAGTTCCTTGGAGTAAAACCTGACTACCAATTGCAGTTGAAATTTGTGAAGAGAGGCCGCCCGCAGTTGTAAAGAAGAGTATACAGAGAGCAGCAACAATGGCAACTGGCAAAGGTCGGAAGCGTCTCGCTGTGGAGTGGTTAGACCAAAAGAGTTTGAGTAGCAGGTGTATAGCATTTTCGGGGGAGGAAGAATTGCGCAGAATCGCCTGACGTTGATGGTAGACGACGTCCTGTTGATGAGGAGTCGAGTAGATTCTATGAAAAATGAAGCACAAGATCCTCCACGTACGAGTTGAGACGTACGCGATAAAGAACGAGGTAAACGCGATCAAGAGATCAGCATCTCGTCGGCTCACTGTAAGGGTGGCGCCCATCACCTTTCCACGTGACCAGTTCACCCATGCACCTACATGAATGGGATATTGGTCACCCGTACTTGGAGCTGGTGCTGCGAGAGTGCTCATATTGGTGAGCTATTTAGTATGAGTGATACCGGCGGTGATGAAAGACAGACATCCAGGCGCGCACAGCGAAACACCGGCAGGAAGCAAGAGATAGACCAAACAT
The DNA here is from genome assembly GCA_011057905.1 of Xylaria multiplex. Lineage (NCBI taxonomy): Eukaryota > Fungi > Ascomycota > Sordariomycetes > Xylariales > Xylariaceae > Xylaria > Xylaria multiplex. The sequence continues at coordinate 172,231 of WUBL01000019.1, read as the reverse complement.
TCACCTTCGGCTTTATTACATGTATATTTTATGTCTATAATGCGGAATAGATAACCGAACTACCACTACGGGTTCATATTCCACGCCACATAGCCCCCAACGTCGACTTGGAGTGTTACCCCAATTCTCGAAGGTTGAAACCGCCTATCAACTACTAAAATTAGGGTTTATAAAAGCACAGAATACGGCCCCCAAGGAAACCTATAAGTAAGCCTATAAGCTGTTTATTTTTAAATTCGGTATAGGATTGGTTGAGCTTTGGGGTCTCCGTTGGGATCGAATCGTAGCCTGAGGTATCCCGGACTAGATTTATGCAGATGAGAAAAATCAACGGCCCAAATATTCTCGTTGATCATCTTAAGCGACTGGTTCTTATCGTGCTGGATCTGCTATATATGGACCGCGTTGAGCGTTTCAGGTTGTGGCAGCGGCTAGTGGAGGGGGAATTCGGAGATAAGGTAGCATTTAAACATCCTTGCCCAAGTACTCAATATATCTCTATGATATGAGCTTTGACTAGCTTACCTCTCTTTGGACATGCATCTTAGCTGAAGGGGTAAATGTTGTCGGCGCATAAGTAAAAGCAATCCCTCTTCTCTTGAGATTCACTTAATTTGCCGTTGTCATTCGTCTGGCCATCGAGTTTAATTTGGAGAAGGCATTGTTGGGATCGAGGGTGTTTGAGATACTAGTAGACGCTTTATGGTGGGCTTGGCGGCGCTAAACTCACAAGTTTAATTGATCGAGTCTAGGAGCTGTGTTAAATAGTTTATCTAGGGGCTAAGTGCGGGTTCCAATAGTTATAAATAATATATCTACAACTAACGCAACAGAAGATAAGAGAGGCCATCTTATAAAGGGGCGATAGTGTAGGCACACAATTTACTCTTGTTTTTGTAAAGGAAGTAGAACTAAGTTAAACTAGCGTTATTGTGTTGTACTTTTTTTTCGCTACCATTTGCAGAAGGCACTGAGGGTTATGGTAGATTAGAAGACGAAGCGACGCTCGGCCTCATCGTCTAAAACAACAACTTACCTCTACTATGCACACACCTCATTCCATCAGATTGACCACTCAAGAAAATCACTTTAGTGCTATCAGTGCTGATAGCGCCAAACCGATCTCCTTGAGTGGCCGATCTGACGGAATTAGGTGTATAGAGGATCAAGTTGTGGTTTAGACAAGGCCAACCGTCGCTTCATCTCTCAATCTACCATCCCCCTTCTCTACGCTCAATACCACTAGCCACTTCCCCATTCCGCGGTGCCTGGGTACCTAATATACCCCTCACAATAGATAGCATCGATACGCTACGTGACTCCTGGCGGCTTGAACCACCTCCCCAGGTTGTCTAGGGTTACGGAAATGTCGTCAGTGTTAATGCCATCCGAATTCTCAACGCTTCGTTCGAAGATTTTTTGCCCGCTCTTAAACGTCTCCATCGCTGTCTCAACCTTCCCAGCATTGTAACTCAATTGTCCCCCAAAGTTCTTAGTCGAAGGCGTTGGATGGAACCGCTTGACAGGCCTTCTTACCGCCACCGAGAACAGGTCGCCATTAATTCGGCAAATTCTGGGCGTGCAACGTATCCAGAACCAGGCTTCATGAAATGGGAGCCCAGTGTGATTGCATGCTGTATCCGCAACGCGCAGCCATCCCAACGTCCAGTGAATTGCTAGCCGAGTTGCGTTTTGGGGAAACATAGTAGACCAGTTTCACCCCTTGTTTAAACGCTCTCTAGCGCGCATAGGCATCGTTATAACTCTTAAACTGGTATGTTGTTAGCACAAGAACATAAAAATATTTGAAGGGATCGAACCTGAACTTGTTCGAGCCGATGTAAGCTCATGGTCTCAGTATTGGGGTCTTTATCAATAAGGGCTTAAGTTCATTAGCTCTTCTTCAGTATCGAGCAAACTATCAAACATCAGTTAACCGATAAGAAATGTAGATGTCACAAAGATATATACTCGTCCTTAGACTTACAGTACGAAAGCAACCCATGCGTCATGCGAATGGAGGGGTTGTCCCACTGGTTAATAAGTTCCTGGGGAAATCCATGAGGGGAAAGTATAACAAGGGCTTGTGAGGGGGCTTGGAATGTGCATTCGATGAGTTTTCTGAAATGGCCCAGGAATTCCTAGTCTATATATACACAAAGGAGCCAGCATTCGGCGACTATAGTTGCCGATCCTCCTTACCCATTCTAGACACCCCTACATACATTCATCCAGCTGTGTCTTCGGATGAGGCAAGGGCACATGTGTAATCATTAGAAAGCAAGGCTAAAGTAGATGATTCGTATCAATCATGTCATCCCTTGAAATATGCTGAGCACAGCGAGACATTTACTATAATCTTACATCGCTATCTGGATTGGAGGGACATGTCCGATGCGAAAAGATATGTCAGACAAACACAAACATACAATGGGCCTCTTTGATTAGCGGAGGTGAGCGCGAATGGGGAACAAGAAGCGATTAGATGCCAATAAACCACTAGCACTTAGTTTTGTGACAAGTAATGTAGAAGCCCGCGACTGAGCCTTCCAAGGGGCTATCTAATCATTCATCATGGACTGGAGTGCCTATCCAATCCTCACGTAGCATTCGCTCCCGCGGTCTCCGTCCATTTTCGCCGTGTTCTCTTTGTCACCTCACGCCTCCCGAGNTTTTTTTCCGTTTCACCCCTCTACAGGTCATATTCAAACCGTCATGTCTCCCACGCCCGCCATGATTTCGGGCATTGATCCCTTGACAGCGACCGCGGCGGACCTCCAAGCCACATTGACGAGCAATTCAGTCACTAGCAGGCAGCTCGTCAAGCTATATCTTGATCGAATCGGTCGATATGATGGGTACTTCAGGGCTGTCATCGTTACCGCACCAGAAGACTTGCTTGACAAGGCCGCCACAAGGCTTGACGGCGAACGCACAAATGGACATATTCGCGGTCCGCTTCATGGGATCCCAATTCTCATCAAGGTATGCACTTTATCACTGTGATAAACGAAGCTCATCCTTCGAAGGATAACATCGCAACCGCCCCAGAACTTGGACTACCAACAACTTGTGGGAGTCTTGCTCTTGTTGGGTCGGAACCCAGAAAAAATGCCGCTATAATTGATCAGGTTGGCCTACGGCCCTCGCAGCTGCCATGGCCACGTTACTGATAGCTGTTTAGTTGGTTGCAGCTGGAGCTATTATTATTGGAAAAGCCAATCTCTCAGTGCGTTTTGCTACTCCATTTTCTGTATCATCCCTAACTAGTTGCAGGAATGGGCTTGGGCTAGGTTTGTGCAAATCTCAAATCAGATTTGATATCGCTCACCTTTGAAGATCTGATTATGCCGACTGCGGATGGTCTGCTGTTCGTGGCCAGACGCAATCCGCATACGTTCGGGGAGGTTTTCGTAAGGATGACTCATGCGGTGGACACAGCGTAGCTATAACCCCATAAAACACCAACCTTGTGTGTTTGACTGATGTTCTGGTCTTTAGAATGCAGGCGGTTCATCTTCTGGGTCCGCCGTCGCCGTCGCCGCTGGGCTTTCGCCTATCTCCATTGGTACAGAAACTATGGGGTCACTCATCATGCCTAGTGATAGATCGGCTTTATATACAATCAAACCTACCCTCAAGATTATCTCACAAGAAGGTCTCATCCCGGTAACGTATGAAGCAGACTCAGCAGGCCCAATGACTAAATCAGTGTTGGACCTTGCCAACCTTCTTGATATCCTAGTCGACCCAAGCAAAACATCCGTGCCTGAGGGCGGGTATAGAAGTGCTGTAACCGGGAAATGGGGAGACATCCGAATTGGTGTTGTAGAACCTGCAGACTGGCTCTTCCCGACAAAAATAGTCAAATATGAGCAACAAGCATCAGATCAAATGGTGATACCACCTGGCTCCCGCCTTTTTCTTTCCGTTTCCTCTTAGAAAAAGGTCTCTAATTCAAATCAAATTAGCTACGAGAATGGGAACTAGCTTACGAGAAACTCCGTACGGTTGCAAAAACTGTGAAACCCGTCAAGCTCCTCTCTCTAGAGGAAGCCACACTGGGTGGCACCAAGAATATCTGGACTGCATTTGGTAGCTCAACCACCATCACGCAGACAAATCTCAACTAACGACATCACAGCATCAACCTTTAAAGATTCACTAGAAGACTATCTTGGTAGTATCGATAATAGCAAAGTCAGAACCCTGGAAGACCTGATCAAGTTTAACGAGGAACATGCTGAGCAGGAGCTTCCCCCAAGTGAGCTGTTCAAGATTTTCATTCTTACAATAACTAATGTGTAAGTACAGGCGCAGACAACCAAGCAGGATTCATCAGAGCTCTGCACGCCAAAATGCCGGATGACGAATACCGCGAGCTAATAGACTTCGCTCGTGATCGATGTGGCAAAAATGGGATTGACAAAGTACTTGAAGAAAACGAAGTGGACATCATCATAGGACCAGGCGATGGCCCAATGATAAACATTGCTGGCACCGCAGGTGAGCAGGCACATCCAACTCACTCCCTATTAATCTAACTTCTCTCAGGATATCCAAGTGCAACGCTCCCACTTGGTTACCTAGACTTTAATGGAAGACCTTTTGGATTGCAGATTCTAGCTAAAGCGCATCAAGAGGCGCTTCTGATCGAAGCCCAAAGCGCTTGGGAAGCTACCTTTGCTAAACGTCAGCCACCACCGTTGAGTGAGATTATCAAGCTAGGAGAGGCGATCGAGTCTTCTAACTCGTAAACCAACTAGAGGGTTGCTCTGAGGAGGAGCGGGGACTCGACCACATTTCGAATACGTCTCAATTAAGGGAGTAGTCAAAGAATCATATCACCGCCTCTTCTCATAGTATACAGCGTTAGGAAAATTCAGTCACTAGAACCCTTCCAGTATTGCACGTAGCTCTCAATGCAACTCCTATGGTTGGACGCACGATTAGATGAAGCCTTGCAAAAACGACCCGCGTAACGTTAAACGACTGGAGAAGCCTTCGGCCAACATAGGGGAGAAATGGTATGAAACAATAATTCTTCTGCGGTGCTGGGTCTGTACCAGACGTAGAATATAACGAAGACCTTCAGCCGCGCAGAATGAACACTTTCTTTCCATTTGCTACAATATACACGGATTTCGGTTGACTCGATTTCGCCTTTGAGCTTCACTCATAACCCAATTGAGCCCCAAAACTTGGTACCGCGTTCCGAATTTGTCACTCTACTCAATTCCACATTCCACTTTGCTTTTTGAAGCTCCCTCCTCCCTAGATAGGTCAGTAACTCTTTTACTAAGTTGGACCTTTCCTCACCTCTCATGATAATAAAAGAGGTTCGGAACTCCATATCTCCGATTGGTCGAAACGCTGTAGGAGTTCTGATTGGTTTATGAGCGCCATCATTAGTGTAAGTGACAGACACGATAACAAAAGGGGTATAGGCCCGATAGTAATATTTTCGGTGCACACCGTAGTTTTCCTCACGGCGGCTTTCGTGACAGTTGAATATGCCGATAATAACAATCTTACATTCTATTCCATAGGTAGCACTATATAATGCTTCAACTTACGGTAGGGTCCTTCATTACAACAGGTACGTCCCCGGCTACTATAGCTTCAGATACACCTGAAGCAGGTTAAAACAGAGGCCAAGGAGCATTGGAATGCCACTCAGGACCTTTGACCAGTGTGAAACGGCTTACGCCCTATGGCTGTGAAAACACTGCCTCGGTGCAGAGCAACCCCCTGTTCTGTCTCTTTGACGGCATCTGCGAATAGCTGCGCCCATGACTCTTTGGTGACCGATTCTTGGGGTGTTTCCCCCCTTGAAGGGAAGAAAGAAGCAACTTCTTCCCATATTATGAGGAAGTCTTCAGTCCAGCCTTTATAATCCTGCTTTCGTTTCATATCTTCGCGTATGAAGACTTGCTGAAAGCCAGCCTTGATCAAATGCCTGTCGAGTTCCCTCACAAAGTCGACATTCAAACCCTGTGCATCACCTCCAACTTTTAGAACTCGCGCAATTTTTTCGCAAGATACCGTCGACAACTGGGGCGAGGCGGGTTCTATGATAAGGTCTGTTCCCCATTCTTCCCACTGTATCCAACCCCCAGGCTTTAGTAAAGCGAGAGCAGTAGACAGTAAATTCATGGTGTTATTGTTTATGATAATACTCGAGAAGGCCCGTATATGGACAACATCAAAGGCGCCAATGGCTTCCATAGGGAGCCTTTCTGAGAGAACATCAAGCTTAGTAAGCGTGATAGAGCCCGGAAGAAAAGCCGGCGGAGGGAAGTTAAGTTCATTGATGTCATAGCCATTTAATTGAGCAGATATGTACTTTTGAGATAGCTCATTGTCCAGATCGGCTAGCCAAGCACCATTGCCGCACCCAAGGTCAGCAATTTTTACTTGTTTGCGTTGTTCGATAGAAGTCCGAATGCGGGGTTCTAAAAGAAATTTGGTAGTGTTTTGCCACAAGTAGTGTTGGAGATGAAGCCGAGTGGATGATCTAAAGTTTCTAGAAGGGGCTGCCCAGTATGCAGAAGGGACGTAGAGCCCACGCCGAACAGGAGGATTACTCATTTTAGAGTTGAGTGAGTTAAAGAGACCGATGAGTAGGGCAAAACGAGACGGATCGACGGCGTGAAGTCAATCAACATCAGGGATTGGAGCAGCTTTGAGAACCAAATCTGAAGCAGGCTCTTGATTTCACAGTTTGAACTACTAGTAGCTCTAGCATCAACTCATCATTTCATAAAGGCGAAGATTCTATCTATGCTAGCAGTCTCAAGTTTATATAGCATGGGCCAAGAGGCCATTACCCTTGAGGTGTTTGGTAACACTTGCCTATCCTCATCATCGGGCCGGTTCATTAGTCTCACGGTCTCCTACCCAATCCTACTATGCCCGATACATATGGCAGCAAACAGAGCGGGTGTTACGGAGGACTAAATTCGTATAGGTGATAGTTGGTAGTTGATTGGCTGTTCTGCTCCCCTATATACTGGGCAAACAATCGTATTCATCCGAGCAAACACGCACACATAAGTTAATCGATGTGAATTAGGTTAAATCTATTAGTTCTTACGGCGCAGAGGCAGACTTGGATTTTAATCGGGTTAATTAACACCTTTATTCACGAATACCCAATAAGTGAAATATGAAGTATTCAATACTCCAACTTAGTTTAAAAGAAAATGAGATTATTTGTCCGACACGCACAATGTGAACATATCGCTAGAGCCGTTAAACCTGTCACATTCAATCTAAAATGATTCGATTTAGCTACAATGATCGTAACCAAGAAATTCAGTTTTCCGTATGACTTTCCCACCACAACGCGCGGAAATTTACTTGAAACTCAAGGCACCGCGCGACTTATCTCCCTATACGTGGATGGACTGATAAGCTACACTCGGGAGCCCTTTTTTCATGAGGTCTTTGCATCTGTGATGGTCCTAATGTTGTGCTTGTGTGCTCCGAGAGCTTGTGAAAATGTATGTTGTATGGCGTACAAGTTCAACTGCTATCTATAACAACCGAGACTACTTCCAGTACACTGTGTTTTAAAGGATTTGGGGGTCTCTATATGCAGTCTACCACTTTATAGTAAGCGATAACCACTATCAGAACGCAACGAGGTTGTTATGGTAGGTTGTCACAGCAGTTATATAGAAGTAACTGTACTAACTCGAAGCAGGACGGGGGAACTATTATGGGAACTGGCCTCGATGGAATCCCGGAGCAGATTATATATACATGGCTAAGTATAATTAAGTGGTATTAGGCGATAGCAATATAGAAATCCTAAGCAGGGAGCATTCACGGCGGCGCCACAGGTACTCATGTTGATTATTCGTCCTTCGCTCTGAATCAACAAGCTACTGAAGGCTTGAATTACACGAAGGGTTCCCCAGACGTTGATTTCATGGATTTTCTTTGCTTTGTCCATGTCAATATCTAGTATTGGCATCGAATAACCAACGCCGGCGTTATTGAACAACACATCAAGTTGTCTGCCACTAGTAGCTACCGCATTCACGGCTTCAGTCAGAGACTCTAGAGAGATGTCTAGTGCCGGAACCGTGACATTGAGGAGAGTTATGAGCTCTTCTAGAATATTTGTGACTTGGCGCGCTGTCGCAAAAATATAATGAGATCGCTTCGCGAGGGCAGAAGCGATAGCAGTGCTGATACCTCCTGCTAAGCAGCCAGTGATCAGAACGGTTTTGGGAGACATTGCCCGCCTCACTCAACGGGAAATTAAGATAGTTTGGCCGCTTGTAAAGGAAATAGAGCCCGTAACTGTAGAATAAAACGCGGTGCATACATATGAGAAGGCCCTCGCCGCGCAGAAGGGAATCATTCGATGGACAAGTAAATGGATAAAGAGGGCCAGCGAGATGTTCGGGAGAATGGGCCTAGGACAACCGGAATATCTCACGCCGGGGGCTACAGATCAATAACTATACCCGTTATCATATCCGTATTAAGTGCTTATACATAGTACATACACTAGCATTGTCTATGGTTAGGTGGTATCGCATGAGTCCCACACAAGACACCTGCATGTAAACGCACTCGATAGCGCCAACATATTCGACAAGGATTACGCAAATATTTACTACGGTTGCTGCATGGTTCATAACCAGAAACCAACACCTCTCCACTTAATTAGATGATGGCTTTCCCTCGCGAGATGGACCCCGCCTATAATCCATAAGTAAAATATCATTATCCGAAGACGGCGTTACCCNTTTTTTTTAAGAAATTACTTCACAACATACTTTTGAAAACTTCCTACTCTACAACCGCAGGTGACGGCGGCAAGATAGCGATTAAGACGGGGCGTTGTCCCATCACCAAGGCCCCAAAAGGCAACCAAGTCACAGCGCCTACTCCCTAAATACTATGAGAATCATGTTGGACACATCCCGATATCATTATCATCCCCCGGTTTTTTTTTAACCAAGCGCTTACCGTCAAGCATATGAGCCCGAGAGCTACTTGTACTAATATCCCTATCCCACAAAATTGGGAGACCTCTTGGTATATGCTTAAAGAATTAGGCATGAATTCATATATGCGTTTGTATAGCCGGAGCACTCATTATGCCAACCCAGGCAAAGAGGACAAAATACTATATATGTTACCTAACCGGTAACGTTAATTTAATTGAGATAAAAGGGATTAGGTCTATTAATAGAGTTGCTATAGAGGGAGAAAGTAGTCTAAATATGGATTTATAGCCTATTGATTCGGAACCTCGCTAAGTTTTATGGGGTCAATACCCCGAATAGTACATATAATGATTTAACCATATATAAGTATGCAAAAAATACAAGAATAATTGAAATTCCTCATGTTTCCTTGATGCATAATCCTGTCACCATGCAGGCGACGTATAAGGAGACCCAATAGGCACCTCCCGACATACAACAGCACATTCCCGTGATCACTCAAATGACAACCGATATCAGGGTAAAGTCCGCGGTAGGAGAGTTTCTTGTTTTGCTCTCTCTACATCGCGTATACTCTTAATTAGCGCCTGTCTCATTCTGGCTCGAAAAGAATAGGAGAGGGGGAAACAAACCCAAGCGTTGGAATATTGGAATACCTGGGATAGTATACTCTACGTATGCTACATAATGCCGAGGACCGTTCTCATTACTGGTTGTGGGCCTTCGGGAATCGGCACTGCCCTTGCGACAGAATTCCATCTGCGTGGCCACCGGGTCTTTGCCTCTGGGCTTTCAGAGTCCCTACTCACACATTTCAAAGACATCGGCATCGAAACTTTGGTACTAGACGTTACATCTAAGCACTCTATCGAAGCCGCTGCCACAAGTATCGCAAGTGCCACTGGTGGAAAGCTCGAGATTCTGATTAACAATGCTGGTGTTATGCACATAATGCCATTCGCGGATACCGACGTCGAGGTCGCACGGAAACTATTCGACGTCAATGTCCTAGGTGTATTCGCTGTCACAAAGGCGTTTCTACCCCTCTTGCTTGCCGCTGCCGATGCGCATCGAGTCCAAGGCGAGTCCATTCGCCCATTGGTTGTAAACATTGGCAGCATAAATGAAGTATTCCGACCGACATTCTTCAGTATCTATAACGCGTCTAAAGCCGCGATCGAAGCACTAGGCGGAACTATACGGACGGAATTAGCGCCTCTCGGAGTTCAGGTTGTTACGGTCAAAACAGGCAGTGTACGCACCACGCTGTTTGACAACGCGCCCCCTAGTAGGCTGCCGGAGGATAGCCTGTACCAACCGGCTAAAGCGTGGATTGAGGGCCGTAAGATGTTAAGCACTGGGAGATTCATCTCAGCAGAAGATTATGCCAAGAAAGTAGTTACTGAGCTATTAAGGCCCTCAGTCAAGCATATCATCTGGGCGGGTGGGTTGTCTACCGTTGCGTGGTTGCTGGGTTGGATTGGATGGGAAGGTATTTTGGTGAGTTCCGCTCCCCGTCAGCTTGCTTCAGACAACTAACGACTCTGCGATTGGAGGATGGCATATACATCAAACAGAACCAACTCGACAAGATCCGGCAGTAACCATTCAACGTTCACTAATGGCCCTCTTTCCATAAATTAATTTTACGTATCAGCTAAATCACCCGAATCCCCAAAAGGACCTAGGAGGTCATGTATACAGTTGCGGCCTCGTTTAGACATTTGCAGACATAGTCAGCGACCATGTGACAGGCTAACCCCTGGGCATTGTCATCTTGATGATTTCCCATGCCCCTGTTAGCAGTATAGTGTTTACCATGGGAATATTCTAGGTTAGTGGACTACCGAATAGCAGACTGAAGTCTGATGCCTCAAGTTATTGCCTTTAATATCTCACACGATCTCTCAAACCCGGGGCGGCATAATTCAGGCTAGTCGTCCTATCCTTCTAGTAGCCTCAGCCGCGCAATACCGAGTAACTGTTGCATCAAGCTATTTTAGACTCACAGTGTCCATCTCCTGATGACTGAGCGCTTAAGCAGTTGCCTATAACATACAGTAAATACAGTTAAATGGCGTTATATACTATTCTTTTTAAGTCGCCCAGACGCTCCCTTCTAGGACAGAGCACGCTTGATCCATTTTTTCCAAAACCTCCACAACTCTCGTCATGATCCAACCAGACCTAACCGAGCTTTCTTTACCGGGGACATCACCTTGCGCTCCATTTTTTCCAGTCCTAATACATTTTCCCGCGACCTGCGAATACTCAAGACACTGAGATTCTGCCACGTGCCCTAGTCGTAGTTTATTGGAGATGATACACTTTCGCGGCACAAAGGAAAACTGGATGCACTGAGGCTTACTCTCGCATGCAGCTCGACAATGTCCAAAAGAAACTTGAGCTTTTCTTTCTTCCTCGGACAGAGAGGCCTTGTCTTCTTCAGGAAGTTTTTCATATGCCTCATCACTATACTCAGTTCCCGTAGACATGTTGTCCCATTCACCGCGCTCGGACCGAAGATGAGCCTGTACGACACCGTTGAAAATATCACGAAATCGAAGGGTTTTCATGCCTTTCTTATAGTGAAGCCATGCGTCCTCAAATTTCCATACCATATGGAACTCTCGCGTAGTCATGTGGTGAAAGGTCAATGGTGCATAACACCAGACCGGCTTGTCGTTTTCATTCAAGGTCCAATCAAGTCCTGTCACTGAAATTGAAATAAGTTAGTACTTACGAACCTAGCACTTAAAAATAATGGAACTGGATAGTGGAAAGGCGCTGATAGGAGCTTAGAGAGGGGAAGCATTAAGTGGAAATGTTGCTCACAACTGCCGCCTTGGAGATGAGGGGATGCTGAGAACAGGGGAACGCCGGCATCTTTCATCGCTCTTCCTAAGACCATGTCGCCGGCCCACTCCTTCGCTGTATATTCGTCGAACCAATCTTTATTTTCTTTCCAATACTTCATGACCATCTTCATAGCCGGCCTCGAAATCATAAACCCGGATCCCCCATGCGCGAAAAGCACTTCCCCGATGTACATCCCTGTGCCGATATAGTGAGGTTCGTCTGGATCGAAACGCCCAAGGTACTCCAGCATATTTTGCCAGACCATATACGTGTCAGGCTCAATAAACACGAACCATTTCGCGTCCGGTCTATGCTTCAGAGCCCGATCAAGCATGGGGAGAAACTTCCACTTGTCGAGTTTCCAACCTGGGTTGTCTAGAGCCCCGGATGGGCCGCTGCCGAAGGAAGTCTGATACTCTAAGCCCTCCCTTCCACTTTCGCGAAGCTTATTGTACAGAGAGAACTCTGGGGCGGACCTTCTATAATCGTCGCTGATCTGATCGAGAACATCGAACGTATGATGGCCTTCAACATTCTCTTCGAGATCAGAGTATATGATGTAGTCGGGAACACATTTGAGGACGGTCTGAAATTGTACAGGCAGCTTCACGAGGACCTCAGTCGCCCCAGTACGCATAACGACAAGTACATCATCCAACAAAGGTGACTCTGGACAAGCAAGAGGATCAATAAAGGAATTAAACGGGAATACTACATTTGGAGCTTTCAAATTGAAAATGGTAAGCAGAGAAATAAGAGACGTGGTAAAGACGGCGCATAACTTAAAAAGCTTTGAAGCTTTGCGAGGTAGCTTAATCAACATAGCAACGGGCTCCGAATGATTTCAATTTCGATGAAATCGAATAGGTCTCACTCATGCCCTAAAGAGGTATTCGGCCATTTTATCTTATACAGATAAGGGCTACTAAGATGGGGCGACTACGCGACGAATTGTTTAACTTCGAGTCAATATTGACGGCAGGATTGTAGCTCATCGTAAGCCCAACAGGATGGAATGATCTACAATTGATTTAAAACCAATTAACGGCGTAGCCACGCAGCCGGGACCAGGAGAGGACGCTATAATTGGCCACCCGAAACAAGCTAAACCCTATACACTATGTAAATACCATCGTAGTTCATCGGTAAAACGGGATACATCATACTTATTATAGTCTGACTAGGTAGTATAGAGTATGATCTCTGTCTATAAATATCTTGGCGCGTGAGTTTAGTATACTGTATGATGCAGGTTAGTACTGTTGGTTCTGCATCAACAACCAACATAAAGAGGATGGCTGTGCCCGCCCAGAAACCAACGAGACCAATAGCGCGTTATTGCAGTGTTGGGACCCAGTCGAAATGTTGGTGCTTCTCTTCTCACCCCAGTAATCATCTTAACGAAGGCGACTTGGAATGTCAAATTGCAATAATTCTTCTAGGGTTAAGAGATTCCTTTGACCATTCTTGAAGTCTCTCCTGGAATTCTAGGTCCATATATACGCGAAGAAGTCGGCGATCGGCGACGATAGTTGCCGGCAACTTATCCACTTCCGACACTCATATTGTTATCGTCTTAAAATGAGACAAGGACTGAATTCTAATATCGAGACATCGGACACTCTATATTTGAGGATAGGAGCTGTTGTGCGCGGCAGGCGACGCTGGGAATCTCCAAAAAATAATATCGAGGTTTATCAGCGTTTCTCGCTTATTGTGTGATGGCTACTATGAGAATGTCTCAACTATAATATCTCCTCCCTAGGTAGTTTAGCACTGTACGCTAGGCTACTAAGAGGTAAGCGATGACCACTGAAAGCTGGGGATAGCGTTAATTAGTTGGGCTTAAATATACTCGTACTGCCATGAACATACGATGGTGTAAATCGACGTCTTATCAGGTCTTCTTGGCGCGACAACCGCGAACTAACATATCCTCTACCGATACCTAACGATAGACTGAGGCGTACGCCCACCTATTCCAATACATCCTATTCTTTATTGCCCCATGCCGAGCTTACTGTAGCACTAATCCGAAATTTCGTCAGTCGGCACAGCACCATATTATGTCGACTCTTGAAGCACTGCTGCTTAAATATGAGGAGTCCAAGATAGTGGGTTGTCAAAGGGTCTACATATGGATCACGCCCAGCTCTAATAACATCGGCCACATCTTCAATCAAGTCTCAGGACCACGACCATCAAAAGTCCTCTGTTGATCTCTCGGCTAACTACAAGGGGTCCTTGCAAACAATTCTAGAGAAGTGCGTCCTCAAACTCGCCTTCGGTGTCAAATTTATTGGGCAACCCCGGCTGCCACGCAAGTTTCGGGTCGTTCATGAGGCCTCGTTCTCATTTTAAAATTACTCGATGCGCCCCTATACCTCTGTACTTATTATTGGTAGGAGACATAGGTGACCGAACATTCGCTTGTATATCTACCGGGAANTTTTTTACAGCTGACATTTTAAAGGAAGATGATGACTTTGAAATTTATATATTTAAAAAAAAAAAGAAAGTGCTGTTAATAATTATATAAGAACGTGCAATATTTCGCTATGGAATAAATGTTAGTCAATATAAGAGTATGTTCTAATTTAATAGGTCGGGATGTAACTGGGTTTATTATTGAGTACCTAATCTAAGTCCCTTTGGGCAACAGTATGCGGTATCAGTGGGTAGAAGTCTGACACATGGTCGTGATGTGACTATCAGGGTCAGTCAATGGGCAGCTACAAGCTCACACTCTGGTTTCCAAACCGAGACTTCTGGCTTTCTTCGAGTTGTTTGGCACGGGTACTCGGGCTATTAAGGATCCATCTGAAATGTGACGTCCAGTAGGAATTCGAAGGAGATGTCTTTTCTCTTTATCCAAATCACGACGAGAACGAGGATGACTGAAGCGAGTAACTCGAGAATGGTAGTTGTGGACATGGTGATAGACTCTTGTGGATAGTTGGTTGGGATGAGTGAGTGTGTTGCGAATGTTGACGCTAACCACTTTTGGGAGAGAGGGGATGGTTTAAATAGGCCCTGAGGATGATGAAACGACTCACGAGGTTTTAAACTAAGGGTTTGTTGCTAAACAATAGGCTGTTATAAAGAGTGCATCGGGCAAAAAGCCCATCCATTGTTTCACGCAACGAGGAGAGGGTTAGAGTAAGGTTGGGCTCTTTATCCTCTTTCGTGCCCTATACTTGGATACAAGACCTTCATTATGTGTACCTGTATTCTACTATACATGCAGTATGACGAAAGCCTAGGCTACCACATGATGCCAAGAGATAGACACAGTTGATCAGTTGTATAGCAGGAAGGGAACAAGACGAGACGATTGATTCGAAGAGCCAAGGCTATCTATTCTCTCTAATATGTATATGTGCGAAGTATGCTAAGGCTAGATAGGGACATGATGTTCAATGTGACGGTCGTCTTCATGGTATGATGGATCTAGCATGGATCACGGCCGTGGTGTGGCGACCAAGAGGTAGTGTACATCCGCATCACCCGCAATCTCATAAAGCGCTCGACGTGAAACAGCCACAATAAATGCCGACAACGCTTCTTGCGCCGTCGCCTCAGAATGCCGACGTCATCACAACTTCGATGAGGAAGGATTTCGGCCGTCCTGCAGTCAGATGGCGCCAACCTCGGTGAGCAGGGACTTGAGCTCGCCCTTCTTAGCCTGCAGGTCCGAGTTACCGCCGATGTGCTTCTGGCCGATATAGATGTTGGGGACGGTGGTCTGGCCGGAGATATCGGCGAGGGCGGACTGGATGGCACTGCCGTCGTCGACTTGGTCGAGCTCAATAAGGTAGTACTTGGCGCCTAGGCCGTCTAGGAGGTTCTTGGAGGCCTTGCAGTAGGGGCAGTACGACTTGGAGAAAACGGCTGTGGGAGGACAGTGGATTGTTAGCCAACGTGGTTACTAATAACGCGATGCGCCGCAACACCAGGTGGTTGGTTATCTGGCGGAGGGAGAGAGACCAAACATACCGACGGCATTCTCGTTGATGATGGCCTGGGCCTTCGTCTTTGCGGCGGACATGGCTTCTGGTGATGTTGAAGAGAAGAGTCGACGCAGGAAATTCATGGAGGAGGGAAGATTCGAATATCGGTGGAGGGGTCGCGGAGGGGACAGGAGTGGAAGCAGACGGCGGGGTATTTGTATGATGTGCATTATCGGGAGTTGCGTCGTATCTGGCGCAAAACCTGGAGGCGGGATGGTCTGCAGTTTGACCGACGACAGCCAGTCAGAGACGGTATTTGTCAAAAAATTAACGGCCGGCGGCGGGAATCCAACGGGTCGGTGTTTCAGTGGACCCTGTCGATACCCTGTCGATACCCTGTCAGTACCCTGTCAATACCCTGTCGCTGTCCTGTAACCGTCTATAACGGGTATCATGGGTACTTTGAATAGAGTCCTTCGGTACACTGCACTCATACATCTACTGTAGGCAGTGCTGTGTACATTCGTAGATTAAGTAGGTACTGTGGTATATCAGTGGATGATCAGCCAGATGCGGTAGGTAAAAGTACCCGGGTCACCGCCGGGTATCCAACAGATAGTGTACAGTGGAAGATACGGGAATTCTTACAAATACGACGGGGTTACCTAGGTACTCTACTCAAATTTCAGTTTTTCGAATTACTATACTACATTACGGAGTATTAGATAGTTATCTCTCATGACAATAATCGAGCTATAAATATCAAAGATGGATTGGATTCATTGTATGTAGTTGTTGTACAATATCAGGATAACCCTAGGTTCCCGGGTAGTGTGATTTGCCGACATTTGTCAATTTGAATTGGAATGACGCAATACTTACACTAGGATACCTCGGAACCTCGAAATCAGAGCACTGGTTCACTTGTACACTATTCGCCACGTGTGGTAATCGTCTACAGGTACTTAAATACCCGCCTCGAACTTGATGCTTTCCCACTACAACTATACATCTTCATCTAATAGCATCGAGATTCAAGTCATGGATTAGTATATGCATGCGTGTGATGAGTCAAGTCAGATGATCTAAGGCTACTCACTAGATTAGGTACGTCGATAGTGGCGACAAGACCCTGAAGTTTAGATCTACCTGGCCGGGCGAATCGCGTGCATCTGTCCTAACCATCTAATTTCCCAACAATACTATGTAGATTCACTTTTTAGGGTTACAGCCGAGTCAATCACGTTTTGCTTCCTCCACTCTACCGAGACTTCAACTTTAAATAAATTATCACCATTACACAGAAGGACCTAGCTGCAATGGCTTGTTGAAGAGTGATACGTAAGGTGTTATTGGGGTAGATTTTATTTAGTAGAGTTCTCATCTTACGATGACTAGAAAACGTTAACTGTCTACGGAGTACATAACAGTCGGTGTGCCGAAGCATGGAAGCGTGGAAGCCTTGGGCGGTACACACTGATCCCTGCCAAGCAATCTACCAACTGTCTTTAGCCCCCAACATACGTTATACAACTGCTGACGGCCCGACTCCGGTAACCGACAATTACCGCCCAGAGACTTTCCCGTGCAACCAGATCTAACCAGATCTACGGTACAATCTTTGTACCCGTTTACACAGATCAAGATACTCGTGACCACCAAGGTTAGGTAAGAGATAAGTGCCCCTGATGCCACTTTCACACTTTCACCGTAGATAGCGACTAGGCGACCAGGTATCCTTTCTTCACCTTGAATTGATTATTTATTTGTTTATTTGTTGTCGTTGTTGTTTTGCCCGGGGGACAGACACATCTTACAAGCACGGCATATCTCGTCCGTCTTCCCATCGTACGTCGTGGCACTCTGACGTCGTTTGTCCTGTTGATGGTCCAATGAGTCGATTTGGAGCAGGGAATGCAGTCATAGCAAAGAAAAGCCTGTGTGCTCTCACCAGCTGACCTCAACACCTTGCAGCGACAACGCATCGTTGAGCCCTTGCTGACGTCTAATTCGACCACTCCCGAGTCTACCTCCATCTAACTACGTCCGACTGCGTCCCAACGTCCAACTACCTCTCTGACCTCGCGAATCGTCATTCGACATTCGAGACCCATCGAACCCGCTGTTACTGTTACTGTTAGTGTTAGATAGTCTGCCTCCTAGTCGTGGTAGGTAGACGTTGAAGCCTTCTGCCTACCTGCCTGCCCACCTAGACTACCCCTCCGCGGTAACCCTCTGCGGTAATCCTCTGCCGTGCCGTACCCTCTCTGCCTGCCCCACGATATCGACATTAGAGCTAGACCCTGTCTTGGCCTTTTTAGGAGAGGGGCCGAAGGGTAAGCTTCTGTGCCATTCCAGGTATCGACAACGCCTTCCATTACCTGGATCATCACCTGGATCATTACCTACACCATTAGCATTAGGCGAGGTGTCCTAATCTCTCAACGGTGGACGACTGCTATTCGTCCATCCCGGTTACCCATACAGCCCCGTACTCCGTTTGTTGTCTATCGCTCGCATTGCGTCCATTGCATCGCTGCGCACCCGTAACGCTTGTGCCCCCCCTCTGCAGACTAGAGACAGTGCTTGGTTTGCACCGCTCAACAGGGTCTGTCCTTGTCTGCTATTCGATCGCCTGTCTGTCACCGTGACCGTTGCGACCCCTCTGCCCGTGTCTCCATCCACCTTGCATCCCGCAGCAGTGAGAAAAATAACACTTCCAACTACTTAGGCTGGGTGTCCTGGATTTCCCAGGACAACCCAATTCTCGTCAAGGTGGCTTCCAGTCAGGTCGTCTCGGCAACTTCTGGTGCCTTCCAGAACATTACCGCATTACTGCCATCAACATTACAAACTTACCTCGTCACCACCCTCACCCACTTATCCGACGCATTCGCCACACCCAGCGAGTATCTCGAATCCAAGGGTGCCTCTCCCACCGCCGTCTACTCGACCCTCGCAGGTGCCGCCGCTATCGCACTGCCAATCCTCATGGCGCGGTATAGTTGGAACTCAGGCTTATCGCCCCTTACTTCGCAGGATGGTCCGCACGTCACCGACGACGATTACAGCTACATCACGTCCGACGATCTAGAACTAGCGCTGCAGGATCCTGAGCGAGATCATTCCCCGTATAACCGTCGAGCACCGCGTAGTGCCGTCGTCGAGGAGGAGGATGATGTTATCCTCGTCAAACATAAATCCGTGACCCACAAAGTAAATTTCCCTGCCTATTCGATTAGCGATGGCAAACTCACGGTAAGAGATGTCCGAGAGCGTGCTGGGCTCGTGATGGACCTGAGCGGCCGTCGGGCCAGTCGTATCAAGATGCTCTACAAGGGTCGACACCTAAAAGAGCAAGACGTCCCCATTCGTGACTATGGTGTCAAGAACAACAGCGAATTGTTGATAGTGGTGCCCGAGGCCAGGCTATCCGACGATGATGACAGCAGTGGCTCGGCCGAGGAGGTCGTTGTTACCGATGCTAGAGATGATTCGCGGGGGACGAAGAAGAGGAAGAATAAGAATGGCAAGAAGAAGCCCAAAAATCGCGGACCCAGAGATACCACGAACAACCTGGAGGTCCCTAGCCAGGCCGACGGCGGCGGCGGCAGCAGACGAACAAGTCCCGACCCCTCGAGACATCCGTCTCGGGTACCATCCCCGGCAGTGCCTTCGGGGCCGATAGAGAAGCTGGAGGCTATCAGATCGCATTTCAACTCGGAGCTCCTTCCCCTTTGCAAACAATTTGCGCGAAACCCACCCAAAGATGCCAAGAAATTGACAGACGAGCACCGTAAAATCAGCGAGACGGTGATGCAGCACGTGCTGTTGAAGCTAGACGAAGTCGACACGGGAGGGGACACTGACATCCGGGCAAGGAGGAAGGACCTGGTGAATTATGTCCAGGACGCGCTCAAGGAGATCGACGACCGGCTACCGGCGGGCGTCAAGCCAAACAGGTGATGCCACCAACCACTTTTGATCATATCATTGGTAGTAAGGATTCCCATAATATGTCGGGATTGACCTCAACCTACCCACATAGACAATGCACAGTACGTTTAGATAGTATATACATATATATACGAGAGGGTGCGCAGAGATGTCAGTAGATGGAAAATGTCGGGGAGAGAATGTCTTCGAAGTTGATCGCGTTGGCTTGAGGGTGTCTGTACGACGGTACAACTTAGACAAGAGTTTAGACTCGTACGTTTCATACTTATCCCTTGGTTTACAGACCGACGCTACTTAACATACAACATACCCAGCTCACCCTTTATATATCACCATGTCACGACCCGGCTATTCGGAGTCATAATTGATCTCGCAAGACAGGCTTGTTCCATATTCTAGCATCTCACAGAGTTTCCTACAGTCACACATATATATGAGTTTGATTATGAGCGAGTGACTTTGAAAGGAAAGAAGATTTGATTTATGATGGCGATGATGTAGGCAGAGAGAAAGACCTGGCTGATGAAGGCTGATGAAGGATGAGGATGCAGGTAATTGAAGCCTCGATGCACCCACCAGACGACAAGTAGCTGTAATCTATGGATATCTTCAATGATATCAGCTTGCAAGATATATATATTGAACCTACTATTACCTACCTGACCTTCGTCATTAGGTACTTCCCTGGGTACATAGTCTTAGGTAAGGGAACCAGCCCAATCTCAGGTACTAGGTGAGGTGTTCCACCTAGACAGGTACCTACTGGAGGTACAAAGGTACAGGTCAAGGTAGTCAAGCCACTGTGGCTCACGGCCCTCAGGCTAGGTCTGCCTAGCCCTAGATTCTTGGGCCACAAAAATACCTCTCGCTTCTTCCCTTGTACCAGAGCCCCCCCACCATGCCCTATGCAGCCTAGCGTCTCTCTCTCAGCGGGCACACTCTCGGATTGTGCGTCGCCGATAATTTTCTTAGTGGTGGCATCTCTTCTCCGCCTGGCGATTCATCAACAACACACATCACGACCTTACTAACGACCACAGCAGAGGATTAATTTAATAGCTCTCCCGGACGCAGACTCTTCGGTGTCGCTCTTGAGCTATTCTTCCTCCCATTTTTCATCTTCTTCTTTTCCTTTCTGTTCACCTCCCCGTCTCGCCGTGGTGACGATCCGAAAAGATGTCGTCCTTTGAGTCTGTTGTAAGTTATCTTGATCTTGAATCCGCCTCCAGATGCAATAGCCAGATCAGCCACTCCAATTCCCATCCGCCCTGTTGGCCCTCTTCGCCTTCTCCCCGACAACCCCGGGAATCATGCGTCTTGAAGTACTCCGAGTGCATTGATCGCCTCGGGAATTTGCCTAGAATTGGCGGGAAGAGACGGTTATCATATATTGCCTTATCTGGATGGCAAGGCGGGAGGAGAGCATTGGTCGTCAATCGATATTGTTTGAACATGGGGCTAATTCGTGTTTTCTCTCTCATCACAGGTCGTCATCGATGGCAAGGGTCACCTCCTCGGTCGACTCGCCTCTATCGTCGCCAAGCAGCTCCTCAGTGGTCAGAAGATCGTCATCGTCCGCTGCGAGGAACTGAACATCTCAGGCGAATTCTTCCGGGCTAAGCGTACGTCACCTCCACACCTCACCATCTCTCTCACGATCTGTATTTCGAGTTTCATTTGCGATTGTTTGCGATTTGCTCCGGCTCTGCGGTGGAGGACAGAAACGAGGATTAGGATATGAAGAGGAAAGAGCATGGGATGGTCTATTGGCAATCGGAGGATATGAACTAGAGCTGATTCTCGCATTATAGTCAAGTACCATGCCTACCTGCGCAAGGCTACCCGATACAACCCTACCCGAGGTGGTATGTCAACCTTCCGATCCGCGTGTCTACGTAATGCGCTATATATACTGGCGGGAACGGAGTCTCTGATTCGAATATAGGTCCTTTCCACTTCCGTGCCCCCTCAAGAATCTTCTACAAGGCCGTCCGTGGCATGATTCCCCACAAGACCGCCCGAGGTGCTGCCGCATTGGAGCGCCTAAAGGTCTTCGAGGGTGTTCCTCCCCCGTACGACAAGCAGAAGAAGATGGTGGTTCCCCAGGCTCTCCGTGTCTTGCGTCTGCAGCCCGGCCGAAAGTACTGCACAGTTGGTAGACTGAGCCACGAGGTCGGATGGAAGTACCAGGATGTTGTTGCTCGGTATGTTTTGATCTCCAACCCCTCCCCCACGGACATGATGCGGTTTTCGCAATGTTGTGTGGGGACATATATACCTTTACGTCGAGGAGACACATCGAGTTGACACAACTAACCAATGCCACAGTCTGGAGGAGCGTCGCAAGGCAAAGGGTACCGCTTACTACGAGCGCAAGAAGCTGGCCCAGCGCCAACTCTCCGAAGCCAAGAAGAGCGCCAAGGTAGACAACAAGACTACCAAGGCTCTCGAGTCCTTCGGTTACTAAACCATCTTGTTTCAATCGTCTGCATATTTCGATACACCATCAAAAACCAAACAATCATCCTTCCATGGACTTGCAACTAGAACCGGCGTGTGGGTTAGGGAAACTCGATCATCACTTTTACCTTTGTCGTTCCGCGCAATTCGAGGGAAAGGCAATGGGGTCATAGGGTTGGGGGTATGTTACTACTGGCTCTGGTCCCGTGTTCACGCAATTCATCGTCTAGGCACCGAATGAAAAATGAACCAAATCACGAACATAGAGCTGGCCATTGGGTTTTCTTCCGTGATGAAATAAAATGTCTGCGGGTTCGCCATTGTTTTATTAACTTGGAGCAGCTAGGAGGCGTCTCGCTACTCGTTTAGGCCAGCTTGGAATCATCCACGCCAATTCAACATCACTGATTTCGCCATTTTGATCGATTGCCCATGCCGACCGAACTGCGAGTCCTAGTGTTCCAGAAAGCATCAACAAGAGACTATCTCCGTTACCCACTCCCGTGTATACTTGTATATGTGACCTCGTATTTTACGAAACCTCGGGATCTTGGACTACGCTCGTTCGCACCGTGNCCATTGTTTTTGTTCCTACGCCCCAGTTCTTAACGTGAATCCGCCATTCGACGTTCTATGTATCGGAATCATACCTTTTTTTTTTTTTTTTTTTTTTTTACATGCTTTTTTGACATATCGCCATCCGCCACGCCCCTGGTTTGTACGAGACTACTGCATATGGGCTGAAAGTCTGCAGTTCGATTGAAAAACATACTCTGTTCCACCAGCGTAGTCCAGCAAGGTTCTCAACTTGATTTCCGTAGGGGAGAACTCGAGGAGACTCCACGTGACTTTGCTTTCCATATAATGAAAACCATGCGCTAGGTAGTTGGTTCTTGCGCCTCTCCGCCATGAAGAGAGACTATGTAAGTATGTTGAAAACCCAGGTTAGATTGAGCACGTCGGTCCCCGTTCTCCGGACGACCGACTAAGTGGACCAAGCAGGCCGGGGCAGCGCAAGCTAGTGTAGGTGGTAGTTATTGATTAGCATGACCCATCGCGATACTCAGGCTAGCGAGTGCGCACGTACCGACCGAGGTGAAATCATACTCTTCGCATTAGTCTATTAGGTTATCTACAACCTTCCCCATGATAGGTGCTGCATAGTAGGTAGTGATGTAGCTCCTGTTCAGATAAGGTCTGTATCGTGTGCTGCGGGGCACGGTAGAAAGTCACGAGATAAAATGTTTGGGCGGATATTGTGTCGCGTTCATTGCAAGGCGCGGTAGCGGTGACTCCTCGCAGGTTTAGATGGAAACCACTAGAGCCAAGGGTGAGGTATTTATCTCGTATAGACTTCTCGCTCCTACTCTATTGCGTACCCCAGATCCGAAGAGAGATGCTAGACGGGAGGCGGCGGGTGTTCCAACCCGAGCCCCGCGTCGGAGTATCGACCACGATAGGCGCAATCGCGGGATTTCTCATGCCAGCAGGTAAATGAGACAGCCCGCTTGACGTCGTTCGCGCGAGTGCATGTGATGCGTGAGGCACGCTCGTCTGACTCCCAGCCGTGCAGATCAGGAAGAAGAGAAAGGGTAAGGGATGATCGTGAGTTGGTACAGGTGATGGAATCCCAGCCGCTGCCACAAACGCGCGTTTGTCACTTGCAACCCAGTGGTGACCCGCGCTGTGTATTTTACAATGGCATGGTAAAGCGTTAGTCACACTTCGGTATTGGCGAGGTTATTGCCTACGCTGCGAGTCGGTTGGCGGCCGTTGGTGAATAGCCGCTGCGCGTTCTAGCTGTCAGTCAATTCCTCGGAGGGATGAGGGTAGGGTCGTATCACCCGGTGTATTTGCCGGAAGCTGACAGGGATGGTTCCGGCTGCGAAGTATCCTGCTATCTCATCCCTACGCTCCTACACACATAAGCAATGTGTGGACAGTCGGTCGCTTGATCCTAGCGGTAACCTCACGCCGAGAGTGAGCGTGGACGGTCGGGTTGCATTTCGATCTGCCAATTCCGCGCTCGGTAAACTAGAGCGAGTCTTGCGCTAGTAGTATGATCCGGATTCATAGGCACGCAATCCTCGAAATGTAGTAGCTATGTCTTAATGCTGGTGACGACGAGGTTACTCTAAGGCTTTCGGGGTTGGGGCATAATATGCGTCGCGAGTAGCGGCTCCTTGGACGGCAGGATGGTTTGAACGATACCCTCACGACAGGACCTGTCTTTCCTTCTTCCTCTTATCGTATCCTACTGAAACACGAGTTAGTAAGAGACAAGGAAGCTTATATTATCTACGGCCATAGGAGACATGGTGTTGCCTATGTTGATTTTTGGGAGTGCGATCTCTGCCCATCAGGCGGTGCTATGCTGTTGGGGAAGTAGTGTTACCTAGCTGGGGAGGCGTGCAAAAGACAGCGCAGGTGATACTAGATAATACCTTAACAATGCCTGGTTGGTTAGTGGGGAATATAGCTCCTCACCTGGAGAAATGTGGACAATAAAGGCACCGTTTACGATCTACATCTTTGACAATTCTCGGGTCTAGTCAGGCACCGTACCTCCTATGCAGATGCCCACATGACGTCTGTGTAGAGTTGTCGGTGGTCTTGGCACGTCGTTGACGTTCTGTGGGGTAGCGGGGTTCTTCAGCGGGACTTCGGCGCTAGCTTACATAATTACTTCCACGACAACGATCGAGTAACTAAGAAGAAAGAGGTCAGCATAGGTAGAACTATGTTAAAGATTGATGAGATTGCAATTGAAATGACAATTGGGTGCGTAGGTGGTGCATTTGATGAGACTTGGGCTGTTGTTCTATGTATCCCAATCCGACTCAGCCGGGGGGACGGTTAGCATTCTCTAAGAATGTGATGGGTGAGCTGAAGTCCTCGTTGGCGGCGGTGGGTATATATTTTAGCATGTTCTGAAGTGTGTGCATGCTATATATATTGGATAAATATTAAACGCATCGAAAAGGGAAGGGGACTGGGGAGAGGGGGTTTGATGCTGCAAATAGGTGTTGTGCAGGGTTGTGGGGAAACATCACGACAGAGGGAGGGACCGGAATGATAATGTAGTGCGTGAGGTGGCAAAGGCGTGGGTGGAATGGATGTTGGAAAATAAATTCGTATGGGTATACGGCTACAATGTAATTGAGAATTAGGTGACAGAAGTGGGATGGCAAATGGGTGGGTGCATGGGGCAAAGAGAAAAATAAGAAAGTAGCTACAAGGCATTAAACACCAAGCTTTGTATCGTGAGAGGGTTTACTACAGTATATTTTCAAGGTGGGATTTACTATGTAAAGGGGATTATTGACTAGGTAAGGGGAGAGTGTCTGGTGATGGTATCAAAATACAAGGTAGCAGGAAGCATGGGTGGAATCGATAGAGACGGCTGTATCTTGGGGGGTGGGGGGCCAAAAATAAAAAAAAAAAACNTGCAAAAAAAGCTAGACCTGGAATCGAATTCCGAGTCTTGCGAAAAACTGCACCGTCGATGAACCCTAGATGTCAAGTTGCGGGAACCCCTCCCACCCGCTCCAATTAGGGGAACATCTTTGCAGTTGTTTCATAACCATCGAGTCACCCAGGGATACGTCCTATGTTGCGGGGTCGGCTTGGGAACTGACCCCCTTTGGGAACTTATAAACCTTTGACCACAGCCCCTTTTGGCCCCTGCAGATAGAGACGCGTTTCTTGGGCAACCATTGCTATCAGAGGCCAACAGCCGCGGGCAAGTGTTGATACAGGCACCTCCGCCCATCCCTGACGTACCAAGGTACCCAGCACCTTGAACTTGAGTGAGTGGTACCTAGATACATCGATCTTGTTGTCCTGTAGCTGCCTTGCCCCTGGTACAGGCCCTTTCGTGCCATTATCAAAGGTGCCACTTGGAAGTTGAGTGATATCGTAGTCCTGTATTTTCAGCCTAGTACTATCCTCAACTACACCCAGTAGGCATATTAACTAAGTATACAGTAAGCAATATCTCCTCAACAAGCATGCCTTAGCCTTATAGATGTTTACCGCAACACCCGCCGGACAAGAAGCATATCCAAGTTGTTCTATTCAACCCGATAACCATCCCGCCATATTTATACCGAGTGGAAACTCCTTTCATAGTACGTCAGGTCCGAGATGAACGTCATCACCCTTTGCGTCGTTCCCTCGTCCATATCCGTAATCTATCAAGACTCATTACGATTACCAACCAGCCCGGGGCGTATGAGAGCCAGTCCATCCAAACACAAGCAAGCGCCAGCAAGACAAAAGAAACCGGACGTTAGTCTACGCGAAGTTAGTTCCGTATCCAAAACGAAGCAAAGCAAAACACGGAAGAGGCCATACCCAAGACCAAAAAAGCATCTCAACAATCAACAATCCCATTAACATCACTTCTTACCCCCCTTCTTACCCTCCTTCTTCAAACTCCCTGCCTCGCTCTTCTCTCCCTCAGGGCCTTCCGCCTCCTCATCTCTTTCGTCGCCGGCGTAATCTCTCGCTAACTTCTTCTCCAGCTTAGTGCGCATCTCTTCGGCGCGCAATCGCTTCTTCGCATCGGCCTTGCGCCGCCAGATCTCCCGGCGCTCACCAACGAGATACGGCGCGGCCCGCGCAACGGCAAACAGCCCCTTAAACCCCTGCCCTAGATGCTCGAACCCCTCGCGGAAGTGCGTCTTGGTCTCCCGCAGCGTGGTCCGCGCGATGGTGGCGTTCTTGCGCGTGCGGTAGGCCTTCTCGGCCCTCTGCGCCCGCATGTACTCGTCGGAGGCCTGGCGGCGCGTCTCGACGAGCAGGTTGATGGTCCCTGTTGACTTCCGCCGCCCGTGGCCCGGTTGCGGTTCCTCGGTTGTGTCTTTGGCCATCGTTTGGCTTTTGTTCTTATTCCTGGCGTGTATGTATAGATCCGATGTCTTTGTTGTGTACCCCTATGTGACGGACTGTTGTGTCGCCGTTTTCACCCCGGGTAGAAGCACAAATACTAGTTGGTTAATAGGTCGATTGCGAAACAAAAAGGAACGAATCCAGGCAATTGCTCATACGAGTGTTGGCCCTCCTTATATATAGCCAGAACATAAAAAGTCTGCGTTCCTATCGACACCCTTGAACGACTATTATGCGAACCATCATGGGACAGACTCCACGTACCCCGTAACCGCCACGAACCACCCAGGCCTCATGTGCTAGTCTTTGCGACTATCATGCGAAAACCCAGCGAAGGATCTAGGGAACCGGCCGTGACCGCCTGTTCAGCCAGAACGCACCCGGCTAGTCATTATGCGACGTTTGAGGGAAAAACATTCGTTTTCCTCATCCATGTGCGGTCTTGCATGAAACATCATTTCCAGTTGGTGGAGTCCCTTCATGCTGTGGGGTCCGCACGTTACGGCGAGGCTTGGCGGTGTTCAACTTGGGCGTCAATTGTCCACGGTAGCGTGCTGGCGTTGCCGAAGGCGGATATCTAGCAGAGGTGGAACTATCTGTCGTCCTAAATCGTCGCCGATGGGCCCCTTTAGAGGGTAGGAGGGTAGTGTAACTTGATTCCGATTCCTATCGTTTCAAAGATTCGTCTACTATACCCTCTCTTCATATTGCTGCTGCTGAGATCGTGTCTACCCTGGCGCAACTTGGGCCTGATACAGAATGGGGAAGAGAAGGTAAAGGATTGGCTAATCAGTTCTATCTACTTTGGTGTGCAAGTAGTCGCGGATCGGACAGATCATCGGCCTAGGCGTAAGTTCATTTGGTGTCCAATATTCACATGCAAAAGTTGGCACGAACCTTTATTGTGTAACAAACTGAGTTTATACCAGCACGCTGGACTTACTAACCGTGAGCATACAGTGAGCTAGATCCAACTCCTAACAGCGCTATATGGTTATTCGCTTTCGCTCATCTGCCGGGCTGACTCCTTTGACGACAACCCTTGTACTAGCGGCCAGCCTAATTCCATGGTCCTAGCCCTAGTCTGGCCCTAGTCAGCCGGGAGGACTGTAGTGTGATTGATGCACGAGGGTGTCCTAAAAGTCGATTGAGAAAGATTTGCAGCACGCGTGAAATGGGAGACGGAGAACACCAACCCGAAATCAAAGGCGCGAACTGGTGAGGATTCGTGGCACTTTTATCGGAATAGCATTGCTAACGTAGTGCCTCATACAAGTAAGCACCTAACCCCATCTCTCCCAATCCACATGCGTTAGCAGAGAGCATCGACCGCGACAGCGAGACAAGCGGACTGCCGCATGCATTTACCATTTAGCGTGTGTGTTGGGAATATCAGAAACCGCCCTCATAAACATCGTATCTTTTCCTCCTCCTCCTCCTCCTCCTCCTCTTTCTTTCCTACTGTGTTTCACAACTTGCAAACGACTTGACCAATTCTTCGCGCGTCCTTGTTCGGTCCGCTTAAGCTGACTTGGGAATTGCTGTTTTAGGAATCCTGCTGCTCGATTCCCCCGTTCTCATTGGCTGGTGGGCCGGCCAGGTGCAACTCGCTAAGCTGCTTGGCTTAGGTACCTAGGAGGTAGCTGCCTAAATATTTGCACTGTCCGGCAGCAGACAAGAAACCTATTAGGCGGGATCAAGCATCACCAACACCAAATCAACACCCTCATCAAATGCAGTAGGAAATGTAAACGGAGCCAGCATCGCTTCTATTCATCAAGAGAGAATATCCGGGAATCATGAGTGCAGATGTATCAGACACGCTGGATATATATTCCTTTGCCTATATGCACCCTATCATCCCATCAGGCGAGGATCATCCCGCAAGTCCGAATGTAATGAACCTATCTACTCCGCTTCATGTCGTGAAGCGTAAGCTAGGAATTATGTACAGTGGAAAAGGGAATAAAGGACAGACCAGCGCTAGAAATAAAACTTTATCCACATCCCGGTGTAACCAGGTACCAATATACCTCGTTATGTTATGTAGAATGCCTATCTAGCATGCTTAGCTAGGCAGCTATGAAACCTCCAGCTCCCATCAACACCCTAAAAAAATACGATCCAGGTGAAGCAAGCAATAAAAACAGTAACAAAAGGAATGTCGTACCGTAAACCCCGAGGAAATCCATATGCGTATGTGTACCCAGTCCAATCCATCGTCGTCTTCCCTGTCTTTTATATCCATCGTCTGACGTGAGGGTCGCGCGTATATGTCACAGCAAGCGTTTTCGTGACACTAGGCCCCGATTCTGAGGAGTTACCAACCATCCCCATTGCCCCTGGTTGTTTCATACCGCCTGACGTATTCATCCCAGGTCATATCCATGCTACCCGGATCACCAATGATGTCGACGAGGTCGCGATCGTGGACGCTGGTGACGATGCGTAGCGGTGACTTTTTCCCCATTGCGACACCGGGATATAGCCCCCGCCAGTGCGCCCTGGAATTCGTGAGGAACTGTCTTTGATACTCATCACTCTTCCGTCGGTACTCTTTCTCAATGCAAACCCGATATCTGCCCAACCCATTCGCGATCTCCACAAGCGCGCGCAAGAGCCGCTGCAAGTACTGCAATATTGCATGACATTTATACGTCTCAAGCTCATCGATGCTCCCGAATATCCTTTGCAGTTTGAATTGATCCCTTACCATCGTCTCGCCATGATCAACCACCGCCTGCGAGCTTTGGGCGATACGAGGTTGCCTATTCGTAATATTGTCCGCCAGTTCGTCCCCGACTATGAAATCGACCAGATTTAACCCCCTTTGGATTTTGCGGCACCTCTCAATACTCCTTCGAACGGTGTTCAAGAGGAGGACCCATGAGATATCTTCCATCAAAAAGTATTTTAATGACCTTTTGTCTCTTCCGATTTTTGATACGGGCCGGCTTGGGCCTGGGGTTCATCATCTACTCTAGGGCTTGATAAAATCGTCTTTTTTCCCGAGTTTGTCGCACAATGAGGAGCGTTCTATTAGCAAATATCATCATAAGTATCTCAAACTGTGAATTATGCGTATAGATCTGGAAGGACGAGTAGGGATATGGTTACCTGTGCTCTCCGTAAGAGGCGTCCTGTTGTTTTTACGTTGCGAGTCGCCCACTTTAAGTTAGTAACGCCCAGCTCGCCCGAAAATGGAATTCTTCGTAATGCCCGGGTTTCGAATGATGACATCGGCAAGCTCGGTATTACGGATGTAAGCTGGCGTTTCTCGACCGTCTCTAGGTAGTATGGCACTTTCATTAATCGCCGCGAAGGTTTTTATTGAACGGTCAACTATGCCGTGCGTTCGGATAGTGCTATATAACGGCTACTCCCCACTCAGATCAAGGGGCTTGGGGCTGAA
Source organism: Xylaria multiplex (assembly GCA_011057905.1). Classification (NCBI taxonomy): domain Eukaryota; kingdom Fungi; phylum Ascomycota; class Sordariomycetes; order Xylariales; family Xylariaceae; genus Xylaria; species Xylaria multiplex. Next base: position 141,731 of record WUBL01000019.1, on the reverse strand, counting down.
GCTTTTCGAAGAAACAGGCTACAGATATACGTGTGCGCGGTGTTAAGATTAGGTTATTCCTTCGGCTGAATTCGGAGAAGAGGGAGAAAGAAAAAAGATTTAATGGGTTGAATGTATTTTGCAAGACTTTTTGTACATATTGTTAGTGGGCTACGCACCATGTACTTTCCTGACAGCACGGCTATACGCTTCTCTGAGAAGCTAGCTCGTTATGGGGTATATTGTGGTGGTGTTACATTAGTAAGGGGACATGAGTGAATTGAAGTATCAAGTGGCTGAAATTACTTATATTGAATGTATCAAATGCCGGTTTTAGCGGGAGAGGGGAGGCCTCTGAAAGCAACGAGTGAGTGATAGACGTCCGGCCATCTGGTGTAGAGGATGGCTGGAAATCAAAGCTTAGGCTCGCTCCTTCGAATTCGCCTCGGACCCAGATTGTTAGAGTACCTCATAGCAAACCCATTGACGTAGGCGCTTTCCCTCGTTTGTCAATTATGATGCAAGAGCTACTATACTGCTGAAATGGCGATAGGAAATATTAGACAGCTGGAGTCCACCCAGGACTGGGGAATACATGCCAAATCACGGAGGGGGCTATCAAATAAGGCAATACAAATAGCGAACGTTACTTCATACCTGGGTGCCGAAATATACATACCTTTCGGTAGACGTAATTGGAGTACGTATATATATATAATTCAGATGAAATTCACAGGATAATGAGTTTATGAACACCTAGTTACTTACCTAAGATCGAGGTTACGTGATCGGAGAGTTTATTCAACCGTTGCCAAGAATCCAAAAGTGTCAACCCTCACGATTTGACTAACTAGGCAACTCTAGGCTAGAGTGTATTAGGCATAGTCATATGCTGACAAACCATGGAATTGCCAACAGTTCGAGACCAACAGGAGTTGTTAGGAGTGTAAGATAAATGGGAGCGATGATGACAACTGTAAATTCCTGAATCTCGGTTACCTTGATGGAGTGATATCCCCCGTGAGTTTATGTCGAGTATCTAGACACGGAAGAAATAATAATGGCCGACGCAAGCACGCAACGGAGTAGCTTGAATGAAGCGGCTATGAAAGCTGCCGATGAGGAATTACGGGTAAGACTACATTAAATCTCTCAAGTGTTCACCCCGTTCTGTCCCCGGGTGCAAGTCACTGATATATTGTACCTAAATACGAACTACTTTTCTAACCAAGAGGTACAGCGCCGTCGAGAGCGGGGGAAGTTATCCCAAGCGCGATTCCGCAAGAGGCAAGCCCAGGCATCACAGGAAACGCGCCAAGAAAACGAGAGGATGAGGACCGCCATCGCCGCCATCGTAAGAGCTACGCAGTGCGGCAGCGACCGGTCTAGCTTGTTAAGAGCTGTGCGCGCTGCCGCCGACGTAGCCGGCGTTGATGCCTCGGGCTTGGACGACGGGCATCGTGATGAGGAAAATACCCCCGAGCCGGGTGAGAGAGAGGCCGTGATACGTACCTCGACAGAAATTGAAGGAGGCAACGACCCGTCCGGCGCTAGTGCGCCTCAAACACGGCGAGAGGATTCGGCGTATTCGGTAAATCAAATACGCGGCCACGCATCGCGTCCTTTCTCCGCGAATACAGCGTCTCCACCATCTGGACGTCTTAGCCCGCGATTAGACTATGGCATCTGGGTCGACGCCCGGCGCGCAGTAGCCGTATCCAAACCACCGACCGAGATTATCCCTTTCCTGGGTGCCGGGCAATACACATTTTCAGGGCGGCTCTACTGGGCATGCACCGACTATCTCATCTCGCTCTGCCGCGTCGTCACGGCGCCGCACTCACCGTCCCCGTGGTTCACCTGCCAATCCGGGGGCCATCCCCCCAGTCCCGGTGAGGCTGAATCTCGTCTGTGGAAGCTTCTGCAGCACTCGCCACCCGTGCCCAGCGTGCGAATGGCCCAGGCCCTCGCCGAGGCGCAGCAAGAGTATCGCGATCGCGGGTACATCGATGGCGACAGCCCCGCGTGCAATCCCGAGATTGGCACCGAGATACGTCAGCAGATCGAGGCCACCTACCGGGCGCATGGTCGCGACCTCAGTGTCTGGATGACTCTGGCCGAGCTGGAGATGCACGTGCGACGACAACTGGGCGTCGAAGCCTTCGCACGCCTCGAGAGCACCATCACCGCGTCTTGCATCACACCACCTCCCAAGGCCGTTGACCAAGACGTGCGCGCCATTGTCAGGCTACTCATAAAGAATCTAGCCGAGAGCTATACGTGCTTTGGGGACGGGCCGCGATGGAGGGTTGATTCTATCTCCGCACTGTTTAGCGGGATGAGGATGTGAGTTTATATACCATCTTGGCTCGGGAGGACAATGGATCATTGTGTGCGAGTGCTAGCGCGGTGGCTGGAATCTGGTGAACTTAAGTTACCCGCCAACGCGCCTGAATTTTCTATGTTTACCAACGCGGAGCGAACTCTGATAACGATACACTACTGGATTTATAGATGAGTAAGGCGAGACCGCCCTACGAACACTGCCGATACTAAATCAAGGTTTCCATGGCGTCTTCATGCTATATAACCGTATGGCTGTCTCTCTAGCAGAGGACGAGTGTACGACATCCCTCTATTAGGTAATGCCACTAGGGAATGGAGGGACGGGTTTGCATCCGTCTAGTTCAAAATAAGCAGTGAACATAGTTGACTAGACTCATCTAGCTGAGGCATATTTCCCTCCATTTCGGAATCCATGCGTCTACCGGAGGGAAAATCATGGGCAGTGCATTATCTGGTTTCTCATTTAGTCTTCAATCTCTGTTAGCATCATACGAAGTATGCTCTATAGGCCTACGCAGTGGTCAAAAAGGTCACTACGTCTAGGATTTGTCAGGGGCTGTCACAGCTCGCCAGTTACGTGTTTGTTACCGCCTGGTGAGCATAGGTACCTTGGATCTGCCGGCGTGAAGCTAAGCTCTCTATGAAGGAGGAAATGGGTATCAAGATAGTAGGCTAATAGAAGTGAGGGGTGAAAACTGATGGTCATTATAACCATTCATTGCCGAGTGACCGGAATGGTCAGGGTTTCGATTGCGCTCCGTCGCGGCCCTTCCCTACTCGTCCTGTAGCTCGCGCAAGCAACGGATAACGCTTGGCCCGACCTCAGTATCGATTGTCTTGCGCTGATGAGACGTCAACTTGCGCAACACATATTCGGAGACTACATCTGGTGTCCGCTCGAGAGGTCGACCGATGCCGACGGTGATGCGGGACCAGTGATCGTGGGGATAAGGGAGGGGGTCCAGGCTCTTCTTGACGCTCTTGACGCCGTTATGCCCGCGATGGCTACTCTCCCAATTGCGTATCTTGACGGCACCAAAGGAAGCCTCGAGCTCATCGTGGACGAGGACTAGGGCCAGTTCCTCGGGTCGGAGCTGGTGTCGCTGCAGCATCTCTTTCCAGGTGGCGTGAACCCAAGGGCCGCAGATGTTCATCATGGTCGGGCTCTGGACGAACGTGTATGGGAGGCCGGACGAGGCCATGCACGACTTCTTGCCGTACCGTTCAGAGGCGAACCGAGGCTGCGAGGGACCGAGGGCATTTTGGGCGGCCAGGAGCGCGAAGTGACCGGCGGAATGTAGGGTGTCGAAGTAAGGTGCTTGATTGCCGAGGCTGATGACCAAGAACCGATGGATGAGCATCGTGGCCCTCCCCTTATTTTCCTATTCTCCTTTCAGTTGCTGGTACTATCATCCATGTCCTTGAGCGAGGGCGAACGGAAATATGGATCGAAGGGAGACGAGATGGAGCAGGGAATGCCTTCGACAGACTAGAAAAGTTCGGATCAAGTTTTATTGTGGCTTAGGTGGTGATGGCTGTGCCACACAACCAGCCACTATTGGTTGGGGCTACCCCCGGCTTGTATGGCGTGAGAAAGTGGCTAGTGATGGCTGAGTGATCTGGAGACCGAGAGGGGTAACTGTTCAACCCCGATTTTTGGGTATAGTACTAACCTACTGTCTTGGATATATATAACACCTAGAAATCTAAACATCCACACCATCCCCCATAGGTAGTTTTTGCGCGAACATGATTAAAATCAGCAGATACATGGGCAATGGCTGATCTGCAAGGGGGGATTGTCATTGAAAGCCTCGAACGATAAGGACGGTTTGATCGTCGGACATCAGCCGCCCGGTACGTATCCGAAGAACCCGCCACCGGTATTCAAACTTGGCGTCTGGTGTGCCAGCCCCCTTCTTAAGATCAGGCGTCTTGTTAGTTAGCCGCATTCCCCCCTGAAAGCAGAATGACTTACGATTTCACTAATAATCTCATCGATTAATCCCTGGTACAACTCTGAAGGAGCTACCTTCAGCTGAACAACGTCATGTTTCTCCCCTAAATCGACCTTCTCGAAGTCATTCTCATTAATGGGCAGCTGAGCAGCAGCCCTAACGCTTTGTTCAAGTTTAGAAGACATAGAGATGCGCTTGGCGGCGCCCATTCTGTGTGATGGTTTCTTTGTTCAAGATTGGGTTAAGGGTAGAGTAGGGAGAGTAGGGAGGAGATAAGAAGAAAGGCGGACCTCGGAGAAAAAGTATACTATCCCAACTAGATGCGCAGTGAGGTCTGGCAATGTGGCATATCCCTATTAGCGATGGTGCCGACGAATTAGGGTCAAAAAGCGTGGTAGACATGTGTTAAGAATCAGGTTGATTCCCGTTCATTCAGACAAAGGCTTTCTGTTCCGACAAGTGGGTGAAGGTGTGGCGTGATCTCAATTATGACGTAGGCGCTCCAACATCTCTACTTCTTCGTCTGAATTTGACTACTCTGGCTTTCTATCGAAAGTATAAGGGGTCAAGGAGTCACTGTCATGTTTAATCTAAGAATAGGGGCAACGGTTACCAAATCACATATATATAGAGGTCTTCCCACCTACCTAACAGTCAGTTACAAAGTCAATTAAATCAACTGGACCACTCATATACCTACTACTTCAACACTTTCGACGGCCTCGGGAAAATATGAGTGTTCATAGCAATGCTATATACTAGGGATGGATAGATACATGTTTAGATTGATCAATGAGGCAAAGACTGTGTATGACTAGCTAGGAAATATAAAGTGTTCATATTCATTCTTTCAATTCAATAATGTGACTCTTTCTGCTGTCCATAGTTATTTCTTTCATACTTTATGTTACAAGGGCAGATGTTCTGGGCTTAGGAATAGCTTCATATTCCTTATGTCTAATAATTGGCTATAGCGTCAAAGGAACTCTTAAGGAAGAAGTTTTCCTCAGAAGGGTCCAAAACCCAGGCAGCCTTTATATATACAGATTACCCCGCTCGAGAGGTTACGTAATTCCCGTGTAACACCATCTCCCTCTTTCGCAGGGCTCGCCTCAAGCCCTAAATCGGCTCGTTTATAGGCTTTAATCTATCCGTAAGACCTAGTTATGCCAGCGCGGTATAAGGTCTAGGTCTAGAGTTTTCCGCACCTAGTTAGGGTCAGGCAGTGCCTAATTGCCAGCGCAGCCTAGGGTTTAAATTTTAGGAGGTTATCTGCAGGACCTGGTTAGGGTTAGGCAGTGCCTAATTGCCAGCGCGGCCTAGAGTAATACCTTTTGTATAGCCTGGCTCTAGCGCAAAAGCAGTGCCTTGCAGAACCTAGTCTCCAGCGCGAAAGGGAAGAGTGCTTCGAGTAGTAGCCAATTATTTGTTACAAAGGCAAATGTTCTAGGCTTGGAAATAGCTTCATATTCCTTATGTCTAATAATTGGCTATAGCGTTAAAGGAACTCTTAAGGAAGAAGTTTTTCTTAGAGGGGTCCGAAACCCAGGCAGCTTTTATATATACAGATTACCCTGCTTAAAAGGTCACGTAATTCCTGTATAACACTTTAGTTTTCATTACTAAGACTTTCTTGCGTAAGGCTTGCCAACGGAGCTCTTTTCGGTTCATTAAACAGTTACTCAACCGACCGTCCCGCTTCCACCACTTTCTCCGATGGCTTCTTCCATTGAGCTAGGGTTGTTAGACTGAGTAGTCTCGCTTCCACTCTCCCCATTAATAACGACTTCATTAGCATATTGAATATTGTCTACCGTGACTTACAATTAATAAGTATCCGGTATGGCCTAATTGTAGTGTCTGCTTTATTTGTGTACGCTTTTATATATAGCGTTAGCATAGTTCTCGCGGAGGAGTGGAGAGTGATCGATTGGAGGAAGGGAGCCAGTGCTATGTGTGGGAGCGATCTGCTAGTAGTATATTCAGATGACCTAAGGTCTAAGTTCTAAGTGTGTAACCTGTGTAAAAACTACCTATTAATACATGAGATCACTCGGACTGTTATTGAGCCGATCCACTCACACTAGATGGGATCTGGGTAGATCCACTTCTCCGTGACAATAGTATTAGTGCAAAATAAGTAATATCTAAAATCTGGGGGCTTACTTTTAATATTTCCAAATCATGAGCTCTTTCCCTGCCCGGATGTGTGGTGATAGTTGAAAGGGGTGAGAAGTAAAGAATTTATATTGAGAAAGCTAACGATGCCTTCACTACTCAAAGTGTTTGCGAAGATTGTGTGGTGGGTATAGCAGGTGTGACGATTGCGGCCAGTGCAATAAGCAAGGTAGTGTTGAAGGGGAATCTGAAGATATACTATTGATTGTTTGCTGGTTTACTTTTAAGACGAGCCTTGGAGATTTGCTTATTGTTCCTTCTTCCACGAGCTAACAGCAACAGAAACGTGCATACAAGATGTCGAATTCAGACAGCTGTCACAGTCTTCTAGATTAATCAACCCAGGTTAACGTGCCCAGACTCGAGGCGTCATGCTAGTCTGAGACTCTACATCAGCGGGACCGGCTCGGACATCTCATTTCTGAGAGTAGATAGCCTACATATGCATCATGCAGGGATGACTCTGGAGGCAGAAACTATGCTCATTTGAAGCGCAGTAACTCTACGAGACAATATCAGCACAGGAGTTGGATACTACGGTGACACTTCGACTGTAGCAATGGCTCATAAGAGGGCTTGGAATGTGTATTTCTACTAGAGTCCAGATATTCCTATGACCATTCGGAATTCCTAGTCTATATACTATGTATACACGAAGGAGTCGGCAGTCGGCGACGATAGTTGCCGATCTGAAGGAAAGAATTGCCGACCTGCCATGCCTATTCCAGACGCCCTTACATACACCTATCCAGCTATGTCTCAGATCGATGTAAGGGATGTCGGGTCGAGGTAAGTAACTAGGTGAGTAATTTCGGAACACCGAGACATCATATGATTCCAGCGATCATGGTATTCATCCATGTGACATCGACCGACTCCTTGCCAGGGCGAGGCCATACACACTAGGCCAATACACAGCTTGCGTATTGTCTACCATCCATTGCTTACACCGGCAATTCACCAAATTCCAATTGTGGCAAGGATAATTGCTTGGAACAATAGGTTTATATTTATTAATAATCTACGAAGGCCTCAAGGTTCCATAAGGAAGTCTTTTCTGAATAACCTAGGAGTTCGTCTTTTATTTATATACGGATTCCGAATAAGACTATACGTTTAGGCAGCCATGCCGCCTAACCTTCTGTCGGCAGTTGCCTGTTTGTCTTAACTGCTGGTCCTCAGTGCAGGTAGTATGTCCTCGTGACCCTTCTATCAACCAATAGACTTGTGAAGCCTTCGCTAGGGCCTATACTGCCCTCTGATTAGTCGAGGGGTAGAGACTCGGAGTCTTCCGTCTGACATCAATCCTTTCCACTGTCATTTCTGAGAGACGAATCAAGAGCTATAAGCAGCTATATCGATGATCCATGACCGGATTCGAAGCAGAACAGTCACCTTGCCAGGTCTTTGCCGATATGGCCATACAGTCATTGACCATAACATAGCATGAGTCCAGCTCATAACGGGGTTAGAGAGGAAGGCTGGGGACTGTCTGGTGTCATATGTCTCACAAGACGCCAACCTTTGAGTCGATTTTCTGATTCGGGTGCCTAGACCACATCTCCAAGTTCCTGTTGGAGGCATAGTCTGCATACTGTGTCGATAAATTTTGTTACGTTAGCATCATCACTAATCCAGCAACCATCACGGGAGATCCCACACCCTAGCTTCAATATTCAATCGTACTCTACGAATCAAGGCTAAAAGTAGTGTCATCTATCCATACAATAGGCTGTGACAATATCTGTCTGTTTATGTACCTCACCGGCTGGCTTTCAAGATAGAAGCCGGTGAGCATCTAGTTCAACTAAAATCACCATCCCTGGTCACTAATTGGAATTTCTGGAAAGCCTCTCCAATAGCCTTATAGTTAAGCACTAACGAACCCGTATTTAGCTCTTTAAACCCACTAGGTGACTACGTAAGGTCATATGTTCCAAACAGTAGGTTCAACGTAAAACAGTAAGTTTATATTGGTCAAAGAGCTGATGTTATCAGTTTGGTGTATAATGTAGCGGTTATGATATGTCACATATCATATGTGACCCAGACCGTCTCTGTTTTGGCAGGGTTACGATATGTGATCCCGGTCTTCTCCATTTCGGTAGGGCTACAATGTGTGATCCTAGCCTAGTTCAGAGAGGATCGACTTCGCTTCGTCCATATTCTTAATGAAATGAATGGTAGCCATCACGAACCAGTTTTCTTGTAGCCCAACCCCGTCAACCTCTTGTCAGCTCTAAATCTAAATTCTTCAAAGCTTACAACTGAACTATTGTCTACACTATTGGACTTTGATTGAGAGCAGCGGAAACCGCTGTATTACAGAACGAATCTAGAAAGAATGGGTATTTTTGGTTAGTAAGCAACCCGATGTCTTGAGACCGAGCTGACTTACTAATATTTACAATAGTTCAACATGTCAAGTGCATATACCGAATGCGTGGCGTTTTCATGCAAGGAACAAGTCAAGCGGGGTGAAAAATGCCCAAAATGCGGAACACAGAACTAATTGTTCTGATCTTTGGAGCATATTTTGAATGAGTTCGTTATGTTTCTGCCGAAACGAGAAGCTTTGTGCCGGGATTGATTCATGGCCTGTCTCTGTAAGCGTGCTTGGTCATAGCGTCTGTCGCTTGGTCTACAAATAGGGACAATGTCCGCTTTTAGATTTGGTCATACACAATCAAACAATAAATTGAACCCCTCAGTATGTCATCACAATCGTCGCAAATAGATCTGCTCAACTGGAAAATAAGCGAGTATGATCCACTTCACTCTGTCCGCGAAGTCATTCAGAAAATAAATTGGGTCAACCTTTGCCAGAGAGCCTCAGTCCTTAATCACGGATTAGCTTGTATGCCGTTAAGCAAGATGACTAATGGATTACACAACCTCGTTTGCATACTCCAGTTCTCAGATCAGACTCGATGGGTTGCTAGAATCGGCTTGCACAGATCTGCAGCAGATTCGGCAAAATTACGCAACGAGGTCGATACCATGCACTTAATCAGGGAAAAAAGTAAATTTCTAGTCCCGCGTGTATTCGCATACGAGATTGATGATAAGAATCCTGTCGGAGTTCCCTTTATCTTAATGGAGTTCCTGCCTGGGAATACTGCCATGGACGCCGCAGGCGGGTATGATGTGCATAGAGGCCAGATTCCCTTCGCCTATCGCCAAATATTCTATCGCTCAGTGGCCGAGTGTCATGTCAGTTAGTTCTTTCTTATCATTTAACCACTCTAAGCCTAATCTAAATACAGGTGCAAATAACTGCGTTACGTTTCTCGAAGATCGGAACCGTTGTTCGGAGTGGAGAGGGCGAATACAACATCGGCCCTTTCCCGGGTATTGGCGGACCGTTCGACTCCGCGACTTCATTCCTCGAGGCTTGGGCGGAGCATATTAGGTTTCCGCTAGAAAAGCACAGAATTCTAGAGATGATGAAAGGAGGACCGGCACAACGAGTCCTGACGGCTATCAACGAGTTCCCATCTCAAATTAAGGCGGTGGCCAGGCGAATGTCTTGTAATAATCATGGGCCATTCCCTCTTTGCCACGCCGACTTTCTTCACAGCAACATAGTTGTCAATGAGAGTTTTCGAGTTCTCGGTATTATTGACTGGGAAGGTGCGTGTACCTTACCTCTGCAGCTTGTTACGTTCCCAGGTTTCTTAAACGTCATGCCTATTTCATTCGATTCGCCCGATAATTACGACGAAGATGGACAGCCGGTGGATGGTCAACAAAGGCAGCAGTGGAAAGATCGAGAAGACTATGTGCAGATGGTGGAATCAGTGGAACATAAAGACCATGTGCTTTCAAGGTGTCTCAGAGACGAGAGAAGTTTGGCCTTAGCCTACTCGATGATGGCTTATAAAAACGGGAAGTTGGGGTTCTATGATAAGGTTATAGATGAGCAGTGAGAATATACACGTAACAAGGGCTCATAAGAGGGCTTGGAATGTGTACTCGAATTACGATAATTCTACTAGGGTCCAGAGATTCCTATGACCATTCGGAATCCTTCCGGAATGGCACTGGAATTCCTAGTCTATACACGAAGGAGTCGGCAGTCGGCGACGATAGTTGCCGATCTGAAGGAAAGAATTGCCGACCTGCCATGCCTATTCCAGACATCCCTACATACACCTATCCAGCTGTGTCTCGGATGGATGTAAGGGATGTCGGATTGAGGTGAGTAATTCCGGAACAAGGTGAGGCTGAATTTTAATACCGAGACATTATATGATTCCAGCGGTCCTGGTGTTTATCTATGTGACATAGAGCGTTTATAGACTGTTTATAACTAGATTGTATAACAAAACAAATAATTGCTACTTAAACGAGCTATGAAAATCAAGCAGAAGGCATATACTCAGCCATTGCCACCTAAGATGCGTTATGTGCCTCCAATAGGAACCCGAGCAATGCTGCGCGGATTTTAGACGATTCCGTTCCGACGTTCCTCACTATGGTGACTTCACAATATTCACCAACACCATTCTTAGTATTCCTTGGGTCGAACATTACAAAGCGAACCAACACCAGATAATCCCAGTTGAATAAGGCGACGTATCGAGTTTTGTGTTTTTTCGCATAGCTAGCCGTTTGTTTCATCATCTTGACTGCGTTACCTTGAAGGAAGCTATTCCCCTCTTCGTCCACGGCGGCTGCAGTGTGAGCATGAATAGATTGATCTCCAAGAGGAATTGTACGGATGGCGTCTCGGAATTCTTTCTCGATGATGGCACCCCTTTTCTTAAATTCGACGACGGCGAAACAACGATACTCTTTATCACGGGATCCTAGGGGGTAGTTGAATGTGATGTCGCTGCGGACTCCGTTCACCGTCTGTTCCGAGAGGCACTCGATACCAGCGAAGCGCGGAATAGCAGACAAGACTTGGTTGACCGGGTGTAAGAGGTATATGGCTGCAGAGCGGGCTACGTCCCCCTCGGTATAGTGTGCCATTGCATTCTCCCTCCGAGATATATACTCGCCGTCTATCCCACGAGAGACTTTTCCGAGTTCATCGAGTCCACATTTCACCCAGACCTGGTGCTGGATCTCTACACAGAAATTAGGGGGATCTGTGGCTAGTGTTGAGCTTCCAGACATGTGAGTGGGCACAAGCCCTTGTAGTTGTGCGTCATAGGACGGTAGACTATGGTTGAAGGACTGTCTAATTGTAATAAGATCCATCTTTTCCGACTGGATAAAGATGAGATGAGAGAGAGAGAGAGTGTGTGTGTGTGTGTATGTGTGTGTGTATAGTGCAATCAATAAAGGGTGAAGTGAGAGTGCTTTACATTCGTTCTTACTCGCCAAAAGACCGACGACGCGGTGGCTATTTAACTTATTCCAGGTGCCTCCAAGCCGAGCCAGGGGCTCAAGGTTGCCATCCAACTATGGGGCAACTCTTGACTTCAGAGGGCATCTATCCGAAGCTGTTAGTATCGACATCCAAACTGTTACCAACACACCCGAAATACGAAGATCACGTAGCCGTACCCCACTACCGGGCGGGCGAGTCGCTTTGAATGCAAGTTTTTCCATTGTTGGTAGAGGCTGAGTTATGAGAGTCACGCCGTGTGTCATAAACTCGAACGAGGATTGGTAGAAGAGATGTGATGGTAGCATATCTAGACCAACAGGCGAGTTTAGTAACAGCGGGCCGCTGCTTCCGAAGCTACTAGATAGTAGACTGTTGGTAAAAACCCAACTGTAAGCGCCTATAACAATTGTTAGCAAGCCTTTTCCCGTTGCTTCAATGTTGTATTTCACTAATGTAGGCTAATAAGTAAATGTTGGTTCTTAGTGTGAGAGCCTTGGGATGGGGCAACGAGCTAGGGACAACAAACTCTAGCGGCTGTGGTGGTAACCAGGATCTTCGAAGTAAGAGCAAGAGAAAACCCCTCTTAGGTGAGCTATTACAAAGAGTCTATAGACTATAGATATCTGTCGAACTCAGTAATGATGAGAAGCATTATAAGCAGGAACTCTAGTATTACCATATTATACACTGGTAGGTACTTAAGGTTACGTAGGTACCTAGGTAGTTGTACCAAGTTCGCGCTGTTAGCCAAGCTTTCTGTTGCCTGCACTGCCGGTGATGCTGTGATCCTATTGGAAGAGCCTGGCCTGGATCCCCTGATCTAGTGCAAAAGGGTACACTAGAATAAGTGGACCAGCGGAATTGCAGTTGACCAACTTGACCTTCTTGCTTGATTTTGTATTAAAGATGAACCAATTTCCCTAGCCAGCGTTTCTGTTACCATTCACTTACTGATCACCCTCCCTCCCTTCCCCAACCCTATCTACGCCATTTTAAAGAACTCGGCTTTGCGACGTCTCTAATATACCCTGTTGTCATATAAACCAGACAAAAGGCCATGTCGGATGCACCACCACCAGACCCGGATCGGCCACCCTCTCCGTACGTACCGGGTTTTGCCATGCAAATCACAGAGCACTACCCTCCTGCTCCATTTGGCGAAGGAGGTCACGGTCCTTCAAAACACCCTTATATCCAGGATTGGCCTAGAAGAACGCCTCAAACTCGGATCGTCTTAACGGAACCCCCTCAAGAAACACAGTGGTCCTCCGAGACCTCGCCGCGTAGTGCCGTGCTTACTATAGCAAAGACCATATCCGTCGGCGAGGCTCGCGGGACTCAAGTCGTCGCCTGTGACCTCCTTATTCGTGGCCAGGAACAGCCATACACAGTGGTAGCTAAGATCTACGATGCTTTATACTACAGTTATTATGACGACGAAAATGTTGTTGAGCTAGCCGATAAGCACTATAGCCGTGAGGCACATGCGTATATGCACCTCGAAGCCACCAAGGCTCTGCAGCAACCTGGCTTCGCGCCAGAATACTACGGGTCCTGGACTTTCCAATTGCCGTTACCCGCGCAAGGAAAGATCCACACTCGTGCAGTTCGACTGGTCTTGATCGAGCGGCTCTCTGGATCTTCCCTTCTAGAGTTATTCCGCGACAGCCCTACCGGGCCCAATGCTTTCCACTTGGATGAAGCATATCGCTACGAGGTACTAACCAACATACTCGTCGGGGTCGCGAAACAGATGTACTCAGGGCTGAGTCAGAACGACCTCGCTCAAAGAAATGTCATGCTTGTCCCAGGTCCCCAGGAAGATGCTATACTACCACAGTCGGTACCTAGAGTTGTGCTTATAGATTACAACATAGCGATAATCCACGAGAAAACGAAGTACGGACGCCGCTCATACTCAAAACTTAGTCAGCCGCCGAATCCAGCGAAACTTTTCTGGTCCAGTCCTCCCGTCGATTTACAAGGCTGGTATTGTACTGAATGGCTTTACCGCAAGAAGAATTTGTATCGAAAGTGGCTCTTGGAAAGGTTTAGCGGAAGCAACGCGGCTGATTTCGCGCCTATCACGGTGAAGCTTGAGTTTGACGATGAAGAACCTGATAACGAGCCTCGTAGCGAATCCCCGTAGGTATAGCTTATATAGTTGGGTTTGTCGTTTAAGATTCAATCGTGTTGGGCGCATGGCAACTAGGTTCAAGCTATTAATCGATATCGCATGAGTATTCAAGCTATATTAACTGGTCGTGAATCATCATGTTGCTATGCCACACTCATATAGAGAGATAGAGAGAAGTGAAACTATATATATAAGTGTGACTGACCTGAGGGAATGAATAAATTTAGAATGGAAATATAGCAGATTTTTACATAGTAGTACCCCTCAGCTGGAAAAGGAAAAGAAGAGATAAACCGTTAGGACTGCCAGTATGGGGTGTAATATGACACTTGTTGGTGCACGAAGCTTCCTGGAAACCTTGTAGTCGCACCACTACTACTATACACAAGGGTTTATTTGTTTCCTAGGCGTTGCCTGTGACATAAACTCAACTTTGTACTGCATGGAATTGGTTTGGATTGCCAGTGAAAAGCTCCCATTATAAAATATAGAATGCAGAATGCAGTGTGAGAGAGCTGAACGATGGTCATGGCAAAGTGAGTATTGTGAATAGGATGAGATGTGTGATTAGTGAATGCAGGTGAGCACCGGTAGAGCCCGCTGTGGCTTGAGTACCTAGTGACAGCATTCCCCCTTGTTTACCTGCTTAGGCAGTGTAGGTAGTAGGCACTAGGTATATATGGGTACCTTGGATGTGCTCTAGGGTGTTTCCAGCCATAGCATGTCCATCCGGGTACCTACAATGAGGTGGGTTATACCTGGTGTGTACTATATACGCACCCCAGCGATGTACCCCGGCGAACGTGGCAGGAAGAGAGGCTTAGCCTAGCTTCGAGGGCGGCGCAGCCCCTCGCTGACGTCGCTCATTTTCTCTCCGTCCCCGTCGTCGTCTTCAGCAGTGTTGCTGCAGTATCGCTGCCAACCAAAGACAAGAGCTCAGCCACAAAACATCAATCAGCCAATTGTTCAGTCGTCTGGCATCCCGCATCCCAACATCGACTTCTTGTATTGTACACCATTGTACTCTATTATACACGACAAACTCATTTCAATTCTGTACTCCGATTTCACTTCGATCCCGCTTCTATCCCGCTTTGATCCCGTTCCGATCCCACCCCGTCTACAACACGACACATACCCGAGTCGACAATCCCATCCCATCCCGTATCGTCCCGTATACTATAGACGGAAACACCGCAACACCGCAACACCGCCGAAATGTCGTGGGCAGGTACTGCAACGCCATTCCCCCCATTTGCGAATATGTGGCCCTATGCTAATGCGAAGCCCGCCCTCTTCCAGGGTTCAAGAAGAACGTCAATCGTGCGACCACACAGGTCATGATGAAGACCGGCCACGTTGAGAAGACAAACGACCGCGATTACGAAGTCGAGGAGAGACGTTTTCGCACCATGGAGGCTGCTGCCTTGCGCCTGCAAAAGGAAGCGAGGGGATACCTAGACTCACTGCGAGGTAATTCCCATATCGTTTACCGAGGTCCCAGCAACATACCGCCTAACCCGGTCATCGACAGCCATGACTGCCTCCCAGATGCGCATAGCCGAGACGATAGATGCTTTTTACGGCGAATCTGGCGCCAAAGACGGTGTCAGCAGGAGTTACAAGCAGGCCGTCGAGGATCTAGATGCCGAGACCATCAAGGCCCTGGATGGCCCATACAGGTAGGATCGATGACGCCATGACACGACACCACCACCACCACCACCACCACCACCACTACGACCCGACCCGACTTGACTTGACTTGACATGACGAGACGAGAACACCGAGACGAGCAAACACTGACGAGCCCTAGAACGACCGTGCTAGAACCCATCAGTCGCTTCTGCGCCTACTTCCCCGACGTGAACGAATGTATGCGCGTCAAAGCCCTCCTTACCTTGCGAGAGGATTACCAGCCTAACACCGAATCTAGGTATCAAGAAGCGCAGCCATAAGCTACTAGACTACGATGCCCTGCGAGCCAAGGTCAAAAAGCTGGCCGAGAAGCCTGATAAGGACGTTACGAAACTGCCCCGCACCGAGAAGGAGATGGAGATGGCCAAAGCAGCCTACGAACAACTCAACGATCAGCTCTCTAGCGAACTGCCCCAGCTCATCGACATGCGAGTACCCTACCTAGACCCGAGCTTCGAGGCTCTCGTCAAGATCCAACTGCGGTTCTGCGCCGAGGCATACAGCAGAATGGCCCAAGTCCAACAATACCTTGATGCCGACACTAGGGAGCAATACGCACAAGGCCACCTCGACCAGAGGGTAGAGCAGGTCTTGCAGGAGATCCGGGAACTGAGTATCAGCGGCACTGTGTAACCCACCACTTCAGTCCCCCGCCGTCGCAAGTGCGTCGGGGGTTGGGATCTGGTTTTAAGGAGTTTCAAGGTTCTTTTTTTTTTAAAGGAGCGGAAATGGGAAAGACGGGACTCCGTGTCTGTATGTGACTTATTTTTACCTGGTGGGTTCTTTTGCATGCGTTCGACGCAAATACGTTTTACGGATAATGTAGATACCGTACCATGAGGCTACGACACCTGAAGGGAAAAGAAATGATACACCGTTACACATCGAGGAAGTAGAAGTAGGCCTTGCACTAGACAAGGTCTGAAAGGCTTTATGAGTTAGGTCTGGAGGTATGCCCTTCATTGTCGACGTACGGACTTTGCTTCTAATGTTGCCTGGTATCGACTAACGAAGAGTTATCCTCCATCCTAAATTCTGTTATCAAATGAGATAGAAGGGGAGCTAAACGGCGGAAGAAAAGGTCTCTTCGCTGTATCTAAGCTCGCTGGTTTGGGGTGTAAAGAGGTAGGCTGCGAAGCAATATCGGAGCATGCCGACGAAACTTGCAAGACGCGCGATAAGATGACCCCCTCATGGTCATTAATATCAATTCTCCTCGGTTTCTCACCCCCCTTTTCTCCCTTGCGCGGCCCGTTTAGCCGCTCGAGTAAATAACCCTTCCTATCTACCTATTTATCTTCCTATACGCTTATCAACCTATCTACAGGTCTCGTCCCGTAGATAAGTGTAAGTGTACACCAAGGCCGCTAGGAACCAATCCATCCGAGCAACATCGCCGCGATGATAACGATGATGATGACGATAATGATCGGACCGAATCAAATAGCTGATTATCTCATATACAGGCGATGACAGGAGGAAGAAGTTGAGGGTTCCCCCCCCCCTTCTCTTTCTATTTTTATTCCTTTCTGCGCTGTCTCACATGTGTGCGTGACTTGACGTTGTACGCCGCTGATATCACAAGCTAGAGAAGATGAGAGGGGCAGACACCCTGATAGGCGGTAGTTCATGTCCATTCAAGTTTCGTTTCTCGTAGGTATATACAAAGGGTAACCATGTAAACTAGTCCATCCCTCCACTTCTCTTCTTTTCACAGTTGGTCTCTTAGCTACCTGGTCCGATGTCGTTCGACTCGAGTACCAGGCAAGTGAGTCATCTAAGTACTGACCTACCTACTTACTTACTCAACCCAGATAACAGCGCTAAGTCCATCTTCCTCCTGTTCCCGCCCCGGCGTGGCAACCGCGGCGTTGGCGATCAAGCCGCCCAGTTTCCCCGTCGCCGGGTCGCGCGCGAGGATGGCGACGTTGCTGCTCGTCTGCCCGCCGACGGCCACGAGGGTGCCGGCCTTGTTGATCTGGAACGTCCGCGGGAACCAGGCGTGCGCGTTGGTCGCCTCGACGAAGGCGATGGCCCCCGTGCTCGCGTCGATCGAGTACGTCGCCAGCGAGTCCTGCTGCTTCCCAAAGGTCTGGTCCGCCCGGTTCGCCGCGTACACAAAGTTGTCGTGAACGTGCACCTCGGCGGCCTTGGAGCCCGTCGCGAGCGCGTTGCCGGAATACGTCGGCAGCGTCTGCTGCCTCTTCAGCGAGAGACACCCCCCTGGCGCGTACGACGTCGTCCACGAGGTCACGCTGTTGCCTAGCTCGTTCACCGTGTACAGCATGAGCCCGTCCGTCGAGTCCGCGGATGGTGCCCAGAAGGCGCCGTGCCGCGGTCCGTCGCCGGGCTCTGCCTCGCCCGGGACGCAGACTGTTAATTTGCCGCTTGTCGCGTCGATGCTGAAGATGCGGATGAGGTCTGCGCCGAGATCTGGCACGAGCAGGAATTTCCCCGTAGGGTCAACGTGAGCTGCGTGTGGGTGAGGTGCGTTTTGTCGCGGGTTGGGGCCGGGCGCTGTCATGTTGAATTTGAACTGCTGTAATGGCTTGCCGCCCTCCTTGAATGGTAGCGCGTAGGTCGTGAGGGTGGAAGGGTCACTGCGCGCATCGTCAGTCGTGGGTTATCTCATAGAACACGTTGAATGGCATACTATTCAACCGTAGCGAAGAACTTTGCATCCGCATAAGGTGTGCCGTGTACACTTGCCCCCGATGACGTGAGCTTGCCCGTCTGCGTCAAAGCGCCATCGGCGCCCACAGTGAAGGAGGCGAGCACGCCACTGCCAAACCAATCCTCATCCACAGAGTACACGGTCTTGGCGCCGCCGCTCGTGTCCAGGCCTAGCCAAGCAGGCAGGGTGCCGGCCCCAGTGACAGATGCGCCGACCTTTAGAGTGTTGTTGTCAAAGGTGAGCGAGTAGATCTTGCCTGTGTAATGTGATGCTAGTAGATTTACGCCGAGCACGTGGGCTGGCAGGCCAAGCAATGCTGGTACGATGAGATTTAGCGACGGCATTTTGAAATCCCTATCTTGCTGCCAAGGAACTATACTCGATATCGGTAGAAAGAATCAAAAAAGGGGGACAAGAGAAAATCGAATCACCGGGGAACGGTGGGCTGGATGAGGCGATACCTGCACTTACATGTGTCAGGTCACCTCATCGTGATCTCGGAGAGTTTGGCTGCGCTGCTTAAGCCCTAGACTCCTTTCAGCTTCTGGGCGAAGCGCACGTTCGGTCGCTTCCGGCTGATCATGGGCATGGTGGGAAAGGCGTCTGTCTCAAGGAGATGTTTGGGGACTGGGGGAGATCGTTGGGGCTGGTTCCGCGAGCGCAATTGGCAATGACCCGGAACGATCTCCCGCCTGTGTGTCATGTCTCGTCGGCTGGGTGGAACTCATGGGCGACAAGTTGGAGGCTGACTGGGTCAATGCAATTAAGCCGTCATCGCGCATTCACCCGCGGCTTGATTAAGGGGCCCGGTGGGCTGGGAATGCGGGGATGTCTGCTCCTCGCCGGAACTTTACTGTAGCTTTAGACGCATCGTCGTCTGATTTGCTATAATACTCCAGACTTATCGGCGTTAATGTAGGGAGGCATCGCGTATTGTTGCTGTTCGCTCCACGACACGTAGGAGGCCAGCTTAATGTCGCACATAGTATCTACTGTCGGCGGGATTGCGTCTGAATAGCCGCGGCGTAATATAAGCCACCCGGCAATTTTCCCACATAAATGAACCCTAGAGATTGATGGCGTGTATGTGTTAGCCGGACAGGGCTACGTGATATGGTGATCTCAGCTCCATGTTGCCAGGCCGGGTAATTGGCTTAACTAGGGTGCCTGCGTCGGCGTTTAGGGTCTTCGCGTGTTACCCAACCACCAGCAGCCAGCTACGCTCGTGTCAGCCAAGATTTCAGGTAGCAATCTCAAGCATGAACGTGGTGAGGAAATTGATTTGAAGAAATGAAAGAGCCAGCTCAGCGTGGCCTGGCCATGCTAACTACTATATGATGATAAGATGGGTGGCGTTAAAATAAACGGCGAGGCGACTTGATGCTACGAACGTGACCACCACCATCTACCGAAACGGCGTATCAAATCTAACCTCGTTAACAATGTGCCGTACCAAAGCCTCGTGACGCCAGAGAATGGTCCCGTAGATCAGGTTTGAGCGGCTGTTGAAGCGCCTAGATAGACGCCGCGCATACGACTGCCGACCAGGCCCTCGGCGTATAGGCTGTATTCCATTTGATGGAACCATAAAGCCGATCACAAGCTGACCACACTCTGCCCGTGAATCTGTGCCTAGGCAAGTAAGGTTGGGATATTCTTTCCCCCCAGCGCCTGACGATCCATGCGACAATTCAGGACCCCAATCTATAGAACCCCACGGGACGAATCTTGGGCGGTAGAATAATTCCCGTAGCTTACGGTCGATGTTGGCTGGAAATTAACTAATCGGAACGTGTAGCCGGGAGAAGCGCGGTGCGCCCATCTATACTTTGTTGAGTATGGCCACCCTCTGATGACTTGCCATTGATCCGCAGAGAAAATCGTGCGATGCGGCTCATGGTGTCCGAGGAATCAGGCGGTTAGTACTTTTATTTATCGCCGTGCAAGACTTCAAAAGGACCTGATCCCCGGCTTGCAAGGGATCGTATCGTGACTGGTAAACCAGGTAATACACAAAGGCTACCAACATGCGGACGGCATTCTTTGGCTTGGGGCTTCTCGTCGGGCTGTCGCGAGCGGCGGCGCTGAATAAGCGTGCTGTCTTGACGGACTGCCTGGCGGAAGCGGGGACGTCGATTGACGAGCTTAACTCGAAGGACTGGGAAATGGACACGAGACCATTCAACTCTTTGCTAGCCTACAAGCCCGATGTCGTGGCGGTGCCTACAACGACGGAACAAATCCAGAGTGCCGTCGTATGTGGTGCCAAGTCGGGGTATAAGGTAACTCCGAAGTGTGGCGGCCATAGCTACGCTTCATATGGGTTAGGAGGTGAGGACGGTCACCTAGTCATTCAATTAGACCGGATGTTCGCCGTCAAACTAGACACCAAGACGAACATCGCTACAGCTGAAGCGGGCACACGGCTTGGCCATCTCGCCGTGGAACTTTGGGCCCAGGGGAAACGTGCCATATCACATGGCACCTGTCCGGGGTATGTAACGGTATCATCAGGGGCTCATCATGGGTTGGTCATAGGCTGATCATCGTCCAGGGTCGGAATTGCCGGTCACGCTCTCCACGGCGGTTTCGGTTTGAGCTCGCACACCCACGGGCTAGCGCTCGATTGGATTGTCGGTTTAAACATCGTGTTAGCGAACGGGACTCTCGTCCACTCCTCGGCCACCGAGAATTCGGATCTCTTCTGGGGTATGCTCGGCGCCGGGTCAAACTTCGGAGTAGTAACATCATTTGAGCTTGACACGTTCGCCCCTCCGGCGAATTTGACCTGGTTTGTTGCCAACCTGCCGTGGAAGAAAGAGACTTCAGTGGCCGCGTTGGAAGCGCTCGAAGACTACACTCTCAACACGATGCCGGCGGAATTAAACATGCGCATCGTGGGAACGCAACGGATGACTCAGCTAGAAGGGATCTTCCACGGCGACAAGGCAGGGCTCCAAGCAGCCTTGGCGCCGCTCTTGAACAAGACGGGAGGTTCTCTCATCGCGACTGGTACGACGGACTGGCCGGGAAGCCTGCAACACTTCGCAACCATGAGTCTGAACCAGACGCACCCACATAACGAGGTTTGTCTCTGACGACTGGCACGGTTTGAAAGACGATACTGACGAGATTGCCTGTAGCAAGAGACGTTCTACGGAAAGAGCTTGGAACTCAAAGGCCTTAGCGGCACGACGGCCCAAGACTTCGTAGACTACTGGTTCGACACGGCCAAGAATGTGTCGGGCGCGTGGTATTTCCAACTCGACCTACAAGGCGGCAAGAACTCGGGGGTGTGGAATGCGGACCACGCAGTGTCCTCCTACGCACATCGCGACAAGCTGTACATCCTGCAGTTCTTCTTCCGGTCCACGGCCAAAACCGTGTCGCCCGAGGCGGTCAAGCTGGTGGACGAGTGGACTTCGGCCACGGTCAAATCCCTCCCGGCAGCGGAATTGGGCATGTACATCAACTACCCCGACCTCTCGTTGAATCGCACCGCGGCACACCAGATGTATTGGGGGGGAAAACATGCCCAGGCTCCAGCAGCTGAAGACGCAGCTGGACCCCAAGGAGCTGTTCTACTACCCGATCTCCATCCAGCCGGGAACGGCGGCGTGAATTGGAACTGGAATTTGAATGGTCGATTAACGAAAGATTGGATACGTGCCGGTGTGCTGTGTATTGATCACATCACTTCAGCTTCAAACTTGCATAACTAAATGGCACTTGGCATATAATACGAGGATGGGCGTAGAGAGTACATGCATGTTGTGGAGAGCTATCTAGATGTTAGATGCTAGATGGATATTTACTTAGGCAAAGCACATTGAAGCATTGTTGTTTAAAGTTAGGGGCAAATTGAGGCTCTGTGAAGTATTAGTAAGGTGCGTATAAGCAGCTGGGTGGAAAGTAGGTAAGTAAGTACATGAGCGAGTAAGGGAGCAAGCATGTTAGGATCTGTCAGCGTATGCCATATATTGCAGTATTAGATCGATCCGGGCATCTACCCAGGCAGTGTCTTTTGACAGTGTCTAAGCAAGTGAGGGAGCGTAGATGATGACACGCTCTTGTACGGCTGGACAGCTGGCTAGATCAGCCACGGTACTAAGAGATTTACATAATAGGCCTTCCAAGGCTAAGTACATGTCTCGAAATGCAATGCAGCTTGTTTAAATAGTCGGTGTAGCAGGGCTGCGGTACTCTCATACATCCCTTTCTAGGCCGTGGTTACACAACCTTGTTTTCTATTTATTTTCTTTAAGCATATTTAATTATAATTGTGCGGCTCAACCCGAATGTCACCAAAACTAGCCTGCCTCGCTCCATAAATTTGCGGCTGAATGATGACATCGATATCTATGACGACCCCCCCCNAAGTAAGCCATGCGGAATCTCAAAAGTGCTTGTGCGATAAGGAAGGACTTAGTATAGCCATCAAGTGAGCTGATTATATTGTTGAGCTATATCAATTTTGTGGCAAAGCAAATAGGCGGTCTGACGCCTTCACTAGTTATTCCTCGATTGTCGACCACTTACTGTCACTGTCAACACTATGTAATATCATTCGACCGGACTACTCACAAAGACGTCACTATATCCTCAGCCGCCGCTGGACAAGGCTACACCGGTCGTGGAGATTACTATAACCTCTGGGTTACCCTAGTAGAGATTGGGCTTTGTTTGCCATGCTAGGCCTATAGCCTCATCCAAATTAGGCGTGCCGAATCATCGATCGTATATGGAGATATCATCGTACTGCGAAGGGGTGTAACTAGAGGAGTCCGGCCTAGCCCTATTTTGCGGCTTATATTTAGATACTAGGGCACAAAGCAAACTGTTGCAATGAGACCTATGGACTGCGTAAGATGGCAGAGCGAATGCAGTCACCGTGTTTGATATCACACCAAACGATATTCCAGAAGCATGAGTCTCGCCATGAGGCGATTCGAATACATGAAATTGATGCGCATAGTGTTTCCTATGTATCCTCATGAGTATAAGTATCTAGAGGCGAGCGCGTCGAACGAGATTCCATTTTCACTCTATATCGGCGAATCGTACACATATCCGCAGAGAGCCTTAGCGAACGTGGCCTTGATCCGTTACATATACTCAGCCTTACCGCAACTCAACTTTCAACGCTTACCGACTTAGCAACAGTATGTAACATTACCAGCTGAGCATCTCATATTA
This sequence comes from Xylaria multiplex, assembly GCA_011057905.1. NCBI lineage: Eukaryota > Fungi > Ascomycota > Sordariomycetes > Xylariales > Xylariaceae > Xylaria > Xylaria multiplex. Next base: position 118,224 of record WUBL01000019.1, on the reverse strand, counting down.
CCCAGAACTATCACTAATTTCTTTGTATATAGTGGCGACTCATACCTGCTCTGTACCGGTTGACATGAATCGATGTAGCCAGTGCGGTTGCAACTACACAGGCGCTACTAAGACGTGCCGCTGTTAAACGCTCTAGAGATAGAGTGCAGCTAGGAGCGGGCCGTAGCCTCAGCTGCAGCATCTTCCGATCTACTATGTACATAATGCAGTGAGCTCTGCTGACCCTGTAAGGGAGGCACTCGCGCATTGGACTGGTCATATGAGTGGTGGAACGTGGCCCGCAGGTCTGTTTTACATGAGACGGAACGGACCGCGATTCGATTGGCTATTTCTGATGGGACCCGTTTATCGTATTCAGTTACTTTTCCAGCCATACAGTGTTCAGATCTATTCATCAATCTCGTAACCTAAAGCCCTGAGGCTTATATATGATGTTCGCGTGTGATACGCTTGCCTAGTAGCTTCGTAGCCTGCTAAACAGATTGTTGTTGTTGTTCTCTCATGGCTCACCATTACTTCTAAGTAGGTCTGTTCCGGAGCCCTAGTATTGTGAGGTATAGCTTGGAAGTGAGTTAATTGGATTGAGAGCGAAATCTTGTTGTACGTATTGATGAAGGTCCCTTACTTTCCCCCTCCCCCACCTCAGCTCAGCACCCCATGCGAGTGTGGTTTAAACCCCAACCTTTCCCCTTCCCTCTAGCCTTCTAATTCCCGCTATCTACGGACACTCACACGCCACTCACATAGAAATCACCCACAATGGATGAGAACAAGATGCTTATGCCAGATGAGCGTGTCTTGTCAGGCATCTTTACGGATATGCCTAATGTCACTAAAGCCCCTCTTAACGTTATCTCAAACTCCTTTGATGTTTGCACTTTTCGCTTACAACTTGATCTCGAGCTCGAGCCTCCTTCTGGGTTCCCAACAGATCTTCTTATCCGTCTCGAGAAGACTAAAGGCAATATTGAGGCTGTCTCGCGCCTCCAAAATTTGGCTCGTCGTCAAGCTCCAAAACTCACACCAGCCTTAGTCAAGGTTGGGACCACCCGCAATGCAGAAGGAGCGCAATTATCATACTCAATCACACCTTTCTTGTCTGGTACGATAACCCTAGATGATGTGTGGAATGACCTGCGAGAAGACAACCAAGAAGCTCTAATGGACGGTATTCTTGACGCTATACGACGGCTCCAGGAGTTACGCGTTCAAGATGACGACATCCTCCAAGCCTTACAGCAACGCATTAATGTGGATAACAACTCGAAACCCCTTCAAAAGACACTCATCGGCGGCCCAGATACTGGATACCACTTCAGCATCAAACCCATCTTGGAGAAATTTCTTCTTCCCAAAGCGGCGAGGTTGTCCATGTGTCAGATTACCGATACAGCCGATGGCATCGAAATCCGCTCTGTTGATGATAATGTTGAAAGTGTCGAACTCAACCAGGTTGATCTCGATACGCTCTCAAACCATGTGGTGCTTTGTCATAATGACCTCGAGCCGCGGAATATCCTTGTTAAGCGGGTTGACCGGGAGGGGAGTGATGGTATTGCCTGGTACGAATTAGTTGCCATCATCGACTGGGAGTTAGCTGGCCTCTTCCCTTTTGCATACGAGTTTGGCATCAAAGATGCTTACCTCGGCTCTTCCAACCTCCTCTTCAGCTGGTATTCACTCTTCAAAAAGAAGACTTCAACATTGCTCCCAGCAGGGGAGGCTCATGAAAAGCTGATCAAAGCCCTTCGAATTATTTCTCAGTCTAATGAAAAGGCAATACCTAGGAACGTAGGCGTTCGGGTTCGGGCGGCATGGATCAAGCGGGAATGCCTGGTGGTGCATACGGACGTCAGGCGTGGTTGGGTTCGAAAGGAGGGTGTGGCCAACATTCCGGCTTTCACAAAGGAAGACCGAGCTAAACTCGAGAATGAGGTTCTCAAGGAATTAGGATACATCTGACGAGACTCTTAGCCTGGGGGATTCAATGATTGAATGGCGCTACCATATCCGAGTACAGTGCTAGAACTCATCACGGTCACACTTATGGGGAGGAAACTCATAGCTCTTTAGCATTCCTTGCAACCTTTACGAATAAAATATTTCGATTTGGGGTATTTCTTGCTCCTTGCCCTCTTAGTGTCAAAGGAAGCTGCTCGATACTAGGGGTGTTGCCGGATCACTGACGTAACCAGAGCTGGTAGTGACGGCCCGACGGACAGTATCTACAGCTGGCAATTATCTGGTTGGGATGCATCGTCAGCTGCCCCGATAAATGGCAACCCAGGTATGTGTTCATATGCTCCTGAGTCGACCTGTTTACCTCTCACTTAGTATATTCATTTATGTTTCATCCGTCATCCCGTATTGATTGAACTACTGGTCTATTTACTATTTTCATTAATTTCCCTCTTTGTCACACTTGAAACCTCGAATTAGCTCATCTCCGTGTGTTTATAGTCGCTTTTTACTCTAACACCTGAGTACTAATCCTAATTCATATAATTATGCTTATGAGACAGGGCTCTCATCTCAATAATAATCTCATATCGAAGCGATCATCATAAATGACTTTCCTCGATCGATTTAAAGAGCCATGGATTGATGCTATTAAAAAACCTAGCTCCTCATGCTCTATTGACTTCCCTTCATATCCTTGCCATGAGCCCGAATCCTTGGTCTCGACCTCGACGGCCGTGTCTTTCGAGATAGGCACAGGCGCGTCTATTTACACAAGATCACTACTCCCGGCAGTACTCGCGGCCAAACGCGAAGTCATTCTAGTTACATGCTTTTGGGCGCCGTCGTCTACTCTCACCGCTTTACGAGACACGCTCCAACAGCTCGCTAAACTACGCGAAGACTACATTCGTAGTCGGTCATCGTCACATTTGGGAGACGGAGATCTCTCACCCTTGGACATTCGCATCTGCTTTTCATCGCGGTCTCTCTTCCAGAAACTGTTTCATACGACATCTAGAGACGGGTACACGTATCCTCCTTCGAAATGGGTCTCCAAGCTTGGGCTACCTGACCCCAAGATATTGGAAGCAGGCCTCATTAATTTACGCGTTAAAAGCTTGTTTTTCTTGCCATTTAGCGTGATGCACCCCAAATTCCTCATTGTAGATCGTCAGAGAGCCTGGCTACCCAGTGCCAATGTGTCGTGGGAGCCCTGGCTAGAGGGATGTGTTGAGATCACCGGAGACGCCGTCGTCACCCTACTTAGGTTCTACCGTAGTGTCTGGGACCGGCATTTGGAGGTAGATAAGCAGCTATCTGTCTCTAGTCGCCTGCAGGAACACGCGGAGAGCATACCGAGGCCTATTGCAATTGGGCTAACGTCGATTCAAAGCCCGGCAAGCAACCTCACAACGCTACAGCTCGGTGATATACCGACGGTATTGTTGCCTTCATCCCACCACCGCAATCCTCAATTTCGCCCCCTTCCTTGGCAACCTTTCCCACACCCACCAGCTACCCCCCTAAATTGTGCTGTACTACGTCTCATCGCCATAGCCGAGAAGAAAATATACATACAGACACCAAACTTGACATCGGCAGTCGTGATCGATGCTCTGTTAGAAGCTTTAGATCGAGGTATTGACGTGACTGTCGTTACAAGCAAGGGGATGATGATTCTAGAACAGATACTGACCGGGGGTACAATCACTTCATGGTGCCTGCGATCATTCGTCAAACTGTATGAAAAACGTAGGAAGCGCTTTATGCGTTCTACCCGCGGGAACAACGAAGAAGACTCCAATGGCATGCTTGATCTTGAGGCTCAGCCACCAAGACTAGGGTCTCTTGAGATCTTTTACTTTCATCCGCTCCGGGGGAACCAACTCGAGCGAGTCCCAGAAGAACCAGTCCACTCGCACTTGAAGCTGGTCATGATCGATGATGAGTACGCTATTCTTGGGTCCGGAAATATGGACCGTGCGAGCTGGTTCACAAGCCAAGAACTAGGAATCCTTTTCCAATCGAACGAGTTGGTTACGAATGTGCGCGATGCCGTCAATCAAGCAATTAGCGGGAGGGTTTCCCTTTTCTTTGGTTCCAAGCCTCGGAGAGAGTGAGGCATTTAATCAGCAATACCGGCATGGACGGTCAGTATCTAAGGACCGAATGGATATTTAAAATCTGGCGGCGACCTGAATTCTCCTGCGTGTAAGATGGACGGGATGGAATGGCACATGTCTTATAATTTTCACCGAGGCTGGATGCCAACCCATAACTGGGGTCAAGGAGCGGAGCTTGTTGATTGGATCCCTACTGGGCGTCGGGGGGCACAGAAAAATCCTACAATGTCGAGAAGACCCGAGACGATTGAGGCGAAACGAATCGGGACTAGCCGCCGGTCATTGGTAAGATTAGTAACTAGGAACGCGAACTAATGATTCTAGATGAGATCTTCTTATGACCTATCATATAAAATTTATCTGCTCAGTTCCACCTCCACGCATGTCGTCACCACAATATCCCCACGACGCTACGCAACCCTAAACCCCTTATCGCCAAGCCCCAGGTTCTGCCCGGGTTCTGCCCAGGTACTTTTTTGTCTGTTGGTTTCGACCCGCAGATGTGTTGCATATCCCGCATCTGTGATACCATGTTTTTCGAGCGCCAAACGCGATTAGTGTGTTAAACAAGCGCGCCGGCATTCCATGCTTTTTACCCCTCTCTCCGTTGTGTCGAGTTCGTACGATTTCCAAAGAACGAAATAATACAAAAGCCCCGTACGTACATGATCACTGTAGCAGGTTAGGGATCCTACGGAGACAGAGTTTTGTCTTCGGCCCGGAAGCAGCACAATACTGCTGGGAACTGGTCATACCCAATGGCCGCGGTGACAGGGGCGCACTGCAGGTCACCCTGCAGCGTCCTTTCTCATTGGTAGGCGAACTGATGAGCCCACTTGATCTCCGAGCCGATTAGATTAGGGAAGCCTATCGTAAACGTTGATGGCGAGTCGCTCACACGGTGACGGCATGGTCATCTCACCTCACCGTGCCGAATTCGTTGACCTTTGATGTGAACGTATGATATCATGGGTACTCCTTAGCTCACAAAAGCCAATGCAGAGCCGGCTGACAACGATCATGAGTAAGCCAACTTGTCTTCCCACCGCCATCCCGTGTGGGCAGAGCTCCTCGATCTCACCATGTGGATGCTCTGCAATGGACCATTGGGAAGGGTAACGTTATTATCTGGCCTCCGGTACCCGGCAAGTTCTCATCGGCATCGGCTCGGTCAGCAGGATATTGGAGCTACCCGATTTTAGTCTGGTCCTGGGTCGTGTCGATGCCACCATATCGCCACCAGGCCGGAACCGCGCCAGAGCCAAGCCACTGGGATTTCCTGTTGGCCCTGCAAGAATGGCAGATAGGACTTAGTGACTGCTCACATAAAGCCTAAGACAGACCGCCATGGAGGCACGTCCCCGGAAAATTATTTTTGATACAATTTTGACAGTCTCCTAGATTTAGTCCTCTTCCTCTCCCTCTCTCCCTCTCCTAACCCCTACCTCCGAATGTGGGTGGAAACTGTGATGAAGGATCTCCGGATTTAAGCATTCCACTTTCTTTTGATTTATTGAACTTGTCATATTTACGTGGAAAGTTAGCATTTCCGCTTTGGTCTCGCTTCTATTGCAGAGAATTGCTGACCGTGCCATACTTGTTTGTTTGTTTATGTCTTGCAATTGCCAAGTAGAGGTCTCGAGGTAACACAGGCTGTCTCACTCAACTAGAATAATACTGTAGCCGAGCATTAGCACAGTTCGTTCTCGGGAAAACACTGGGAGTCCACTTGACTATTTGCGCGGGTTCATAAGTGTCGGTTCCTGAGTCAGCTAGAGAACAAAGTAGGTTTTCCCACAACCCTTCCGCATGGCGGCAAACGTGGACATATACAGCCACCACCATGCTGGACCGAAAACCGAGGGCCCCGGGGCGGCTGAGTCGGAACGTGCCGAGTCCGTCGACCTGGCGAAGATGGACGGCACGCACCGAAGCCTCAAGCCGCGTCATATCCAGTTAATCGGCATCGGCGGCACCATCGGCACCATGCTGTACGTGCAAATCGGCAAGGGGCTCATCCAGGGTGGACCCGGCAGCCTGTTCCTCGCCTTCACGCTCTGGAGCACCGTCATCCTCGCCGTGACCTTCTGCCTCGCCGAAATGGTGACCTACTTGCCCATCTCGTCGCCCTTCATCCGGTTTGCCGGACGCTACGTCGACGAGTCCTTTGGCTTCGCCGCCGGCTGGAATTTCTTCATCTTTGAGGCCGCGCTCGTACCGTTCGAAGTGACGGCTTGCAACGTCATTATCCATTACTGGAGCGATATCATCCCGGCCGGCGGTATCATCGCTATCGTACTCGTGCTCTATGCTTTCATCAACATCATGACCATCAAGTGGTACGGCGAGACCGAGTTCTGGGCGGCGTTAGGCAAGGTCCTGCTCATCGTCGGCCTCCTCATCTTCACCTTCATCGTGGCCGTCGGCGGCAATCCCCAACACGATCACTTTGGTTTCCGCTATTGGTACTCGCCCGGCGCCTTTGCCGAGTATTACACGACCGGGTCTCTCGGTCGCTTCCAGGGATTCCTGCAATGCCTCATCTTCGCATCGCTGGCCGTCGCCGGCCCCGATTACGTCTCCATGGCCGCCGGAGAAGCGGAGAATCCCCGCAAGGTCCTACCGAGAGCGTTCAACGCCGTCTTCTACCGCTTGACGACGTTTTTCTGCCTTGGGTCGCTGGCCGTGGGCGTGCTCGTCCCGTATAACGATGCCGAGTTAAAGGCAGCGTACGACGAGGGTCGGCCGGGCGCGGCCGCGTCACCCTATGTCGTCGCTATGAATCGGTTGGGCATCCCCATCTTGCCGCATATCGTCAACGCCCTCATCTTGACGGCCGCCTTCTCCGCTGGGAATAGCTACGTGTACTGTGCCTCTCGATCGCTGTACGGATTAGCTCTCGAGGGGAAAGCCCCGAAGTTCCTAACTCGATGCACGAATAAAGGTGTACCTATCTATTGTGTCACCTTTGTACTACTCATCGCCCTATTAGCTTTCCTTCAAGTTACTCAGGGCACTGCCGTAGTCTTGAGCTGGTTCGTCAGCTTAGTCACAGCTTCGCAGCTCATAAACTACTGCGTCGTCTGCTGCACGTATGTCTGCTTTCACCGTGCCCTCAAAGCGCAGGGTATCAGCCGGGGCTCGCTGCCGTACAAGGGCTATCTGCAACCATATGCGGCGTACTACGCCCTTGCCGCCACCTTCATCTTTGCTCTTGTTGGCGGGTATACCGTGTTTCTACCCGGGAACTGGGACGTCGCGAGCTTTCTTTTTTCGTGAGAATATCCGAATTAAACCGAGGGACGCAGAAGCTGATGGATTTCTAGGTATACCTCTGTCGTCGCCTTTCCGATCTTGTACGTGGGCTGGAAGGTCATTCACAAGACCAAGATATACCCCTCTGCCGAGGTCGATCTGCAGCAGGACTTGTATGGGGTCGAGGAGTACACCCGAAACTACGTGCCGAGGCCACCAAGGTATATGCGCCACCGCTTCCCACCCCAACTCTCAAAGTGCCTGGCAGCTTTGCTAACTCTCGCAGGAACGGCGTCTCGAAATGGTTCAATATACTATTTAGCTAATCCCGAGAAGCGAGAGCAAAAAGAAAAGCGTGTATGTATATACGGAATTTGCTGGCAACCAAAAGTATCCGATTTATTTGGGGTTTATCGGTGGCATGTCCGGGTTTGGCGTGGGTTACATTGAATCAAAAAAAANGTGATACCCCGGGTAGACATGGCATACAGTATTTAGACCTTACCTACCTACGCTTCGGTATGGTTCTTTACAATGGAAAGGGTTGGGGTTTAACCTGAGAAAAAGTTTAAAAGTAAATTCATTTATTTATCCCTCTATTTGCTTCTTTTAGCTGCTTCTTTTTTCTCCCCCTTTTTTTNACACGATGCTGAGTCGTGTATGAGTCCTACGTACAATCACTCTACAGCAACGTGGGGTCGGCTAGTATGTCACATCGTGAGCCGAGCCAGCGGTCTCACACCATCATATTAACACAGCTTATATCGACCAATTGACACCTCGCATCGAGTCCGAATCACTGGACTCACCTTCATTCTCATCCATACCCATATCGCCAACTCCGCTGTCGTAATCAGAGTCATGAACATTGCCAGGGTCTATCGCTGAGTCTGAGCTAACAGACGTGGGATCACTGCTATTCCGCGACAAGTCATCGCTCTCATCCACGGGCATGTCGCCGGACTCACCGTCGTCAGACTCGGACTCGGACTCGGACTCGGGCTCATACTCGGCGTCTTCCTCATCAGGCCACTCGTCCTCCCAGTCCGAGTACACGGGCTCGTCGTCGATGTACAACCCGCCGGAGGAGGAAGTAGAATCGCTCGAGTAGTCTTCGCGGAGGAATGGCTCGAGAATGTAATGCGGCACCCGCAGCCCCATGGCCCGGCCCGTCGAGTCCACGACCACGTAGACGGGGTGCCCCGCGGCCTGTGTCGCTATGGCGCAGCGCGAGGCGAGCGCTGAGTCCACGCCCGGCAGGAACATGTACCGGTGCGGTATGGGGTCGAACAGACCGACTAGGCCATTCTCGCCTGTGGGCATTTGTGTCGACATGGCGATGGGTTGATGTGAAGTAGGGGTAGGGAATCAAGCTTGCGTTGAGTGAACAAGCCTTGGGAAGCGTCGGGTATGATAAGTGAGATACTATGTGGTGTGGTGATTGTTCTGGATTTCTCGGGTTGGGTTTGGTATGCGACTTCTTCTATTTTTTTTTTGGCAATGGATTCGACGGGTTCTGAGTTCTTGATATAAACATTAACTCAAGCTTCTACCCCCTACGGCCGGCTTCGACTGCCTTTATGCCTTGGGGGATTCCGAGAGATGGCCTCTTCCAGCTTCGCTGCTGAATGCTTTTGTTTACTTTTGTTTCTTAAACAGACGCATTGTGCTCTGATCTATGTATTGACAAGGGGCTTAGAACCGGGGACAAAGACAGTCTCTTTTACTGGTGAGGGTGTTGTGAGTCTATACGCGTGCACAAAGAGGGACCTTGCGGCCTGCTCGAGGTAGCTCGATAGGTGATCACGACACATCATGCTGTATTCATACATGCAACCAAGTAATAATACGGGGAATTGCTTACCATATGAGAGCTATCGGTTCGGGTAGAGCAGTATGCACGTCTTGGGACTAACGAAAGGTGGGATGAGATGAAAATAGACCCGGTCTTAAAAATCCGGGCTTGTGCCTTTTATTATTACGAAAACCAATATTTGGTATTTCCGAGGTGGACGGATAGAAGTCGCCGGGAAGCGGGAACAAACCATAACGTGTCCCGGTGATTCTCATGTACTGGCGAAGCGCTATCCTACCTTGCGCTTAAACGCCGTGTTTCTATGTCATAAATGTGCTATACAATATTTTTAAACACCAAACGCCTTTATATTTCACGCCCTGTTCCAATGCCATGGTGATATACGGTAATAGGTAGTGGTGGTAGTACTAGTAGGGGTAGCAGGATTAGCTCTGTGGTGGTGGCTTTTTTTTATTGCCAGACGGAGCCCACTTCATCCTGTAAGAATGGCCGGACTAGAAGATTAAAGCGCGTGTCGCGTGTGCGAATTGCCTCAGGCGTGAGCTTGCCGAGGAATCGATCCCAGGCCATCTGGCTCCAGGAGTGGTAGGCGAGTTGTTCGCCGAACAGGCTTCCCCCATTACGATGTATCTCGGCAGCCCACTGACGCGCCTGCTGGCGGGTAAGGGGTTCGTGCATCCACTGGACGTGCTGCCAGGTCCAGGTAGGCCAGAAAAAGGTCGAGGGTGGCAAGGCACAGATGTCGTGGGGGTTCTGCAGCTGCAATTGTTTGGGTAGAATAACACTGTGAAAATTCCACTCGTGGGAAAGGTCGACATTGTTGTACTCGGCTGCCCAGCGGTCGATAAAGCTGCTATTCTTGCGAGCCACCATAATGGCATTGCAGAGACCGCCACGGTTGCCGCCCTCGTGACCCATGATGATATCACGAGGGGACCTTAGGAGGTCTGTGAAAGGACGCAGGCCAAAGGCATCGATATCAAGGTAGATGCCGCCCTGTTCACGGAGCAGTTTGAGGCGCAAGACATCCGAGACGTGGGCGGCTTGCCAATGGGCACCCGGCTCATTCTTGAGGGCCTCCATCTCCTGGGGCGAGTGGTATACAAGGTTGATGTCATCTCTCAAGTGGTGTACCCAGCGGTTGGAAAAGGGGTTCTCATTGGGTTCTCGGGCAGGCGGATCAGCGAGGTAGGTGTAATGAAGGGAGACATTCTCGGCCCGCATGCCGACGATGGCGCTCCGCACGGCAAGATAGGAGATGAAGTTGAAGGTGCCAACGCTCGGATCATCGTAGGGATTGCTGAGACCGAAGATGAAATGAACGTGATTGGGTATTAGTTCTGTTGTGCCGGCATCGGTTTGTGATTCGGTGGTGGTGGTGATAGGGGGGGTCCTGCCGTAGAGACAATCGAGCTCATCCCGAGTCGAGACGAAGTCTCGTTGGACGTGATACTGCTCGGACCAGGGGTTGGTCTGGCGCGCCCAGTCGCCGAAGCTGTAGAGGAAGGGCCATATGTAAGGGGCGAGGAGCACGATGAGGATGATAAGGAGGATGGCAGAAGATCGGCGACGGCGTAAGAGCGAGGTCTTGTCCCAACCCGTGGTGTATCTAGCAAACCAACGAGCCATGCTCTCGAGGTGGGCCTGCTAGCTTTATTCTGTTCGCAATGAGACAATTGGGTCGTGGGCGCATGATAGACTATGTAAGGTGTGTGTGTACTATGGAAGATGGGGGATGTCGAGGATGTCGAGGATGGTAAGTGGATAATGCCATGCACGGCAATGCCCAAGACTCGGTAATTGCAACGACACAATTCACGATGTTTCTAGTACGAATATGAACATGCTAAGGAGTGGCCGAGGCCGGTGAAGTGGACCTCTGAGATGACATTGTCTAGTGTACACAGGTTGATCTATGACATGGTCAAGATGAAAGGCGAGGAATGAGAGGAATGAATGGAATTGTCGAGTCAAGTGAGATGGGAGCAGCAGGGAGAGACGGGATGAGATGAGATGATGAAAAAAATGATGACGATCGAATGCGACACGACGGTGATCTCGATGCCAGGCAGCACTGCCACTGTGCATTACAGAGGCGCGTGGCTCTGTGCAGGGCTCTAGCAGGGCCCCACACCGCCTACATAGTACTATAAGTACCTACAATCCATTGGTGGTGGCCTATAAGCCCCTAGTCCCTCCCCCGGTCTCCCCTGGTCTCCCCTGTTCTCTCCTGGACCGGACATAACGTAGTGCACATTAGCATAACACTATACTACACTATACTATACTAGGTATGAAGTACATACATGTAGTAGTGCTGTTCCACCGCCTCAAGATTCCATTCTTGTGCCTATAGGATGTGCCTACGGACATCAGTATAGGATACCTATGCCTATAGGATGTACCGATGAGAGATGTACCGATAAGAGATGTACCGATAAGATTGAGTACATAAGGTATGTATATAGGAGGCACCCTTGCCTTATCTCCCTTATTCCCTTTTGGTAAGTACAACGCTACTTGGCACTTGTTATAGGCTTAGTGTAGGTCGAAGACAGGTTACAGGGGTTCCCCGGGGTCGCAACAGCAGTACACTCGGTACTTAAGTATACCTGGACACAACTGCCTGGCATGGCCCTGACAGCAGGTATTAGGTACTATAAGTACCTCTCAGGCACTACATGTAGGTACACTAGGGATCTTTCGTCGGCGGTCAGCAACAGCCTTCTCCTCGTCGTCCTCCTCCGCCGCCGCCATCCCAATTCATATTGGCCTCGCGATGCAGAAAATGCATCCCTCTCACAATTAATCATTCCTCTAGACTGCTTGTGTTCTGGTAGTGTACTGCTGCTGATAGTCTTGAACATTCCCTTATAATCATAATAATATATACATACACACATACATACCTGAAATCATAATGCTTTGAAACGACCATGATACCCTGTCCTCATTAGTCTAGTCTTTTTTTTCTCAAGCCCGTCGTCACGAGCGCAATTGATCCATCCCCCCTTTCGGCGGCGCCCTGGTCGACGACATACCACCCCCAATGCTACACCACCGCCTGTTGCAGCGATTGCAACGCCTGCGAAGACGCGGCCTGCACAAGTCGCCCATTCTCTGGGTCGTCGTCGTTGCTACTTTCATCGAGGTCGCCTCCCATGTCTTTCGCTTCCGCGTCCCCGTCCCCAGCCGCGAGCTCGATACCCCTTTCTACACCACATGTCAGGAGCCCGAGGTAAATGCCCCCCGCGAGAATGCCGCCATCGTCATGCTGGCCCGCAACGAGGAGGTCGAGCAGGCTCGCCATTCCGTCGAGAGCCTCGAGCGCCACTTCAACCAGTGGTTCAAGTATCCCATCGTCTTCCTCAACGACGAGCCCTGGAACGACGAGTTCATCCAGACCCTCAATGCCACCACGAGCGCCGAGACCTTCTTTGAGTCTGTCCCCAAAAAGGAATGGCTGTTTCCCGAGTGGATGGATCAGGATGATGCGAGGGCGAGCATGAAGAGCCAAGGAGAGAGCGGCATCTTGTATGCCGGCAAGGAAACATACCATCACATGTGTCGCTTCTTTTCAGGGTACGATGCCTTCCATTCTCCTCCTTCTCCTTATCTTTCTTGTCCCTCTAATTGGTGATAAACAGGTACTTTTATCACGTCGAAGCGCTCAAGAAATACAAGTGGTATTGGCGCTTAGAACCTGATGTCGATTTCTCCTGCGCCATCACCTACGACCCCTTCCGCGAAATGGCCCGCCACAAAAAGGTCTACGGTTACACCATTGCGCTTTGGGAGGAGAAACGGACATGTCCAACTCTCTTTCGCAAGGTCTCGGACTGGAAGGAGTCTCAAAACATCGCCTCCACCTCCATGTGGAATGCCGGCATAACCCCCTCTTATGTCCCTTGGCCATTTCGCAACTATCTGAGCTGGTTCTCTCATCGGGATAGGTACGGGGATGGGTGGAATACCTGTCATTATTGGAGCAATTTCGAAATTGCCAACCTGGATTTCTTCCGCAGCGAGAGATATCAATCTCTCTTCCAGATGTTGGAGAAGGACGGTGGTTTCTACTATGAGAGGGTATGGACCCCCCAAAGTCATGTGCACCCTTTCCCCCTCATCCTTCAACTTGCCAAAGAAAAAAAACGCTAATCCAGTTGACCGTAATAGTGGGGGGACGCACCAATTCATACCCTGGCCGTAAATATGCTGGCTGAGCCTCATCAGATTCATCACTTTGCCGACATTGGCTACAGACACGACACGTTCTATCAATGCCCGGCCAATGCGCCCGGAGGGCAGCTGCCCGAGTCAAAGACGTTGAGCCAGATTAACGAGACTTGGGCTCCCGAGATTGAGGGTGGCGTGGGATGCCGATGCGAATGCGATGGCAGCACCACTCGTAATATCCCCGACTTTTGTCATAATAGGCTGAGATCGCCAAATACCATGAGCCGTCCTTGGTTACAGTGGTTTCAGGAATGGGTCTATTTCTGAGCGCTCATGCTTGGATCTTTGCCGACGAATCGGAACGGCGCGCAGATCCACGGGGACGCGCCGAGGTACCCGAGACAAGCTTTTCCAGGTGCTGGTTTGTGACGCCATGCGTATTACCATACGGTGTATTGCTATACGGCCTGGAATCACGCACGAGGTTACATCCGTGGGGTGGTGCAACCCATTTTGGCTATAACAGCAAGCGCTGCTCGACGCTTGGTGGAGTCTCTATAGGTATACCATCTTGGTAAGCAGAGGAGATCTCATGATAGATCGCCAATACCCTGCAAATTAACCGATGTCGGAGTTTTTCGGATTCTTCAAGAAAGAAACTCATCAGGTCATCATTATATGTCGAGGAACGTCGGTTCGGTGGTTCGGTGGGCTCTGCAGCATATAGAGGCGAGAGAGCATTGCATGAAGCATTCGGAGTTGGTCGATGCCATGTCTCATGATACCCCTATCCTTTTTTCCCCGTTACGGCATTTTCTCGGGGCTCAGTATTTGTACGGTTTATATAAGGCGGCAGCATTTTACGGTAACGACATACAGCTTATTTAGATATATTTAGCGGAGGTGCGCATGGAGGCCACTTGTACATTATTTACTATATAAAGCGAGCCCCGAGGCTGACCTTGATCGGCCTGGTCACGACTACCAATATACTAGATGTACCATTCAGTCGAAACTGAAATCCTATGTTCTTAGGAAGCGCCGCTGTTACTGTCGACGCCGAGTTTGTAATCTACGATCTATACATCGAGAGTGCCCACGAAAACACAATTGATCTGCAAGATCCAGTTGTCGGTGACAGCAATTATCAGAAAGCCCCATGTCGACTTCGCCAGGCAAAAAGGTAGACTTCTGGGCAGACATGGACCTAAGCCGCGTGGCCGCTGATAACCGATCTCAGAAGCGGCAATATGCCTTCTTCGAGACCACAAGATCTCACTAGTTGGCCGAATACTATTGTCTTATTCGGCGTGCCTTGCCGAGTCCCGCATTTCTCTCGCTTGACGCTCATGAGATATTGTCCATATCAACAGCCATATCCTCGCCGTCTGCTTCCCTCTTCTTCTGCTGTTTCGTAGCCTTGGCGTCTGTCTCTCCTGATACATCTACAAGTAGGTAATGTTAGACTAGTATTGATTTTTCTTTTCTCTCTTTGTTTCGTCCGTATTCTCCCTCTCATTCATCTAGTGCAAGCTCAGCACAAAGGGAGGATAGTAGACGCCCAATTAAAAGAAGAGAACTGAGTAGGCAGGGAAAAAAGGAAAAAAAGAACATACCTTTCATCTCGACCTCGCCGTCGGCCTCGAGCTTGCGCTTCAGCGCGTACCCCATCTTGCGCTCGAGCTTGCGCGCCTTCTTGGCGCTCACGGCGGCGTGCGGCCCGCTCGTCGGCAGCAGCCCCGGACGCGCGCCCCGGCGCGCGTCCGCCTTGCTGATCTTGTGCTGCGACGCCTGCGTCTTGCGCGCGAGCTGCTTGGCCGACTGCTTCCGCGCCGTTGCCGTGCGTGCCGCGAGCCGGTTCTTGGAGGGTCCGTTGGGGTTCTTGACGGATGGCATTGTTGCGTGTCGAGGGCTGCTGCGTCTGGCGAGAAAGGTTCTGCTCTCTTGCGGGCTGGCTGAACTGGACTCGACGCTGCTCGACACTTAATGTCTAGATAGGTACTTAGTAGGTATAATGATAGGTAATTGGACCACCTACATTGAAATGACGGTACCTTTTACGTATCGATTAGACTACTATAGGTAATTCTTGGTAGTATTCACGACCTCAAAATCGGGATTTTTTCAATGGTGGGGGTCTATCTCTTTTTTAGGAATATGATGTCTAAGTGCATATTCATGTATAATTAGGTAAGCAGGTAGATGTTGACACAGAATTCGTACGGAGTGGCTTCTATACCTCTTGCGTAACTAAGCCTAGGCAGATAGATATAAATCCCAATTACCTCTGTATCTATCTGTCTCATATTAAATAGTAGCCTAGGTAGATGCTACTGTATAAGTTTTAGGAGGTGCGTAGATTTGGCTATTGGCAGTCCGGGGTTTAACAAAGCAAAAAGCGTAGGAAAAGCAGTGGTGCGTGCATTGACTTTCAAGGTTAGGTAGTCAGCTTAGAAGTTTTATATTATAAAAGAATTTAGTTCATGCTAGTAGGTAGCTGAAATTGATTTTGAGATGTCTTACTTCTCTAGCAAGTTTATCACTATAGCTTAGTGAATAGCCCCGGCAAGTTGCGTCAACCCAGGAACTACAGAAAAGAAGTAAATCTTACTCTTTGATTAATGTATCATACCTATATGTTATTAAAAATCCCCCATAATGAGCCCCATTTCTTGTGATAGAGCTAAATGTAGCAGGCATAAACACGTTTAGATATTAATCCCTTGATATTTAAACTGGGAAGGATGAACCCGAGCACACGAATACGTCGCTTACAGCTTTGAAAAAAAAAAAAANTAGGGCGGCTTTTATTTTCATCCTCTTTTTCATCATATTCATTTTCTAGGGATTATACAACCATGATTGATGTCCTTTAAAATGCCTATCTCATTATATGCCCCAGCTCCTAGTCCACGGCCTTCTAAGTTCGTTACCGAGTTCTTTTAAGCGCAATCCCAAGTACTTTCCGCATGCGGGCCATTGTCACCACAACGCTTGTCCTCTAAGCTAAGGCGTTCCAACTGTCTTTGTGTCTCAACTTCTCACAACAACATGTACCTTGGTACAATAAAAACGACATCATCACCACTCAGCCAATTTCACTCATATTTGGCTGAGTATATCGAGTAGCGCCTTGCGTTGACGCTAGAAATCCCATCCTAACTACTGATTAACTTCGGGCTTATTGGATTAAACGTTCACTTGAAATCCTGCTTTTGCTGGGTTACCGCCAACATGTCAAACTGGACAACCGATTCAGATAAAGTGAGTATATGCAAAAGCCGCTCAAGGCTCTCCCTTTTCTTTCCACTTCCCGGGCATCTAGCTCGTCTACGACATCCCAGGGTAACCGGCTTCAAGCGGTTGAATCTGCTAACGAAAGACGCCACAGTGGGAAAGAAGAGATCGTATGCGCTACAAGAACTACATGGCGCTACGAAACTACCGCGAGGGTAGACAAGTTGATTTGGATGATTACGTGGATCTGCCTAAGAGAGGAACGCCGCCTGAGGTCTTTTACCCTGCTGTACAACAGTACAGCGAGCTATTCCGCCCAACAAGAAGAGATAAACTCGACATTGATAAAATCGCGGACTTCAAGGGTTTACCCCGGGACATCATAAAGGCCTGGCAAGATAACCGGCGCATGAAAAAGTACTTTTCAACCGAGCACCCTAGACTAAGATACAAAAAANTGCCTAGGATGGGGTGGTAATGGAATGGCGGCGGCGTTTGATGAACTCGATGAGGCTGGACAAAACGTACGGTCTGTTGTGGTCAAGATGCTCTTCTCGGGCGATCCGGAGTTGATGCAGATGGAAACAGACGCCCGTGAGTTGTTCTTTCCAGCAATTATTCATTCCATGTCGAGTTGTATTGAATTATATGCTAATGGCACCTTGGTTTCAAACAGTAAGGGTAAGCTACCTTATCCGCTAACAGTATTTCTCCAGTAGACTAGCCACTGACAATAAGCGCAGGTCTATCGAGGTTCCGAGCATATCGTCCAGCTTTTAACTGAAAATGACCAGGGGTCACTTGACAGCAATTATAATGATGACGATGATGACGACGATGAGGAGAGTAGTTTGTCACAAGGAAACCGGAAACGTCGAGGCAAGGAACCCGCTATGGAGTCCAAGAGGACGAGAACAAACCAGCCGAAGCTAAATTGTTTCATCACGGAAATGCTGGGAAATGGGGACTTGGCACACTTTATACAAAGAGTCGTGCAGTTTGAGGAGAGAATACCTAATGCAATTCTTTGGCGCTTATTTTTATGTCGTAAGTTCCATGTGTTAGGGTTTGGCTATGTGGCCTGGTCGCGATAGGAAGAGGAGCTCGTAAGTCTAACCCGGGTACAATAGTTGTCAGGATGTGTATTGGACTTGCATACCCACCAAGTCGTATCGACTCGCGCAAGAACCTTCCGCATCCTATCCCAGAGCGAATAGTTCCGGAGGTTAGACCAAGACGAGAAGTACATTTTGACTTCGATCCCAGAAATAGTAAGTCCCATTCAAAATCATGGCCTTGAGGAAAATAATTAACGTGTATTCGAAGTCTTCGTCGGAGATGTTATTGGTGAAGGTAGCGAGCATGATTTGACGCCGTTGCTCAAGGTATGCAAGGATAATACCCAAACAATATGACACTGCAAGCTAACTGGAACAGCTTGGTGACTTTGGGATATCTGTTGAGGTCCTACCTAACCAATCGGACTTGTGCGTCTCATCCCTTCCCATAGAAATGCAGGCAATCTAAATGCTGTCGTGTAGTTACTACGAGCGGCTCCGGCTGCGGGGAAAAATTGGTTTTCTCAGCCCAGTGAGTTCTCATTTGCTTATTTCCGAGAACAAGACGAAGGTGGGAGTTAGCTAATCCTCTTATAGGAACAATTTTGTCTGGATTGGGATTACATAATGCCTGATACCTATACAATCTGCAATCATCCGATAGCGGGTAATTTTGGCATACACACTAATATATGGGCTGTAGGATATGTGAGTGTTATCTCGATATCTCTATTCCCCTTACTTGGAATTCTCACCATGATGGAAAAAACGGGACAACTAACGAGGGGATAGGTGATGGAGGACCTCATCACGCTTTGCTATCCTGCCCGCCCGCCTCGACCGATGGAAGTAACAAGACTTCCGCCGGCCGGCAAGGAAAAATATTTCACTTATGGAGCACACCTCGGGCAGGACCGTTATGCAGACGTGGATCAGGATCTCATATCTCTCGTCATGCGCTGCCAGGCCCATCTCCCTGCTGATAGACCCTCGCTAGGAGAACTTGAACAGTCCGCCTTGCATATGCTAACAGAGAAGGGAAATTTTGGAATGACGGATAATCAAATACTGCAATGGGTCAACAGGATTTTACATGAACCACCGCCAAATCCTGCGGGGCCGCCGCCCCCGCCCCCGCCTGTGGAGATAGTTGGCAACCGACCGAGGAATCCGGTACGGCCGGGACAGCGACGGCCTCTACCCGCACTTCCGTGTACGTTGAATTTTTAATAACTGAGATTGTGAATTCTTGATCAACATTGTTTTCTCGGTCACAGCTTATCGTTTTACGCCCCGAAGCTCACTCCTCTTTACTTCTGCGAAGATTGGTTTCACTAATGGATACTTAATAGTAATTCCTCCTGGTCAGAAGCCTCAACGTCGACCTCTTGCCGACAGAGGGTGGAGACCTGAGCCGTTCGCCTACGCGGGAGGACATGCGCACCCCTCGGGGCCTCCCCCACCGGCTATTCCTCCCCTGGGTCCGTTCCCCCAAAACCCATTCCTTCCTTATCCTCCTCCATTAGGTCAAAACCAACAAGGGGGTTACCCTCAGGGTCCTCAGCCAGGTCAAGGTTATCCTCCGGGTCCGCTCCCCCAAAACCCATTCCTTCCTTATCCTCCTCCATTGGGTCAAAACCAACAGGGGGGTTACCTTCAGGGTCCTCAGCCAGGTCAAGGTCCTCCGTTCGCCCAAAACCCATTCCTTTATCCTCCATTCGGTCAAAACCAACAGGGAGGTTACCCTCAGGGTCCCTCCAAGAAATAGGAGCTTTCCCCTAGGGTAACCACGCTCCTCTACGCTAAGGCCTTCCATAGGGCGGTAACTAGGCACTAACGGCGTTTGAAGCTCGTAAATTCAGCGTCTACAGGCGGCCTAAACCCTTTCTCAAAGCTACTACCTGTGTAGATGGGAGTACGGTCTAGGTTCAGCCTACGAAGGCTTCTTTATTGTTATGTATTAGGAGTACTTTTTACTGGGAATTTGATCATGTTTTATATACCGAAGCCCTAGCTGCTATCGACGTATATATCTTATCAGCTCGTCATGTAACGCTGCTACTGTGATATTGACTGTACCTGGAAAAACAAACCGAATAGCCTACGTGGACAAGGGAAAGCTTACCAGGGGCATATATAAATAGTGTACATATCGCAGACGGAGTGGCCGAGTGAAGACTTTTTGAATAAATACTTTCAAGTCAACTTTACACACTTAACAATATACATATCGTATCCGCCATACATCCTGTTAAATAGTAACCATAATGAGAAACTGGAGATCTATGCCAACCGAGAGTAAGAGTCATGTGATTTATCTAATGCTTAGTTTTAAGTCGGGAGGCGATATCACGCAGTTGTGTTCAACTTCACATGTTTGCCTGCAGGAGGCAAGTAAGGCGTCTGTTCCATCACAGCTCCAGAATCTCTTAGCAAAGTAACCATATCCCGGTTGCTAAGTCGCTCCGCCAAACGAAGTATCTTCGGCGCCCCCAGTTACCCCGTTTACGTTTGCGCCAGCCTTGATCAACCTAGCCACCGTGACTGGGTCTCCTTGGAGAGCGGCATCTAGTATTGGGCGCCCATAAGCTAGCGTCGGCGTGTCAACATCAATTTGCAACTCCTCTGCACCATTGATCCAAGATAGTATGTGGTGCTTTGCTGTCCAGGGTATGAATTTATTGATATATGCCGGAGTATAGGATATAAGTTTTCCGAATACCCATTTCTGCGACAACCTCACTGACATGGCTCAACCAATTCTCGCTGATATATGCAAAGAGAGGGAACCCTGGGGGAATTCGAACTCTAAGACCTTTCTGTAGAAAATCCCCAACCAGAGGGCGGGTTTCATTGAGGTCAAGGCTTAAGAAAGTCTGAACTATATGCTCATGGCCACCAGTGATGTACGAGCGCTCACGCGATAAATATAGACATTCGAGCTGTTGTTAATTCAAACTGTTTTTAGTTTCTCGCCCTTTTATTAACCCAAACAGAATCTTAAATCCCTCCCCTTTGATAAAGAAATGCTTCGCAGTCTCATGGATGAGGCTAACAACGTTGTTTGTTCCGGTTTGATGCTTTGATGTGCCTTCATCGGGTTGACATTGAATATACTGGGAATCACTCCACTCCCAAACTGGAGTTAAACCGGAATGCAACTCGTCACGGGGCATTTTGCATACAAATGTTTTGGTATGGAAGCCTCTAAGATTGGAGGTTCTGTCATCCGAAGTTGGAGTCTCCTATAATACCTACCTTATTTGCCCTACAGGGCAGAGACCTTTACATGAACTTTACCCTACGAAATTTAGATGAGATTCTCGAATAATGATATTCTTGCAGCGTATACTATATAACCGAGGTGATAAATGTGTAAATCTAGACAATATACTTATAACTATATATAGTTAGATAGGTTATATTATATATAATTTTTCCTTAGGCCTTAGGTCTTACATACAGCCTAGTGCTGGGATGCGGACTAAGTGTTGGGGGCCTATGGGCTCACTTGGGTCTTTCTTGGTGTTAGGCTCGGCCTTAGAACCCTTATCTCAATATGGTACCCATATACCTGGCCAGTGGCATATTGCTTCAACATCCGGTTACCCAGAACATATAGGAACAGCATCATTAGAGGATTTCACATTCACAGTCCTGACGTTAAGATATGACCGATTGGATAGCTGATTGTCTTTGGTAGCCCTTATTACTACATCAATGATTGGGCCTTTCGAGTGCTCATCAAGCTTTTTTCACGTTGATACAAACGGAGCACCGCTCCATTGAACATCATGATCTATGATCCCACAATGATCCTCAACAGCCACCATGAATCCTCTTCGCGTTTCATCTGCCGCCAGTCGAAGTCGATCGCCGCAGCATAGGATAACCATGACCATGACGGTTCAAGGTTTGAATATGTGTCAATTATTCTGTCGATACTGGATCCGATCTCACCCAGAGTAAGTATTGAAGCAGCAGACCTTTCCATAATCATAGGGGAA
The DNA here is from genome assembly GCA_011057905.1 of Xylaria multiplex. Classification (NCBI taxonomy): domain Eukaryota; kingdom Fungi; phylum Ascomycota; class Sordariomycetes; order Xylariales; family Xylariaceae; genus Xylaria; species Xylaria multiplex. Next base: position 96,590 of record WUBL01000019.1, on the reverse strand, counting down.
GTATATCTCCTGTTACGTTCTGAAAGGGCTTGTTCTTTGAAGTACCCAGCCTCTTGTACTCAAAATCGCGTGTTCCGTTAACTTCCGGGGTATCGCTGACCTGCATTCTTGCTGCTAAATCCAGGTTATGATGTGCGTCATACATTCTGGCTCCTTGTGACACTATCGACCTGTAGGCCTTGTATGCGGGTCAGATGCGGGTGTCGCAAGGTCCAGAACCGTTACCAGATCTAATGCGTGTGTGTAGTCTGCGAGTACTTGATTGGGGCGCGTTAAATTAACCTTAGAGTTTGGGGGCTAAGAAAAGAACCATGATTCTATAAGAAGCAAAGGAATCAGCGGGGTTAAGTTGGGCTGAACAAATCCTTGTCAGGACTGGATTATGGAAAGACAGAAGAACTAGGGGCTAACTGGTAACATTAAAGGGGACTGTGTCGCCTTGAAATAGTGTACTTGGCTTTCTTCCCGAGTGATAGATATCGAGGAGAAAATCATGAAGAAGATCTCAGAATCGTGCTAGCAAAGGAACTGAGAGCAGTTGCCAGGACGCTCGACATTATGTATCGCTTCTCCTATGCACCCAAAAGGGATTACCCCTACAAGTGGCTCACTCCCCTCGTGGTAGTAGGGGGGNATCGTCGCGATCGCAATCGTTCTGTTCGTTAGCATAACAACACAAAGTTACGAGCTCGTCGCTACTACAACCAACGACATCAATGCACTTCAAGCCGGATATTCAAAGTCCAATGGCTTGGTTAAATTTTTGCGCCGCAACTCGGATGTGTCATGCGATAACACCTCGCTTCCGGTCAACAGCGAGATCTTCACCAAAAACTATGCGCTGCCCTATACCATCAGAAGTGTCTGGCAGCAGAACGCTGATGAAACGAAAGAGAACCAGAACGCCCTGACATACCGCGAACACGCACTGAATGACTGCAATGTAACGAGTGTTGGAATTACCGTTAACGGTAAATATAGCCAGAGCCCGCTCATCAGTGCCCGCACACGCGTAGGACTTGCCATCGACACACAAGTGACATGCGCCATCGAAGTCGACACGCGAAAGAACCAGAAGACCTACTTTAATCTTGAGAGCGCATACAACCTCTTAGACAACGACATCCCGCGCTTTCTGCTAAAAAACGCGACGTCGTCACCGAGCCTATTTTGGGGCCAGTCTTTGCTTTCATTGTACTATCTCGTCGCTAGCCACGCGTATTTCAACGCCTCGCGCGGGGAATCTTGGGGTTATCCCGCCTCCAATACGTACTCGGCGTTTATCAATCTAACTCGGCAGTCCACTGCGAGCGTCGGGGGCCTAGAGGAGGTTCTAAGCGATGACTTCTTCCACGTATATTGTACCACCGAGGATAACGTCTGCAAAAACAACACGATCCCGTTATTGTCCAAGGGCGGCGGCACCGGCGCAGGGCACGATGGATCTCCATACCCAACTATCTGGCCTGCGATAAACATTCTGGGCAAGGCAATGTGGTTCACGGTCATGACGGACCTTGGACAGAAGAACATCACTGTCCCCAACATGCTCGCGGACGCAAACCTACTAGCGAACCTCACGAGCAACGTGACGAACGAAGCAAATGCATGGCTTGTGTTGCAGAATTCGACAACCTATGGCAGCACGATAAAACTTGACACGAGCCTCGCTTACAAGAGCTTTGATCCCTCTGCTACACCAGCGCCCGCGCTTGGAGTCAACACTACTTATTTCTCGGCAAACTATATCTGCCAGACCCCAATGCTTAAACCGTTGGGCACGCGCTTTGTCGCGATTCTATCATCTTCGCTGGTTTTGTTGCACACCATTTGGAATATCTTCTGGTTTGTATTCAACTTGATCATTCAAGGCAGGCTACAGCAAGAGGCGGATCATGTTGTTGGAGTTCATACTACAGGGGATACGAGTTTGGAGGATTTAGAGGAGAAGACGAGACGAAAAGCCAATAACTACATACAAGTGAATCAAGCAGAGCGGCATCTAGATTGAGGAATTAAATTTTTCGAGGTGTTAAAATAGAACCTCAGCTCTACTGGCACTACCAGCAAAGCCTGTATTTCAACACGAGGGACGTTAAAGTGAGAGCACTGGGACCAGACTTTGAATATTAGGAATCTGGGCTGTTTCCCCCATTCGTATGGAGACAGTTAGAATTGACCATCGTACACTGATAACAATCTGGACATTGCCCGAGCAGTGTCTTTTGAAACTATGCCTTTGTTCTTCTCATTACAAATAACGGGTGCATTTGAAGGGGAATTTCTTTTTAGTGTAAAACAAACAACACATTGTTTAATTAGTTGAAAGCATCTAGGTTATTTGTAGAACATGCCTATGATATATTTGCTTATTTAAACAGTCTAGAGATCCGCTCGTTCTGCTGCTGAATACGAAAGGTAAGTAATCAGTATTCTCCGACCATCATTCTCCCTGAAAACAATATTAACCTATCTCTAGCAAGATGTGCAACTACGAGCAGACCCAGGTATTTGACCCTACCACAAAAGCCTGGGAGGATATCGGCCGCATGAGGCCCGTTGTCTGCGAAAAAGCTAAGGAAGGGGGCTTTTCTTCATGCCGTAGAATGAGGCCATTAGTGATTGTCAAGCTTGACTCAACCTTTCGGCCCATTCAAGGTTAATAGTTGACACGGTAGGTAGCAGATCAAGAACACACGTTAAGTATTAATATAGGACTAGCAAAAAGGGGGTATCTACCTACCAACTATAAGGGAATTTACTGCTTGAAATAAGAAACAAACTGTAGCTCGTAACCCTCTAAATGACAGTATTCCCATAAAGCCATCCCAGAGCAGCTATTACAGTCAGTGGTTAGATGATAGCTGAAATATTTTCTTGTGGTATTCCGGACTTATTTTAACACCGACCTAGGGTTACTAACTCAGATCTGACGGCCAAGGGGGGGGTTGTAAGTAGAGATAACGCCATTTTCCTCGAGTAATTATAGTAAAACTTCCGAAATACGCTGGCAGTTTTCATCTGATCTCACTCTGTCCTGTACAAATTTCCTCCTAGTCGTTAGTCCCAGTACATAAAGGACAAGTAAACTACTAAAATGACAATTTGCATCCAAAAACGCCTGAAATTATAGCTTAGCTAACTCATCGCAAACCTGAGTAAGCTTTGCCGTTGTCCCGGGTTCCTGAATATGTCAGTGAGTTTCTACACTAGGCATGAAAGATATAGGGCCTTACACTAGTAGAATGCCCTGCATCGCCGATCCAGTGCAGAGAAGATTTCGGCCAGGCCTTGTGCACCTCCCAAGCCGTCACAGGAGGACAGACCATATCGTAACGTCCCTGGACAATGGCGCCTACGTAGATATGTTAGCCCACTGGACAAAATCCCGGCATATTATCATTTTGACACTGAAAAGAAACGACAAAGGAACTTACCGGGAATGTCCTTGATCTTCTCCATATTGGCGGGGAATAGTAGTTCACCGTCTTGTAACCACGCGCCATACTGGAAGAGATAATGGGCTTCAAATAGAGCGTGTGTAAGATTCCATTCAGGATCATCTAGCTCTGTTAAAGCCCCAATGTCAGGCTTTAGCGTTCCGCAACACAGATCATAGCGATTCCACTCGCGCGCCGCGGCATAGGAGACCTCGCGATCTTCAGACGTTAGGCGTGCGTAGTATGCATTCATAGGATCAGCGCGCTCGTTCTCAGGGAGGAAGTTGACAAATTGTTCCCACTGCTGCGGGAAGAACAGCGCAGCGACGGGTTTTCCGCCGCATAGCAGCTCCGACCTACGCACGGTGAAGACGCCGCGGAGCACGAGGGACCCGACCTTCTCCGGATGCGCCTGCGTATAGAATAGCCCTAGCGTGCTGCCCCATGACCCACCGAATACCATGTGCCACTTGCCGATGCCTAGGTGCTCGCGCAGCCGCTCGATGTCGTCTGAAAGGTGCTGTGTTGTATTCTCTTTCAGCTCATGCCGAGGTCGAGACTTGCCCGCGCCCCGCTGGTCCATCAGAACCACTCGGTAAACTGCGGGGTTGAAAAACTTGCTGCAACCCGGGTTCGTACTTCCGCCCGGACCGCCGTGAAGAAAAATCACTGTGACCGATTCAGTATACGGCATCAATTTCGTCATTCCGGGTTGTACATCTTACCAGGCAATCCATCTTTCTTCCCATATTGCTCATAGTATATCTCATGAATGGATCCGACTTTCAGATGGCCTGAGTCGTATGCCGCTTCGTGGGTATACCCCGCCGCAGGTGACTGCTCTGTCATCTTGTAGGGGATTTCTTACAGTCGTGACAATGCTAGGCGCCAGAATTGCTTCCTTGTTTTGATAGAAATAATCGACCAGTTTATTTAACAACTAATCAGACACAGCTTGGCATGTTACTAGAAGTTGTCTATACTAGTTATGTGCGGAGTTAACCAGCGTGAGATTTGCCGAGACGCTCACGAAGAGGGGACTTCCTAAACCGACCTCATTGGAGAGCATGACATAATCTTCCATAAAAACGTATGATTTACTTTCTGCAGCGCTAAGAATCAGTAGTTTCATAATTAAAGCTAGGGATTGATTTTCTAGTAGAGGAAATTAACATAGCTTTAACGCTACATGAGTGAGTATATTAACGTAAATTCCATAATGAGTAAATCGTTTCTATTTAAAGCAGGAAGGCAAGTGGCTTTCTATAAAGGCCTGTTGCTCACGATATTGCGACAGGCCTAAGGCTTCTACATTGACGTGTTATCTATGTTTGGTATAGGGGCTTCGAAGGTGCTCTTGAGAATTGTGACCGATTAACCAATTCTTCCTGCGGGGAAAATGACGGCGCTTAGTATAATGATGACTTGTGTTGTGCTCAAGTCCTCTGTTTCGATCATGATATGCCCGTTACATAGCTCATAGCTGTCTAATGAACACTGGACTCACATGGCGGAAAGAAAGTTGCCTTTCATCCCCTAATTCGTAAATGCTGGCAGGAATGGCGCATTTTAAAACCCGTGTATTATTAATTATGAGCAAAATGCAAGTTTGCCTCTTGCGGTGTTTAATCAAACATACAAGATATGACCTTGTTATTTTAAAAGATATGCTTTCAAATAAACCTTGACAGGGTTCATATATCTTCATCCGTTCCGGGTCTCTTGGATGAAATCCTTTAGATTTAGCCCTTGATTCATCCCTAGCAGGACCACCTTCTCCTCGACCACATCGCGTAGGGGGCATGGTGGGTGACTATACGACCTGAATCCCATTGGTTCGCACTTGGAGAACCGAATAGTGAGAGCAGCTTCTATTGACGATGCGACACCGTAACCTTGGAAGAATTTGTCTACTCGTGTATGAAACCCAAGTTCCTTGTTATGACGCAATTGCAACATGAGGGCACCAAGTTTCATCGAGGCACAATCAAAAGTGCATTCAGGCGGCTCGATGTAGAAGCGTTCAAGTATGCTATCAAATGCATCAGCCAATTGACTGATAAAATGGCGTCTTTGAAGATCGATGGCGACTAATAAATAGATTAGTAACCTCCGATTAAGTGATTATAGTATACTTGCCAATGATGCTTTCCGGGATGGGTAGACCTAGAGTATCAAGCGGCCCTGTGCTGTGGTCTTGGGCTATTTTCGTAACAGCATTAAATTCATCTGGCCAACGGAATACCCCAGAAACGAAAATAAACCGGATGAGATCTATACCGATTGTGGACGGAAGTGAACGTTTTCTCATTCGAAGCCGCCATATCTCGGCGAACGCTTCAAGCATTTCTCGACACTGATAGTAGTCTACTATGGCGGCGATGTTTGCTAGTGTCTCCAGATCAAGAGTCCTTGGCACAAATCGGTTTTGGCCATGCATTATCCGCATCACGATCAGAAAGGCATCTGCATCCCAGTCTTCGGCACTGATATGCCGCAGGCTGTCACCGGCCAATTGCGATTCTTTGAAACGTCCGTCTAATACTTTCTTGAAGTACAGGGACCCGAGTCTGAGGTGCGCTGAGGAGACTTGTAGCTGTATCGTACGTTTAGAGGGTTCCACAGAAGAGTCCGCCGTCGGCTTGATACCGATACTATTCTCCACAGATGCTTCTGGTGCCGGCGGTTCGACCCTAGTTGGTAGTATATTATCGAAGGCGGAACCCCCTTCAACGGGAGGTTTACCCGGAACACCCGCCTTGTCCTTAATTGGTTCGGGCCCGAGCTCAGGAATAGGTATACGCCGGTCTAGCGCATCGAAGTTGCGAAGAGTAATGATAACATCACCCTCAGGATCGATGATGTAACTTTGAGTGTCCATGTTGTTTCATCTGCAGAGGGATTGATGTCTTTCTTAACTGTATGCTTGATCTAGCAGGTTGGCAACCATTCGGGGCGTAAATGACGATTGAACGACAAGGGTTGCTGTTGACGGGAATAGTGTCGTGAAGATTCAGGGGTGTCAGCCCATCGGAAGTGGTGACAAGTTGGCCGTGTCAGGACTCGCAGTAGAATGTCCCGGTGCCCTGCCTTCAATAAATACCAGCCAATCGAAAATTCACCATGACGTAAGCTTATCCCAATACAATATCTCTAAAGTGCGCATTCCTAGGTACTGTGTACTCGATCTCCGGAAGTGGTATTGGGGACTGTTTTGGTGCTCAATGTGGCGCATCATGCCGCTGCTTATCGTGTGCTGCGGTGCGGGGCGACCTGGTATCCCGCGAGGTCCAACGACTAAGCATTCGCGGGTATATACTTGAACTATTGCATTCCCACATGCAATATTACGATTCGGCTTGCTGACAAGGCGATAGGCCACGCCCTGGCTGAAGTTCTACCTGACAATTACTAGAACCTCCTTTCCACCATCTGGAGGATACTTTTAATCTAAGGTTCCTAGGCAGCACCCGGTTACCCCTTGAAATCATGACTCGCCGTTTAAACCTTGGAACCTAGACTGAACATACTTTTATTGAAATATTATGAAAACTTATTAAACGATTTTAGTGACGAGGTATGTGAAGGTAGCGCCGTTATAGTTGTCTAGGCTATCGTACAAATATGCTTTACTCCTCGCAATAAAACCTTAGATAGACCATCGGCGGCTACCTGGTTTATAATTATACAGTGGTACTAACCCGAATATGTGTTCCACTGCCGAATGCAGACAGCGGCGCCTCTTGAACCAGGTTTAATCGTTAACGAGTGTAGAACTGATGAGACTTGGGACTCTGGTGTTATGCAAAGATGGAAAAATATTAACACGCTAAATTCATAAATCGTTTAAATCGTTACCACTCTAATCTATCGTCGCAGATCAAGCTGACATCAAAACGCTCGTTACCCCTCCAAACCTTGGCGCCGGAATTACACGCTGCAACGATGCCTCGGAGATCGCTGATCATCCCGCCTGGGCCACTGCCGAACACCTTCGTTGGCCCTCGCACGGTGGTATCCACGAAGCCATTCACCAGCATCTGTAGATCCGGATGTCGATTCACTCCTTTGCTGCCGATCTTTTGTATGTCTAAGGACATGGGACTCTGCACGCCGTTGATAGACAAGCACGACGGGGACCCGCATGTCACCTTCTCACTACCATCGAGCGCCTCATCCTGTATAGAAGACGTGCTGCTGCCGCTCGCTTCTCGAGTCACGTAGATATGGACCTCGATGCCGTGAGATCGCGCCGCGTTGTTCACAGACACAATCTCCTGCTCTACCCAGCATAGGTCCACCTTTCGCCGTATAGCCCATATTAGCTGGATCTTGCGGTCCCGCACGGCCGGCTTCTGGATGAGGTCGAGGAGTACGGGTAGCACATAGGTGATACCCGTACCGCCTGCTACACACAAAATATTATCCTCGGGCATAAGTGTTTCGGCGATTGATTCCCCATATGGTCCGGTCAATATCACCGGCGTTGTTGCTTTGGAGGAAAGTGCCAGCTTTTTTAACGCGATATCGGCGATCTTCTTCGTCTCGCCCTTTTTGGCCCTCATGATGTATGAGTGTGAGACAGTCCCGTTGTGCGTTTGAGGAAGGTTCAGCGGTGTGAACGGATGAGACTGCCAAATGCTACTCTCGGTGAAACACAGGTAGAAGTGCTGGCCGATTTTCCAGGCATCGTGGGGCTGTACGAAGTCCATCCGAATGATGTCGCCGTGTTCGGGATCCGAGAAGTGCGTTAGCGATGCCGGTGCGGCGCGGAAGCCCATCGAGCCATCAGGGAGATACTGATGATGGATCAATGCAGTGCGCAACATGCGAACCCCACGATCTAAGAACCAAATCAGGATAGAGGGGAGGAGGAACGCCTTAAGCTGTTCCCAATGGCCCCAGCAAGCTCCTATATAAATGAGAGCTAAAACGTAATGGGCCTTTCGGAAGAATTCGTATCCTGTGACGCGAATAGCCCACGGTGTGCTCAAAACGAAGAGCAACATGAGTAAGATCATGGCGACAACCCCCCAGATGATGTAAGGCTGCACAATCCATTCGATAGCCGTCGTGGGCTGCGGTTGATATAGCCGCACCTCGATGATGGTCCAGCCGATGGTATGCACGGAGCCTTGGATGAAGATAATATATCCAAGCCATCGGTGGAGGAAGTTGAAGCTCTGATAAGGGACTCCTGTCAGTAGGGAGAGGATCGACTCCCTGCTCGATAACAGAATTGACAACGGTGTCAAAGCGTAGGCCAGAACACCAATGCGATCGCTGAATGGGCCCAGACTGCTTCTTGTGTTATACAACCCCGGATTCGCCTTAACAGGCGTGATCCAGATCTGGTATGTGATGCCCGCGAAGCTCCATACTAAGAGATAACTTGCTAATGCAGCTAGTATAAGAACTTGAAGTCGAGTCGTCCTGCCAAAAATAGGCCGAGCCGCGTCGGGAAGCAATGAGCTTCGCACATAGGCCGAGAAAGCTCTTATGAATCGGGTTACCGATGATTTTCTAATGCTAATGCTTCCCGGTATCAAACCATCTGCGCGCGATGGCGCCCAAACCTTCCTCCCTATCGTCCACAAAAACACGATTCCTAGTATAGTCGACCATAGAATGCCGGAGTAGAGAATGCTCAAGTCGTGTGAGTAGTACACTTGATCGAGGTATTCGCACGAACCGGCATCATTCGTGCAAGGGACGACTCTGGAATAGTAGCCCCAATGTGGTTCTAGGCTGTCTGCTTCGCTGTAGTTTTGAATATGGCGGGGAGCCAGTAGCCCTGCGTGGTTTTCCATCTCCCCCAGAGCACAAGCTCAGACAGAACCACCTATAGACGGGATATAGTCTTGTCGAGTAACTTCTTCAGATTAGGTTTGTCGATAAGCAGGTGTGTAGCTTGTATTATCGAAGTCAGCGGAAAAGACTTCAGCACTCAGTCACCGAGTCAGACAGTTAGGATTGATGGTCATTAGGTTTGGTATCTATATGGATTATAATCTACTTGTCTTGTAGCATTATGAACTTATAATAAGGCCACCGTAATCTGTCTATTATTGATACATTATTAGACCGATAACCAAGCACCCGGTGACTAGCACCGAACTATAGCGTACTCTAACCTAAGTTTATGAAAAACTTGCGCATATAAGGTCTCCAAAATCTATAGCCAAGCGGCGCGAAACACCTGAGTGGACCTCGAGACCCGGGTGATGGGAGGGGAGAAGTGGGCAATTGAGAAAGATTGAGCATGTTTTTTGACCCATTTTGGATACGGATAGTGAGGGGATCTTGGCAAAACCCAGAACCAGATCATGCTAACAGGGCCGCCGGCACCATCAAGGTGGGCGTTCGCGTGATGAATGGCCCTGAAGGCTGGCGATTTCTCCACAAGTCTTGTTCTTAACCCCGACAGTGACAGCGGTCTCCGGTCACTAAGGTGCTTGGCCGTTGAACCTAGCTTGATCGGAAAGCTTCGCCGCGCGGGCAGACCACGCACTCTAGTTAGCGTACGTAAACTGATACTTGGTAAATCTGCGCATTTCACCTCATGTGAACCCGATCTTGAACTTTTGCATCCGACCAATTCCCTCTTACCTGCTCTCCTCGTGTCTCGCCACTGGCATAATCAAACACCGGACATCAGACCACCGCGCCATCGAGGAGATTTAAACGGAGAAAAGAAACAAAAGCCAACATACTAGAATATAAGAGGTGGCTAAAGTAAATAGATACGAATTTAACCCCGTACTTTTGAACATCCCGATTATCAATTCATTCGTTTTCAACAAAACACAGGCAAAATGTCGCACGGCGGTGGTATGGACATGGATGACTCGGAGTGTTCGACTCACGTGAGTGTCACAGTTAGGAGGACATTTGACCTTGCTTTTACTGACAGAAGGATGCGTAGATGTTATGGAACTGGAATACCATTGGTTCCTGTACGTTTAGTAACACTGTATCCGGACATAAGGGTAGCGTGGTTGACGATTTACAGGTTTCTTCGCCGAGTCATGGAAGATCAAAACTGAGGGAATGATGGCGGCGACGTGCATCGGCGTGTTCCTGCTCGCGATAGTGTTGGAATTTGTCCGCCGAGTGGGCAAAGAATACGACCACTTAATACTTCGCCAGTTCCAGCAACACGTCGATGCGCAAGCCGCCATGGCCAAAGCAGAAGGTGACTGCTGCTCAGAGGGAACCCGAGCGGTTAATCAGACCGTCATTTTCAGAGCGACGGCAATACAACAACTCATCCGAAGTTTCATCCGTAAGTCGTGTTTCCCTTTGCGCGAGAATGAGACGGGGACCATCCGTCTTTATCCGGGGCGCACTAGAATGTTAGGCCGAGCTGACATGTAACCGTCGCAGATGCCGTGGCTTTCGGCATAGCCTATATCCTGATGCTAATCGCTATGGCCTTCAACGGATACGTCATTATCGTCATTATTATCGGCGCAGGGTTCGGGAAGTTTGTATGTGACTGGATGACGCAGAAGGTGGTGGTGGGAGCAACAACCACGCCGCTGACGAAGAGTTCTGAGAGCGAGGAGGCGACCATGTGCTGCGGCTAGATGATGACGGGATGGGCTTAATGATTAATGACATGAAATGGTTACTGCTTTAATATAATGCGAGCTTGTGAAGGCTGGGATTAGAATTAGAATTAGCGTTCGCATTCATTTCTGAATAGTAATTCTCTTTTCTCACACGTCTCATACGTCCATCTCAATCTCAGTGTGATGATCAATCTCCTAGATCCAATAAGGTAAGAGAGATATGCACAGCTGTGGCTAGTGTCGATAAGATAGGATATGATAAGACTTTCCGAGCAATTCGTGGCTAGAACTCCCTTTTTCGTTTCTTATCAGTTTATCAGCTTATCGGCTTATCGGACCCTTATTCCGCTACAACTTGCCCCTGGAAATGCCCCCCTCCTCCGGGATGACTGCCCCTCCATACTTCCAAAAGCTCGCCGATCGGCCCAACAAGATGACTCAGGCAAAAAATTAACATCCATTTGAAGATATACAATTCCACAATACCAAACCACAACTCTCCAAGCCATCACCAGATCCCCCTTTCTCCAGTCCTTCGTTAGTGAGAATGGCTACTTTAAACGCGGCCGAGAGGCTTGCCCTCATAAAAGAGAACCTTGCCGAGTTTCTCAATCCCGAAATCATCGAGACAATCGTCAATGAGGGTCGCAACCCGAGAATCTACTGGGGTAATTGGTCTTGTCCTCCATTTTTGTCGCTCATAACAGATCTAATGCTAACATAAAGGGGGGGNATTAGGAACTGCCACCGTACGTCGCGCCTCTACCTCTACCTCCGCCTTTCATGCTTGTCGCCCCGAGACAACCCAGTCAATCCGTAATTCACCACTGACTCGAATACCCAACAGACTGGCCGACCTCATTGTGGATATTTAGTCCCCGGTGTATGATTCCTCTATCGTCCCCTCGTACGATATCTCTGACTGACGAGTTGAACACAGGTCAAGATGGCCCAATTGCTAGCCGCTGGCTGTGACTTGGTTGTCCTGCTTGCCGATGTATGCACCCTTCCTCACACCTATTCCCTCCCCATCGAAATGTATGCGCTGACAGCCATGATGGTGGACAGATTCACGGTTTCCTAGACAACCTCAAAGCGCCCATTGAACTCGTCGAACACCGTGTTAAGTATTATAGGTTCGCCATAACCGCACTACTCCAAGCCTGTGGTGTGTCAACCGACAAGGTCGAGTTTGTTCTTGGCAGCTCCTACCAAAAAACACCCGATTATATCATGGACATCTACAAGCTGTGCTCTTTAACATCAGAACACGATGCGAAGAAGGCCGGCGCCGAGGTCGTTAAGCAGTCCGCCAACAGCCCCTTAAGTGGGCTTCTCTATCCCATTCTACAAGTCTTGGACGAGCAGTACCTAAATGTGGACGCACAATTCGGCGGTGAGTTTACTGCTAGCCTTGCGACCCTGAGATATGCCACTAATTTAATTCAGGATTGGACCAGCGAAAGCTGTTCACCGCCGCGAAGGAGTGGCTCCCTAAGATTGGCTACAGACAGGTTAGTTGGTTGGATGCAACGGAATCAGCACATCCTTCTAGATTGTGGCTGACTCGGCTATAGCGCGCTCATCTCATGAATGACATGATTCCTGGTCTCCAGGGTGGTAAAAGTGAGTACACATTTCAGACAGTTGTCGCATCGGCTATTTCTCAGAAATGATCTTTTCCGCTGACTAATAGTTGTATAGTGAGCTCAAGCGATGAGAACTCGAAGATTGATCTGTTGGATACGCCCGATGTAGTAACAAAAAAGGTAAGGCTCATTAGAAGGGTTGACTCTAGGGAACCACCTATGGCTGCATAGCCTGATCGTTGCACTACCGGTCGTAGAGGATGATGGCTAATCGTTAGCACAGATCAAGAAAGCAGAGGCAGCACCACGGGTTGCTGAAGGGAATGGTCTCCTAGCCTACGTGGAACACGTTTTCCTTCCAGTAGCTGAGCTAAAAGGAAAGCGCGAATTCGTTGTATCCCGGGAACGAGATGGTTTAGAGCCTCTTGTGTACACAACTATCGCCCAGCTACGGAGCGATTATGAAACTGACGTTGTAAGTTATTCTTCACCAGGGTCTAAAAATGTGCCCCGAATTCACGAAGAACATTCTCGCTAATTGACACGAAGCTCACCCCTCAACTATTAAAACCCGCGGTCACTAAAGCGCTGCATGACATTTTGATACCCATCCAAGAAGCCTACAATGCATCAAAAGAATGGCAAGAGATCACATTGCTAGCCTACCCCCCACCGGAAAAGAAGCAGAAGAAAGTCAAGAAAATTGGTACTCGTTACGCAGGCCAGGGTGACCAGGCAGCCCCCGACGCCGCCCAGAATAATGCGGATGGAATAGCCAAACTGAACTTAGAGCCCGAAAAGCAATGAATAACGGAATAAAGAATATCGCTGCGTAATATGATGCGGGTAGGCTTTTAGCTACGACCAAGCGTTTGCAGTGAGTCGGATATAAATACATGTCAAGGGTCTTCGGGAGGCTCAAAGTCTAGACAGCGTTGGAATGAACTTGAGCGAGATCTTATACCCACACTTCCTTTATCTAGGGACTTACAAAATAGAGCATACAAGTCAGACTCAGTAGAGTGCGGCTGAAGATCACCAACCACTATCCTCCCACATGTCACCTGGATATATTAACATGTTCAAGCGGCGCTGCTTGAGTGAATTCACAGACGCTTATTGCGAAAGCAAAAAATACAGTTCAAGTCAACTATGACGGCGCGTTATAGCGGAAGTTCAATATCCCGCGAAAGTGCCGTGTGCTGGGTATAGTACGTCGCGTAATAATGAGGGCGGCGAACGAAGATCATTTACCGCTGCAAAATAACATGTCGTCGTATTAGCTTATACTTCTCATTAACCTCGAGGGTATGCTATAGGATAACCACTTGAGCCTTAGTAGGTATGTTCCTACTGGTAGCCTCCGTGATGCCAGTATACCTTTCTCGAATATACCTGGAGCACAACTCGGCACCTCTTGCAGCCTCGGCCGATGTGGCGATGGCTCTTTCTCGATTCTCCCATTTATCTCGCACCGGCAACTTTATCACAATAATTCAAAGATTTAAAGAACCCCGATGCACCCGTATCGAGACAACCAATCCGGAGGCTTGGCTCCTCATGCCCTGCGAACTGGCGTGCCACTTGAAAGGAACGCCGGAACCTTGCTTCCTAGATACCCATCAGTCATTCTCATCTTACATATCTGCAGATAGAAGAGTCGCATCCGTCGAGTACGCGTTAATTCCATTTGAAGAATGGAACTAGCGAGGCAACGAAGGACTGGCGACGAGCCATACCATGTGCTCGATACTATAAATTGACCGGCCTAGAACGATGATTTAGTCAATAAAGCCGACAGTGCCCCTTAAAGAGGCGATCACAGGTTTTATCAATCGACTAAGCCAGGATGAAATCAGTGTCAAGGCACAATTGGGCCATCTCTAGTGCTTGAAAATATGGGCTTTAGATCTGGCCCTCGACCAGTCAAAGTATTCACTAGGGAACTGACTTATTTTCGTCGCAAGGAATGCATAAGTCAGGTGACACCTACGGTCGTGGCGATCTTGAGTCAGTGGCAATCTAGGCTTTCTGCTGAGCGGAGAGACCATGTCGTTTTAGCTTTCATATTCGAGCCATTAAAGAGCCCATAAACCATCGTGTATAATCGGCAAGCCAGTGCCCATTCTCTAGGTAAATTTCCGAAGACAAGGACCCGAGGCGGCCGCAGCAATAAACTACACGAGAACGTCGGGGTTTCTGGCCTAGGACTAGACCAAAGTTCTTACGGGAGATATACGCAGTGCTCTGTGTTGCGATGTAGCTCGTAGATTGAGGCGGATGCACATAGACTATGCATTGCAAGCTGCGCAGAGTCGTCTAGGGGTTACCGGGCAGCATTTGAGGGGAACAAGCTTGCACTGCGTTTAGTTAAAGAATTCCTAAAATTACTATTCCAATAACACTACTCGATAAGCCTATGCTATGTCATTCTGCACTCTCGCCTAAGCCGTGACATCCTTGCCAGCAATCTTTACCTGATCAGCTGTAACCGTGTCATTATACGCGCTTACATCACGATGGTACAACTCCGACGCCTGTCCGCCGGAATTGATCCCGCCGAAGGAGAAGATCTGATGTGTCCGTCCAGCACCTGAACTAAAGCTGTTATCCCCAGGGCGGTAATAATTCGCCGTGCCGTTCCGCCAAGTACTCACCACGGAGCCCTTGATAGCGCCCTTCGCGGGCAATATGCCAGTAGCAATGAAGCCTTCAAGTCCTGTAGGCAATACGACGTCGCCGCTGATTTCGACGTGGAGCCCTTGGTCAACCTGGGCCCAGAGCGTCAGGTTCCCCTGAGGTGCAACGTCCGCCGTGCTATTGCTGAATAGAGGATAAGCATAGCTAGTAGCGTAGGTCGTGCTAGGGCCGGTAGCGGCGTCTGCGCCCGAGATATAGAAAGCATTCAGGTTATTATTCCCGAAGTTGGATACACCGCCGTTATTCGAATACGCCAGCGATTGTGACCACGTCACGGTACCTTGGCCCGTCTGCGTCTTCACATGCGACGTGATAGTTAGCGTCCGCGAGACGGAGAGATTGTATGCGAGTGTCTCGTTGGCGCCGGTGGCGTTCTGTGTCAACCGCTGCGAGAGTGCGATCACTGGCGGGGCGGCGTCCAGGGTTCCGAGAGTCCCGGTCGTGACGGAGCCCTGATCATCAAGCCAGATGAAGATCTTTCCAGAGATGTACCACTCATCATCCGTCGTCGTTGACAGCGTAGCGGCCGACTTCCCGTCGTCAACGAGACCAACGATCTTGATCTCAAATGTATGGGCCTTCCCATCACAGAGGAGCGGCAGGAATGGCGAGATATCGATCTCGTGCTCACTGATGTCAAACGCCTGAATACCCACAATTGGCCGGTGTAGCTGGGGTACGACGCCACCCGTGTAGATGACGGGGAAAGGCCACGACACACCCGCGAGATACCCATCGATGCGCACCTGCACCTCCCGAAAGGGGGAGTAGCCTGGGTATTCGCCGTACGTGGCCTGGAAAGCATGCACCGCGCTCTGGGGCACATTGCTCCACCAAAACTCCTCGTTTCCCTGACCCTTAACATCAACAGTGAACACAGCGCGGTTTGCGTTGCGTGGGAAGTTGGCTACTGTGTTCGTCGCTGGCTGTGCGGGGTACACGAACTGGCTTGGTTTCCCTGCGCTACCGAGACGCTGTGAAATGGGGATGATGAGGTCAGCTGGGTGATACTGGGCTCCATTTGCCTTGGACTTTCCCGCAGTTTTGAAGAAGGTTGCTGTCAGCGTCGTGTTGAGCAAGCCTGTGTAAGTGTTGTCGACGATATTCTCGAGGTCAAAGATGAGTGTTTGCGGCTGCTTCCACAAAGATAGAAACGCCGTCATGTCCTTTAGCCATTCCCATCGGATGCCGTAGCTCGTTGGTTCTGCTGTTGATGTGCGCCACACCTCGGTGTCACCGAGATACATGACACCTGTACGATCGAATTGTCGTCCTCTAACAAGCGTCGTAAAGTTGATGACTACATAGTCGAAATCGCACTTGGGAGGCGTATATTGGCCTGTGTCGAATATTAGCACGACGCTAGTCACCGGACAGCACCCTCAAAGCTCAATTGATAAACGAGGCCGGTATCACGGTGCTACGATGGGCTTCATTATAATATGACGAAATAGGTTAATGCATACCAACAAAGGGAAATCCGTAGCTATTCGCAAACGTATGCTCCATCAACACAACTGCACATGGTGAGGACACGCTAGCATCGTCAGCCGCAGCCTCAATTGGCTTCTGGTTCATAGGCGATAGGGCTGGCAGCTGGCTTGTATCGCGACGTGTTACCCCAGACGGGGTGAGCACGGGCTCGGCAACCTGGAAGCATCCTAATGGTGCGCGTGTAGGAGCAGGCGCCGAGGTCGTGATAGAAGTCGTGTCTGCGCCGGATGCAAGATTCTTGTATTTCGCAAAGGGATGGATTGCATGCGAACTCTTCACGTCCGGCCGGGTCAAAGCAACGCCGGCAAAGAGGCTAAAGAGCAACCCTCTCTTCATTTCGAGATGGATTTGGGTGTCTGTACTAGGCAATGGACGTGCGGGGATTCCCTTACTAGCGCTCACTACAGTAAATGTACCGTGCAGAACCAATTACTTCCAAAAATACAAAACAGCGACCGACGGGAATAGAGGCGGACAACCGAGGAACCTAGTGTTCGACGAAGTCGGTGAGTGAGGAGAAAACATTCCAAGAGGCGGCAACATCTCGTATGAGCCGAGTGCGGACCTGCATCTATGCGTGCATGCCAGATACCTCTAGGTGACCTTTCTAGATAGCGGCCCGCGTCACGTCACTCCCAAGTCCCATGTGTGATAAGGACACAACATGGACTGGCCAGGCACGGCATCAACCGAGAAAAGAAGGTGCACTTAGACTAGACCAATACGGCATAGGGAAAGCAAGGGGCTTCGCAAGGGTTCACAAGGGTTCGCAAGCCCGTTCGCAAGGGAGGCCGCAAGGGGCATCTCGACCCTAAACTGGATCTCCCGCCGTAGATCCGGGATCTGGGCAACCGCCAAGGTACCGCCAAGAACCCCATTCATTTACTGCCTAGTGTACGGATTGGAGATTCAATAGAGCCTTAAGACCACTGGTCTCATGGAAGTGTACCGTGAGAATAATGGCGTGTTCCGAAGAAGATATCATCATCATTATAAATGAGACAAGGGCTTACGGAGTATACGAGCTGCAATACTAGGCCGTGCGCATACACCATCCATGGGAATCCGGACGAGGCCCTTAACATGCTACTAGTATTTACAACAATCATTACGGAGTGTAATCGAGTTATAAAAGGTGCTACTAGCATATTGTGAAGTGACCCTCATTCCCTAACATGTAGTTAGGAATTTTGAATCGCATATTCTTGATAGGCTGCATTTTTAGGCTCATGGAGACACCGGCGGTCGAACCGCTGATATAGAGTAGTTGGTCGCGTGTGCGAGTAGGAAGCGCTTCCGTCTCCGAACAGGTCCCGGTTCTCTAAGTATCCCCGAAAATAAAGCGGAAAATATATAATTGACTTGTTATATGCAAATGGCGCGCCTCAACCGTCACACCAAGTACTCCGGATTATCCACGGTTTAATCCACTCAGTGATACTCGGAGCACACGACGTCGCCGTGAAGGTCCATGACGTCTGCAATAGTGATATTGGGGTAAAGCTCTGCCATATAGAGTCTGTGGTTTAATGTCGTCACATTTCCATTATCGCCGAAGTAATCGGTGAACTCGGGTCCCTGCCCGCCGAGAACAGAACCTTCAAACGAAAATTAGTACGTATGAGGGGAGACCATGATACAATAGAAGTCGTGAATTATATACTAATAGTAGCTTCAAGCGCCACTTTCGTAATGATACGGAGCGACAGGAAAAGGAACTTGAGAGAAATATTTACCCGCGATAGGTAGGTTTGGCCCTCCTATATCAGTGTAGCGCTTGGGCAAGTCGCGCACCTGCCATTCCCACCAGAGCTTATCGAGCCAAGCATGGTGTACTACAAGATCCAGATTTAGTAGATGCAATTCTATGAGTGGTCTAGAGTGATTCGAAACTTCAAGAGGCTTCCAGGAAATAATCCTAACCCAAAAACGAGTCCTCGTACCTAAGAGTTGCCAAAACATGAAAACGGAAATAAGAGCTACTTACGGTAGAAGACAGGGTCACCAGGTGACAGGGTGGCGTCGCCCATCTAGAAAATCAGATATATCAGAACAGATATCAGTCTCTCCTTTTACTTTTTGCGTAACGGTAAGGGAATAACTGGTTATCTTACGACTCCTCCAACGGCGGCGTGACCAGCGGCGTGGGGACCAAGACTGCCGTGTGGCCCACCGAACCAGCACAACCAGGCGTCATTATACTCTTGAAGGGCATTACACCGGTCGATGTTGTCCTGGTTCGTCATCTGGAGATCCTGAGTGCTGAATCGACGAGAGAGGCAATGCTCCTCGACGCTACCGTTCTGAATCCAACGTAGTGTTAGATTACGGAAAGGCCCCGTCTCAATACAGCCACCTGGCCCGGTTCCGTCGCCGCCGAAGTACTCGTTTTTCCAGAGATCAGAGGCGGACACATCCTCGATATCGTGAAGTTCATCCCAGTACCTTCCAAATTTGATCAGCGGGGGTTCCTCCTGGCGTGGTTAACTCTGTCTTCATGGGCTACATACGGCATTCGTCCAGTATACCCGCACTCATCCCTGATCAGACGCTCATGAGCAGTGAGGAGGTATCGGTGGAAAGGCAAGAAGGCACCCTGTTTCCACGTGGTTACTAAATCGCACGTCTTAGGGGTGCGGAGTCCAGCTTACGACTCCGTGCACGGTTGCTGTTTGAACGACGTGCGGCCATTGCAAGTCATCCCATCGCGTGGCAGCATTAGGGTTACCCCCTTTTGCCGGCGAGTTCATCAAGCAGAGGTCGGCCGCGATGTAAGAAGTCTTCTCCTCCTGCGTTAAGTTGTACCTAGAATAGGTTAGTCTACATGTGAACTTTTTGGCGTCGTTATACTTAACCATGGCACACGATGCCTAATCTTAGTGCAGACTGAGGCGTGTTGCTTGGTAGGGGCAGCGAAGGCAGCCGTACTTGTAGTTAAGTACAACACCGCATACCGAAGCAGCGACGCCATTTTAGGGTCACATAAATAAGACTTAGAACAGTTGGATTTAATTGTTTGATCTTTATATCCACTGAGGGAAACCTACTGGCTTTTGTACGATATGCTAATCTCCAACTATAACTAGCAGCGGTTAGATTCAGGACAAGTCATGAGCTGAAAAAGGTGCAGCTAGATCTCGGTATCGGTTGATACGAGAATCGCGCATCTTTCCCTTATAGACGGTACAATCTAGTGGGGTCGGCGCGTAGTCGGCTAACATAAGACGTGGAATATTCTAATCAGGATTTCCGCGCTCTTGTCATTGCCGCCAATAAAAATACCCCCAAATCCAATGGGCTCTACGGATGAACACTATCCTATTGGTCTGGTCTTTAGAGTCTCCCGGCCATTCAGAGAGACTCTCTTTTGCATTAAAATATCCTTATCCTCCCTCTATAATTTTCCCGTATTGGACACGCGTACCTTTCTATATTTCTAACCTTGGACTCTAGGAGCTTCGGCAACCTGTCTTTATGTACAGGACATATATTAAAATTGCTTTAATATAACAGACCTACACAGGGGCTACTGTACACTTGGTCTATGAAACCGGTACAACCTACGAAACCTTGTTGAACAAAGGTTTCTCGCATATAACATGAATCTCTAGCTAGTGTTAGGCTCTACGCTCAAGAATAGAGACTCATCATATCATATCCAAGTTTTAACAATTGGCACCGTTAGTTCGTTTAATAGCTGATTGACTATTCTAATGAGATGGCCGTGAAATTGTAAGGTGTTTGCTAAAACTAGCACTTACGCGGAATGTAAAAGTGAGCTTGAACCGACTGTCTCATAGGATAAATCGTAAGATATCCCCCTATATACAGTGTAAGTTGGCTTAGCAAAGTTAGAGAACTGATATGGAAGTTCATAGAGCCATACGTGACGGCCATGGACTATCCTAGCCCCTTAACCACCATGCTTTACTTGATGTTTTGTCTTTGTTTGTAATTTAAATTCCTAGAACAATTCACAGTTGACGATAGGTATTCTAATTGACGGTAGAGTCTAAAACCCCTAGGGTATCGGATTGCTTAACTTGGCTAAATGATATAAGCAACAGAAATAAACCCAGGGTCAGTATCAATATAATATGTATATCCACAACCAAAGTGTAATCATCTTAAAATAGATGAAGTAGAAAGAATTAATATTTCAACTACGGTATCTCGGTCTCTTATTGTCTATTAAATGTTAACGTCCACATTCTTTCCTTTCAGCTAACTATTTTCTCTCCAAACGAGCTTACAATCCCCGCCGCGTTGTATAGTCAGATATGAGACCCTTCTTCATTCGTGGAAGATGATTGTTTGTGAGATATAGCTCAGTACATATAAACGTAGCCTATATTGACCTCAATCTCAGCCATCTTAATAATTCACCAATATTGTAGAGAAATACCACTATGCCTCCGTTGCCACCAAATCACCATACGCCTACCGCTTGAACTATTGCCCACCTAGTCTGTCGCATTCAATAAGACTACGCACCTTTGAGAATAAATAAGGTGCCATTTATACAGAATAATTCACCAATTCAGTTGGTCTTGGGCTCCTTGCGCAATAGTGTACTGAGTTCATCTTACCCTCCATTGCGAGGTTCCGACACTGTGCATTCATCTTGCATTAGGCTACTTCTATTTCTAGTAAGCATATACTTTCATTCTCCTTGATATGCGGGGTATGTAGTAATTACTCGCAGCTAGAATAAGCAGACGAATCTTGAAGAGACTGCAGCCACTCTTGATGACCGCGTCGCTAAGGTTAATAGACATGATATTGCCGTGGAAGGGGGTCTGTTTGGCTGGAAAGCTGCCACCTTACACGAAAAGGGTGTCAGAGGCCTGGGGACCCTTGTTCTTTGTTGATTGGCTTGCCATCATCTAGGTAGGAGGTAACTTCTCAGATGGTCGAATACCCTCAAACATAGCTATCCCTTCATCTTCCTCCACAAGGCTCATATATGTGCGGTACTAAGCGAGATCATGCGGCACTTGATACGAAGTTTTTATTTCTGATACAACAGGTCTTACCAAGAATGTATCGACCAACCATATACGCTTATAAGCTCCTGTAACCAATCGCTATGCAATCCCATCGAGGGGACCTTTAAACAACTCTTTAACACAACGATTTCTAGGCAAATTTATTGATATCAAACTCGATGAGCTTTGCCGGCTATACTTGGTTGAGACGGGTAGAAAGCATTTTAGTAGTGACATGGTACGCGTGAGATAAGTGAGGCTAGGATGCTGGTTTGACATAGCCACTTTTGTGGCTTTGTAGATCTATTATTCAGCCAATCTCCTCCAAATCCACAATCGTTTCAGCTAGCCACTGCCGGCCACCCCCTTCTAGTTATTTTTGTTCGACTCAACTTCATTTTATTCCCATAGAAATGGTTCCTAATCATAGGTTGGATTAATATACATGGAAGCATAGGAATTGGTCTTACTCTACATACAAGCACGAAAGCAAGGCCCCTCATAATGTTTACTTTGCACATCTTACAAGCGCTAATTTTGCGGCGACTGATTGTAGTGTAAGTGATAACTAATCAGTAGAATTTTAACCTATCTCCTTAGCCTCGCAGGTTTTAATGCGCGAGCTCGGTAGGAAGGATTTCACTAGATACGCTAGCGTCGGGCACGGAAATAATATTTCCTGGTTTCCCCCGGATGACCCGAACATATCCACAGGTGAACCATTAAGGCTTATTTAGTGTGTGGCGTGTACAGTAATGATTAGACAAGCTTCGTAGAATTGTCGCATTATGTGGACGCCTTTGGGGAAATTGGCATGGGTAACCTGCAGTCTCCTGAGACAAACCTCTCAAATGTAGACGAGAAGAATACATCATCGATGTACTTTGGGTATTCAGTTACCAACACTAAGAAATCGCGTTGCTTGAGCACTCGCAGTAATAAGGACGATCTCCGAGAGGTAAGACTAGAGCTCGTAGGATTCGAACCTATACGCGATGAACTACACTACGAACTAGCTGATCCTTCTGATGCTTGTTTTCGCAATTGGTTAAGGTAACAGGGTAGCCTGCAAGGACCACTAGTTTAGTAACGCCGTTAGTAAGTCCACGTTAAAATAAGCTTTCTTTGTCTGGAGTAAGCATCCTTATTCCGGTAGCGAGTCCCCGGAACTTCGCGTCCTCGGAACCGCTAAGCCTGATTCATATTGGCAAATGTTCACTTCCTCTTCTGGTGTTCTGTCTTCTCCTATCTACATCATCATCTATAGCATAACTAAAAATAGAGAGGCATGGGATTCGGAGTTAGGCGTAGACGTGTTTAGAGGTATTGATCTACTTGTAGAGTAACCATCAAGGCAACAACGATGAAGCTTGTATAAAACCACCAGTTGTCCCTCTTCTACATCGAACTATTCTCATCAGGAGTCACGTTCTTTTCTACTTCTGTTTTCTTTTCACTGGCTACGAGTTGCCTTTGATACTCGTATTTGCTGTTCTTCTTCCCTGCCATTTCTTTCCGGGCGTTTTCATTAGAATTGATACACCTTCTGCCTAGGAACTTGTTTTAGTACTATAGCAATGAAGTCCTTTTCATATCTTGCGCTACTCAGCGCCCTAGCGCCATTCACGGAAGCTACGTAAGTTACGAAGTTTTAGATTTACCATCTTGAGAAACTGACGAAATTGTATAGTGATCTGGCTCCAAACGGTCCCGACGTACTCATCTCTCGTGTAGAAGAGCAGGTTCAATTCCCCCAAACTGGCCCAACACTCCCTGTACACGAGCCCCGAGCCAAAGAATATGAGTACATCGTTATAGGCTCAGGCGCAGGAGGGTCACCTGTTGCTGCCAATCTTGCCCGCGCCGGTCACAGCGTCCTGCTAGTTGATGCGGGTGGCGATTATGGTCACCTACGACAAGTAGAGTCCCCTGCTTTGGCGAACCCAGCCTCTGAAAGGAATGAAGTGACCTGGGGCTTCTTCGTCCGCCATTATGCCAATGAGACCATAGCCCTGAAGGACCGAAAACTCGCATGGTCGACACCCGACAACCAATACTACAGTAAGTTGCATGTAAAGTCTATTCAGAGCAATCACTAAATTGTCTATTACAGGTGGTCAAAACCCGCCTGAGGGTTCTACCATGCTTGGAAACTTCTATCCGCGATATGGTGGTCTAGGTGGCTGCACAGAGCACAATGCACTAGTCGGCCTGCTTCCTACTAAGAACGACTTGGGGTATATTGCCAATATTACCGGAGATTCATCTTGGGAGCTTTCCAACATGCGAAAATTCTACGAGAAACTCGAGAACGCCCAGTACCCTAACACGTAAGTAGATTCAGGACCCTTAGGCTTCAGATTCTATACAGTTTCGGGAGAGCCATTTGCAATCCTTAGGTGCTGCCCACGATGACGATTGCTGACCAGCGCTGTTACAGTGACAGGGCTACACATGGATACGACGGATACGTCAACCTTAACATTAACCCCGAGGGCATTGCGGCACAGGATATAAAGCTCATGTCTTCTATTATCGGTGCCGCTCGGGGTTTTGGGGTTTCGACTGAAGCTGTTGATGCTCTTGCTGAGGCTCTCAATCAGACTATAGTCAAAGCAATCAAGGAGGGAATCGATCCATATAATGAGTTATTGCCTTTGAACTTGACCACGGTAGGCAATCATTTATTCTTTTCCATCAATCTACAAAACAAAGCAAAGCTAATCTCCAATATCACAGGCAATTACCGATGCTTATGCCAATGTAGTTACTCATGATGCCAACTCTGCTGCTCCTGATCGCGACACTGCCAAGATGTTCGCGCGTCTACCTGAGACTATGGATAACGTCAACTACCGACGCTCATCGCCGCGTGATTACGTGTACAAAACAGCCACAGCAAAGAACGCCGACGGATCGAAGAAGTACCGTCTCGACGTTGCGTTACACACCTTGGTTACCAAGGTTACCTTTGCTAACAAGACTTGCGGCAAGCCCAGAGCCAATGGTATCGAATATCTTTTCGGAGAGTCTCTTTACCGAGCCGACCCCCGTGCAACCAATGCCGATACAGGCAAGCCTGGATCTGTCAGGGCCACCAAGGAAGTCATTGTCGCTGGTGGTGCCTTCAACTCGCCTCAGATTTTGAAACTGTCCGGTGTTGGGCCCAAGGAAGAGTGAGTCCTAATCCCCCCTTGCACTATTTCTTATATCACTCCTCCCACCATTCAAGTCTTGACTTACTTATCACTTGATCCCCTACTTCTATACTCCTACGCGAACTTCAAAACTGCTATCATCACTATACGAGTCCTCGCCGCTAACTCATTCAAAAGGCTTAAGAAGTTTGGCATTCCCGTTGTTGTCGATCTTCCGGGTGTCGGTACCAACCTCCAGGATCGTCTAGAAGTCAGTGTGAACGCACAGTTCCCTACCAACTTCACCCGCATTCTCGACTGTGCTTTCCTTGCCGTTGACAACGACCCATGCTGGACTCGATACGCCGACCCTGCCAACAAGGGAGCCGCGAAGGGTGCATATGCTTCGAGTGGTAACTACTTCGGTGCCTTCTGGACCTCGCCCTATTCCGAAGACGGAGAGCAAGATCTGTGGATCGGTGGATTCCCCGGAACCTTCAATGGATTCTTCCCTGGGTACTCTTCCAACGCCGCCACGCCTACCTACAAGAACTACTGGTCTTGGCTTATCCTCAAGGCGCACACCAGGAACCGAGCTGGCACAGTGAGTGAGACGTGATACTCGGGGTGGCGCAAAAACTAACCTTGGTAACTTTAGGTTCAATTGCAATCCGCTAACCCTCGCGATGTGCCTCTTATCACCTTCCACAGCTTGTACGAAGGTCTGTCCAAGGAAGAAGCAGACAAGGAGGTGGGCGCTCTCGTTGAAGGCATCCACATGGCTCAGAGCTTCTATGCCAACACACCCGATGTTGATGGTCTACCCGTCCAATGGTGGCCTCCTGCGAACTACACCAGCGATGAACAGCTTAAGGAGTGGATCACGGAAGAGGCTTGGGGACATCACGCTTCGTAAGTCCACGATACTTTCTATTCCATTTAATTCATGATCCCAAGCTGACTCGAAGTTTCACAGGTGCTCTAACCCTATCGGAGCCGATAACGATCCCATGGCTGTCCTTGACGGTAACTTCCGAGTCCGTGGCACTGACGGACTGCGTGTCGTTGATGCCTCAGTTTTCCCCAAGATTCCGGGTACCTTCATTGCGCTCCCCATCTTGATGATTGCCGAGAAGGCCTCTGCCGTCATCCTCGGCGGTAAATAGGGACCACCCAGAAAGGAATATAAAGAGTGGGAGGTACTGTAAGTGGGATAGGCAGACGGGGATGATGAAGGCTCAATGTTCGAGAGACTTCATAATAGTCTTGCCCCCCGAGGAAACTGCTCACAGATGAATTTGCAACGTCAATTTCATCACCGTATATACACTTCATTACTTCAATTCTTTGTATTATGTTAGGGACATTATAGAACAGAATATATTTTACTCTTATACCTTTGATATCCCACTTATAGGCAGGTTGCAGGTTAATTTGAGGTTTCAGTACTGACAATCAACTACCTAGTGGCTCTAGTATCATTGAGCTTCACGGCCTTACATTAATATCATTATAAATATGTTCTAGTGTATTCGAGGTATATAGCGTAAAGAACAGATAAATATTTATTAGCCGTAAAATACTCAGTGTCCCATCCTAGTCCCCAAACATGGTCTTTTCCATGATAAATCGGCGTACTCTTATCTCCGACTCTTTGTAGGCGGCGTAGCAGTGTAGACAGAATAAGCATTATTCTTACCGGCTTACTCGCTCACAGCGATTGTTTCATCCTACGACGCCGCAGACTAGGTTATACATAGCCCTACAAGTATGAGAACGGGTCCCTTGAGATCTCATTGCCTAATTAAGGCAGCGCGCCTAACCGATGACAACCCTGAGAGGTAATCCCGGCCAATACTCCCCGGCTTACCCACATCGGTCCTGTTGTGGATAAGCAGCCCAAGATCTTCACTCTAGCGCCACCTACGTAATATCTTACTGCTCCTCGCTCAGCGCAGCGCATAAGCAATTTCAGCTCCCTGGATCTTTTGGTTTTGTGCAGATTCAAGCCATTAAGGGCCTCAAACGCCTCTAACACTGCATTGATTAGGTTCCGCACAGGTATCCCCTGCGCGATAAACATTTTAGGAAGCGTCCTACGTCTATAAGCGACAGCTTTCATCGTCGCCGCAGGCGAACATGTCTGGCTTATTAGCGTCTATACTTAGATTAAGCATCTAACGCACCAGTACCCTACCCTAGTTCTAGACAAACTATAGTCAGCGTTAAGAACGTACTTGACGGTTTCCGATCGGTTTCTGGTTACACCCGTCAATGCTAGCGCCCTGCTTGAGCAGGAACTTCAGTATAGTTCCGTCCATTAGTGTGGTACTACAATTGGGCTTGAGTCACAACGCGGTGTTAGCCACGAAGGGTGTAGTTAGCAAGTTTAGGAGCTCCCCGTGTTGTTTACTTTCACTACCGCTTTCATTCTAGATAATCATATTAGAGAATTCAATCAGGCGAATCTTCAAGTGTTAGAAAAGCCCCAATAAGCGTGAGGTAGTATGTAGAGGTCCGTTTTCCACATGAAGAGCGGCTATAGAGTATAAAAGAGACCTCATTCTTGAATCTGGGAATGACCCATTTTGGGAAATAGTTATTATGCTAACCTTTTCCCTAAGCGCACCGCTCTAAGTCTCATAAGTCTACTCGTCGTAACTACGATAGACATATCCTAGTCGTCGGGTTAGCATTGCTTCTTCAATGCTATCCGAAGTCCACCTTGGATCGCGTCACATTCTTATTCGTTTGTTGTAATTTGGATAAGAGCAGCAGAAGCTTTGAGAGACCTCTCGTCCAAGCGTTGACACTTATATCAACTAAGATACTCTCGATTAGCTTTAAGCGTAATGGGCTGAGAATGGGATCAGTAAGTCAAACTATTTAATTCACTGAGCAACTCACTAGTTATTCCGTAACTTGTGAAGACGATACCTAATCCATGTCGAGGCTTATTAGTTCCGCTTTCCTCGATGTGAGGCTGTAGTAGAGCCAATGCACTGATAATAAATGAGAATACTAGCAGTTACATTTCACGACAGATATAAGGGAAGATTTCTCATCACCCGTAGGTGTATATCGCCCTAGACAATTAGACCTAGATCTAGGTCGAGCTCTAATCGAAGATACACTCAGTAGCTAAAGCGTTTGTAAGCTAGAAGAGTGTGATATAGTACTCCAAGTATTTCCTGACATATTTAGAGTAATTTCCATTAGGTAAGTTGCGAGTCAATAGCAGATGTTTTACAACATCTCTAGTAACAGGAAATCGTATATTCAACTGGATTGGATGTTATTCCGGCCGTGATAAGTTGTGCCGCGTCCCTAATCTAGACGCGTGCCCGCCGATCGGCAGATCAAATGGCCTAAATACAGGAGATCAATTTCATCTTGACAAACATGCAGCTCCTTATGTATACCAGACAGTTCCTGGAATATCAATCGTGCGAATGGCCAAGCCGGTAGATTGACCATGCTATACACACGGCGCCGGAAGAAGAAATCGCTATTTAGCCAACAGGCAAACCCTATCCTAGCCCCTATTGTATTGGTTCTTTTTAGATTACCATTTTAAGGCAGTCAACTGAATTATGAGCCATCGATACTGCCATCTCATTACCATGGATTCGTATGAACAGCATTTAAGGGGTTTATACTCCAGATCGCCATCTTGTTCACCTCGCCCCAAGAGTCTGTCCCCGCAAAAACCACCAAAATGAAGACCGCGAATATCGTATCAGCACTTCTCCTCGCAGGAGTTTCATCTGCGCAAACTCCGACGGGATTCACCCCGGTCGTTACCGAGAAGCTGGAAGTGACATTCGGGACCAAGAATGTCGAGACAGGCGGCCAACCGCTAACCAAGGCGGATACGGCCCGGCAGCCTACTATCGGTATTTCGGGGCCTGCGAACGGAACATATATCTGGATGTTGATTGGCAAGTTACCATTCACGGCTTAGGCGGCCTATTGGCACGAGAGGGCGCTAACATTGCTGAGACAGATATCGATGCGTACATACCCCGCGCCCTTCTCAGCGCAAGCTCTCAACTGACGTGACCATAACTATCGTAGATCAACCAACTTCGCAAACCCTGGTGCTGGACAGCCAGCGACCTATCTCCATACCGTTCTTCGCGACTTCAAGGCTAGCGGTGCGGCGTCTGCTGATGGCATTACGACTTTAAAAACAACTGCAAACGGTAAGATGCTGACGGTTCCAAAGAGCACCGTCACTCACTCCAGAGCCGGGCTAATTGCCATCACGACAGGACCCGTTGGATGGTTCGCCCCCCAACCTCCGGCACAGAACCCGCCTCACCCACATCGCTACACGAACTTGCTCTGGGAGCAGCCCGCCAACTGGCAGATCCCCAGTGCCGCGAATACGATGTTGCAAAACCAGAAACTCGGATTTAACGTGCCGAATTTCATCACTGCTGCTGGGCTGGGTAATCCTATCGCCGCCAACTACTTTAATGTCACCGGTTGAGGGACTGGAGAGTTATTCAAGAACCCTACTGAGTGGTTACTTTGGGGGTACTCATACGTATATATTGCGCCTAATTGGCATTGACTTATTAGGAGATAAGGCACCGTATAACTATGCTGTTGAGCTGAAAGAAAGTCCTGGTTCATTCGTGAAATAGCCGCGAATGTTTCAACAATGTGCTCCTCCACTGCGATTTTCGAAACAATTTATAATCCTTAAGTAGCATCGTAGGCCCCCTCTCTCATTATGTGTCCTCGTCCCCTTACTCGTAGTTTAAGGTTCACTTCATCATACCGTTCCTTTCCCACCTCTAGTCTCTCGTTATCACTGTGGCAAAAGCTATGAAGGTGCGAGAGACTCAATGCCTAAGTTGATAGGCTGACAAGAGGGGTTTTGAGGCGTGGCGCCTTCGTATCCCAACACCCATGCAAGAGAGCGATACCAATACCCTCCAGTCCACTGATAACAAATATGGAAATTCGAGACATTCTTTGGGGGCTCCGCGACAGGAGCTGTGGAATTCCAATGCGTGTCATCGGCCAGATAGCCTATGTAGAAAAAGCCGGTGTCAAAATCCAGCGAGATGGGCGTTCCGTAACTCGTACCAGGTGGAATGAGTGCCGAAGCCACCTTCAATCAAGAGTCAGCATCCGTGTTTGGAGAGTAGAGATCCGGACCTAGCGATAACCAAGGCACTGTTCGTTCACACGGCCTTGGCAAGGAGGAACAGAACTAAGCTTCAATCATACTCACATTACTGCCCCAATTTGGTTCTAGGCGCAAGAATGAGGGAACTCTCACAGCAGTTCCACCCTCACCCTCATAGGAGAAAACGTAGCTTATGCTCCCTGGGTAGGTATAGGTGCCATCATACGTGTAGTTGTAGTAGAACTCATAAACGGGGCCAGCAACGGCTCCCGACCCTGCCGTGTAGCAGAGGCCTTCAGTAGCTGCGCCAGCATGACAGGCCCACGCATAACCTGAAGATTCAGTCAGCACTCTTAATGGCTAGAGCACTTGCTTGGTGTGATATTAGTGGTAAAAATCAGTAATGTACCTACCGTCAATACCAGAGTCCGTCTTGCCTGTAATGCGAAGTGCGAAAGGTCCGATAACATTGATAATGGCGGCCGCTTGCGTAGCCAGAGCCGCAGCTGCGGCTACACCCAATGAGATCCTCATGATTGAATAATCTAGCGATATTGCTTGAAGAGATTATAAGAGGGGGCTCTGCTCACATCGGACTCAAGCGCACTTATATGTGTTCTGCTCACCTGTTTAGATCTCTATGTCCTACCTCAATCGTGAGATCATGCGATAATGTAGTCTAATGCAGTGTACCGGAGCTATCTAATAAGAGCACGAATAGGAGTGGATTCGCGTTTGAGTGACGAGGGTTGTAGCTTTAGGAAGTGTGAGAAGGTCCGCGATTGCGCGTCTGCATCCTCGGACCTCACAGATGGCCGTTCATCTCATCTTTGTCGAGAAGTTCGTGCTGCATTACACAGCAAGAATTTCGTGCTTTCTGTGTGATGGTATTCGGGGGCACGGCTTCTCGATGGATCAATAGCTGCGTGAGCTTGATCGTAAACCTATTTCACTGGTAGCACAATGAGAAATTAGGATAGTACTTGATACTGTATCCTCGATAGCCATGTTGTCATCTCACCCTCTATATGGTAATCTGAAAAACACGTTATTCCCACCTAGACTGGAATAGAATGTCTAGGATAAATACCAGGGTCGAAAGTAGTGTGTGGGAAAGTATCCAAGTGTGTATGAGTGCGATAGACAAATAGATGGCAACGAGGGCGGGCTATTCTCACTCGCGGATGAGTATGTTGATAAAGGCTCGGTGAACACTCGGTGATTTAAGGGCCAAGAAATCCAAATTGAAAGTAGTGAGTTATCTTGAATTCTGCGATGGAGTGAATCCCTACTGCAGGAACCAGGCTTGGGCGGATTGGGTGATGCAAATACGATAGTACGGTCGTACGCTGTGCGACGCACCACTCTACTCTGTATACAGAAGTCCAAAGGTCAGAATCTAGTGTGGCTCTCACCGGGAAAACAACGATTTCGAAAGGCGTCGTTTGTAACCCACGAGGGGTGGTAGGAGAAGCTAATGCGAAATAAACATATCGTAGTTCCGGATTAAGCACTCTTAAACAATCAGAATGGTAGACGGATAGCCTCAGTCCCTTCGGAACAATAGTAGGTGATATTATGGGGTCGCCATGATACATATAGGCAATGATGGCACCTGTTGCTTGAGGAGACGAAAGTGAAGTCCTCTCGAATTATATGCAGGCCTCGGCTAAGGTGTTAATGTGCGAGGCCGAGACTGTCATCTTGGGAACTGAACGGGCGAATCAGAAATATACTTCACTTCTTCATTGGCTGCATGAGTAACCCATTATCTAGTCAGAATCATCCTTCATGTCCCATAGCCGTTGCCCAAACGCCTTTCACTATGCAATTCCAGCTAGTAGCTTTAGGTCTACTCCTGAGATGCTACCAAAAACTCCCCTAAAATCCAAGAGAGGACCCCATAATAAGCAAACCCTTAGATGATGCATTTCAACGACTGTTTACTAAGAGAGGTTGATTCCATGGGTTTCTTTGCACGTTGATAGACCGACGCCAGACTCGCTCCTCCTATCAGCGGGCGAGACCGTCGCTATTCTTGCCAAGCGTACTATTGAGGCTCTCGTCATCGTCTTGTGCGTGTTTTATAGCATCGATATCCTCGTCATCGCTCATCAAGCCCTCAAGCTCAAATTCCTGCGCGTCACGAACCGGGACGTTGCCACCTAACCGGGGTCCGAGGCGTTCGGCGTCGGAGTCTTTATTGGGGATATTTTGGCTAGCATTGCGGTCGTAGACACTGAGAAGCATTAGGGTAAAGAGGAAAAGAAGGGAGGCCAGCGAAAAGAGTATGAGAATATAGGCGATGTGATCCATTCCAGAATTTGCGACGAGTTCCATTTGCTCTTCGGTGGCGCCCATAAACATGAAGCCAGAAGCAAACAACAGCTGTCGCGATGAAGTTAGCCAAGATAACCAAGATGGGAGTAGGCGCACTCACAAAAACAGGAATGTATTGGAAGCTGTTGGTCTCCCTGCCATCCGCAGACAAGGTCGCACGATCTCGAAGGACGAAGGAGATCTCGATGATGCGCGTTGCGCCGGCCGCCATCAACGTGTATCCGTACACCTTGTGAACCTCGGCACTAACATGGGCGTGTTGAGGGTGGCCGCCAAAGGCCCAGCCTGTAATCAAGATGATGAATCCAGGAATAACGTTTCGCTGGGGGCGACCGTCGCGATCCCGACTGAGCCATATTCCCACCAATCCAGCGCACCACCAGATTATGCCCATCGTGGTATGTTGCCAATCATTCTCAACCCACGCAGTACCCCAGCGATGCTCGGTGAAGGTGTTGACTATACCCCAAGCGGTGATGACGGCACTGTCAAAGAACTCTTGAGATCGGCCGGTGCGCTTGAGCCAGAGCTGTCCGACAAGTAGAAGGATTGTCAACAGAATGCCGTAGGCGATGAAGGCACTTCCCATGATGAAATGCGCGAGGCACTGGCCAACATGTTCGCCCTGGCAAAAGCCCAGAGCGGTGATGCCGCCGAAAAGCATTTGTGTCCAGGCAAATACAGGCAATGCTTTGCCCAAGATTCCGTGCCCGAATTTGACGACGCGCCGGATCTTGCCATAAATGCCTCTTTCGATATGCAATTTAAGGTAGATACCGAAGATGACTTGCGCGAATAGCATGAAGGATATCGGCGTAGCGAATTTCGAGTGGACGTTGTCGTGACGGAATTCGCGGCCCCCATGCATATGGCCGAGGGCGTATCCGAGTATGGCGAGCGCGGTGCCGGCGGCTTGTAAGGGGACATGCCAGCGGGATTTGACAATCTACTCGCGGGTACCTATCGCATTAGGGTCAAGCTTTCGAGGAGGGGAAGCTTGTGAGGTTTCTTACGCCGAGCACCATGCCTAGAGGGAAGATGACGCCCCAGGCGGCCATCTGGACGAAGATGTGTATCCATAGCGTTGTGTCCTAGGTCAGAATGGTCAGATACCGTGCCACCCGAGAATAACTTGTTCGAGGAAGTACACGTACGATGGGATCGAGAGAGATGGCCTTCCCATCTTCGATATGCGACGAGTCGTGATCGTGTCCTTGAGCCATTGGCAAGGCGGCAGAAAGCAGAAGAAATGTATATAGGGAGAAAGAAGAAGTCGGAGCCATGGCGACTCGCGTTGAAAAAGTAGCCAGCATGATGCGACGTTGGGGGCTGTTTCAGGTGCACGTCATTCGAGAGTTATGGCACCAGCAGAGGCCAGGATTAGAGGAGCTCGACCCCGGACAAGCGTGTTGCGAAATTGTCTATCGCAAGGGAGCAGTAACGTATAGTAGTATATAGGTAGTCTGTTCTTGTCATCCGATATGGGGCATTTGAGGGTTAGGCACAGCTGAGCAAGCAACTCTCAAAGCTGTACATCAAAATAAAGAAGCTGAGATGCGCCTGGGCGACTCTCGATGATGGATCGTGAGAAGGGAAAGAGGGAAGGACGGCATGGACGGATAAGAGAGGCCTTTAGTGTCCGCAGACACCAACTACTAGCTATACCTACACTAGTGTAGAGCCCAGGTACCTTGGTAATAGTAAGTAAGTAGGTTGGCTGGGTAGTAACCGAGCTATCCGTCGTTTTAGCGTGCATCGGGTAGTACCTGGTAGTCTTCAGTACTTACCCACCTTGGCCTAGGTACCTTTAGCCGATCTCCCACCAGGATATCGAGTTGATCCCTTCCAAGGTTCATAAGGCGTATAAGGAATTACGTGATTGGCTACACGATTTGCCGTACACGTAGGTAGAGTCCAGTCCATCAAGGCCATTACTCGCCCTCACATATTGCGACTAACGATGGGAGAGCAGCTGTTTACGCTCTCTAAGCCGTTTCAGAATAATAGAAGACCAACAGTTTACATGTCGTGTGAAAGGAATGAGCTCTGCGACTTATATGCATTCAAGGCGCTGCGTATTGGGTCCCCCACGAGCTTCATTACATCCAACTTCCTTCGATGCCTATTCCCTAGTGTTGAGCACAAAGGCCCTCGCCAGTACTGTGGCACACAGAACAGACGCAATGTGGTCTCCGATTTCATTGCTAACCTCGATTGCGTGTTCCATGGCCCTTGCTCTAGGCGCCGCAAATTTAGAGGGCAGCATTCTTTCGCCGGGCACCACACTAAATAGCACCTATAACTACAACCTTTGAACAAGGTTGGTAGACCCCTTTGGTGTAGAATGTTGCTGTTGTTATTCTCCTTTAACAAGGCGTGAATTGAAATCACCCGGAGAATGAGTGGCTCGGCACTCATACCAACGGAGACGTAAGAAAGACCGGAGAACGGATGTTACTCTCCGCCATAAAGCGTGATTGAACCCCGCCAAATAGCATCAATAGCTAGCATCAAGCTCCTAACCGCCTCGCCAAGACTTCGACTCATTAACACCTCGGCCTCGTTAATGTTCAAAATGATTGGGAAGAATCTCGTTTCAAGGATACAGTCGCGGAGTTCTTACCCACGACAGGAGGATGTTAAGAGAACCCACGTTCTGATCGTCACCCTTGGCCTCCTGTTCATCTGGCTTCTGCTAACAACATTTGGTGTCAATAAGCCAAGTCTCACTGTGAAAGACATCCAGAAATGTGCGATTGATAAGCTCCATGCTGACCTTTCGTTCTTGGATTCAGCGAAGCCCATTGATACAGATGAATTCCTTGAGCGAAGAGACCGACTTGCTCGAGCTTTGGTGGCTTCTAATGCCGACGCCTTCGTTCTAGAGCCAGGATACACTTCGCAGTATGCAGACCAGTTCAGTTCTTACTAATATTACTCGCTTACAATAGTCAACATCTAGATATTATGGGAACATATCACAGACGGATTGGGAACCATGGGAGCCCGAAGAGCGACCATTCCTGATGCTCATACTACCAGAGTTCTCGCCATCGGGGGGNCATATCAGCGAAGACGGCATTTCTAGCACCACATTTCGAAGAAGGCCGTGTACGAATGCTTGGAATTCCGTCGCGGGAAGATGAACTAGACATTGTCGTCTGGGAAGAACATTGGAACCCGTATGCTACTTTACTTGAATCACACATTTTCGCCAATTTCAATAGTACTAAAAGGAGATGGGCACCGAGACTCGTGATAGACGAGGAGATTCGCGATTTCATTTCCCGCGGCCTAGCGAGCGCGGGCTTCGAAACAGTAGGTTTAACCCCGGAAGTTGAGCTCGTTCGCCAGCTCAAGAGTCCGGCCGAGGTGGATATACTCCGCGCCGTTAATACGGGCACCGTGGCGGCTCTACGGGCAACACGGCCGTGCCTAATCCCGGGTCTAATCGAAAACGAGGTCCAATACATACTCAACCAAGTGCTACTCTCTATTAGATTCACACCATTTTTTAACATAGTGCTATTTGAAGAGGACGGCGCACTGCCACATGGTGGTTTCATCGTAGGTACAAAGAAGGCAACAGAAGACACGATGATTGTCATCGACGTTGGGTGCGTGTTGGACGTGTATTCGCGCTCTTCTATTTAGATGCTGACTTTCTGAAGAGCCCACTATCTTGGATACTCCTCCGATATCTGCCGCAGCTTCTTTATTGACCCTGCACAGCGAGACGCTGCCAGCTCATTCTTCGGTTGGCCCCGGTTACTAGGACACGTTATTCCTACAAATATCCGAGACATTTCGCATCTCGGTCTCCGCGAAGAGAAGCTAAAAGTCTGGGACACTGTTCTCGCAGCCCAATCAGCCGCCGCGGCTGTCTTAAAGCCTAATAATACTGCCGCAGATGTCGATATAGCTGCTCGATCCGTTATCGAGGATGCTGGGTATGGCGAACGCTTCACACACCGCCTGGGCCATGGGATCGGGATTAAGGGTACGCTGTGTTACATTCAATTAGCTGTATTACCTATTCTTTCGTGTATTCCGTTAACTGTAACATCTGCAGCACATGAGTCACCCTATCTTAATAAATGGAACAGACGAGTGCGGCTTCGGCCAGGAATGATATTCACCAACGAGCCTGGGATATATATAGAAGGAAAGTTTGGTGTTCGCCATGAAGATGTCTACTTGGTCAAGCAGGATGAGGAAGCCGAGTTGCTCACCGGTCGCAGGGCCACCGGCCCGTATGACCCCTAAGACAATGGTACGCCTCCATTAACTAGTCGCTGCAATAATCCTACCTTGACTGCATCGGCTTTCCAGCGGGCAGCTGTATCACAAGAGATCACAGTGCCGAACCCACTAGGAGCTTGATACCACCGTAAACCGGCGAGTTTTTTCGAGTTACTCAACCAAACGAGCTCGCGACTTGGTAAAATGCGCATGCAGCCAATCTTATTTTATCTTCTTCCAATTGACTACGCGAGACGTAACCAAATAACTCGTTGAACGATGTAAATGTATTTAACTATGTGTCTCGATGAAATCCTCCACATCCGAGAAGAAATCGACGCAACCTACGCCAAGTCCGGAGAGGTTCTCCTCTCGCAAGCGCCGTTTCTCCCGATCTCCCGAATGGCTGCTTGGCCGGCAAGGGCAGCAGTGGAATAGTACAAGGGGGCCCTGCGAGCCTTTTATCGAGCTTCCCCGGCCCAGACCCAAACCGTGCTATCCAATTGTTCTTGTTGTGGACCTTCCATATTTAACCTAGCTCCGCAAGCTGTTGTGGGCGCTGATCGTGATCAACGCCATCACCCTGGATACTGGTATCATACCCAACTCATGCAGCTTACAGTCTACACTACTACAATACCATTGTCGATATCGTATTAGTGCGTAGCTGCACCTGCCTGATGCGATCGAATCCCGCTTTGCTATCGAGCTGCAAATCTGTCTGTCCTAATCCTAGTCCCCTCTCGTGTTTTTCTTGAATAATATCTCAGGGTCTGTGGCTTGAATATGTGCCTCTCTCCCGCTCCTGTTTCTTAACTGTCATTCTTATCCGGGAGAGTATCTGTGCTAACCATCAGTATCGTGAAAATGGTTGGATATAGCCGGGTTCTGAGCTTGGTCGCCCTTGCTTCAGTGGCTCAAGCGCTACAAAGGTCATCGCTGCCTATCAGCGAGCTCAAGAAACAGGTATGAGACATCATCCCCAATAATACTATGCGGACGGTCAATGAAGCTCACATGCTGGTGAATAGATCCGAGGTGTTGACAAGCTAAGCGCTCGAGACGACGACCTCGCAGCGCTCTACCCCGAGTACAATCTCTCGACGCCCATCGATCACTTCCATAATGACTCCCTCTACGAGCCACACTCTGACGACAAGTTCAATCTGCGTTACTGGTTCGATGCTCAGTACTATAAGCCCGGTGGTCCTGTAATTGTGTTGGCCGGTGGTGAGACCGACGGAGCTGGCCGACTGCCGTTCTTGCAAAAGGGAATTGTGTACCAGCTTGCAAAGGCGACAAACGGGCTGGGTGTCATCTTAGAGCACCGGTACTACGGCTCGAGTATTCCGACCAAGGACCTCAGCACGGAGAACCTCCGCTTCTTGACCACTGATCAAGCTCTCGCGGACACCGCTTATTTCGCCAATAATGTCAAATTCGCCGGCCTAGAGGAGGTAGACTTCAGTCCTAAGAAGACGCCTTGGATCGCGTACGGTGGCTCGTATGCGGGCGCGTTCGTCGCCCTTCTGCGAAAATTGTACCCTGATGATTACTGGGGCGCAATATCGTCTTCGGGCGTGCCGGAGGCCATCTGGGACTACTACAAGTACTTCGAGGCCGCCGCCGTCTATGGCCCACCCGCTTGCGTTGAGAACACCCAGAAGATCACGGACATCATCGACAAGATCCTCATCGGAAAGAAAGGCAGCGAGTACGTCGGTCAGCTCAAGAGTGTATTCGGACTCCCCAACGTCACCCATGATGGCGATTTCGCGAGCGTCATTAATGGCGGTATCTATGGTCTGCAGAGTTTGAACTGGGACCCCACGCAAAGCTCTAATGGGTTCTTCGATTACTGTGACATTGTTTCGTCGGACGCGCTGAAGTACCCTAAGACGGAACCGTTGAGGGATTCAGTCAATGAGCTTATTACGGTAGCTGGGTATGGCGACGAAGTCGATGCCCTATCAAACCACGTGCTTAATTACGTCGGCTACTACTCTCGCCAGGCTACGAGCTGTAGGAACCAAGATCAAGACGAATGCTTCGGCACGTATGATGCTGAGTTTTATAGCCAAGACAGTATCACTCAATCATGGCGTCTATGGCCCTACCAATACTGCACACAGTAAGCGACCCAGCCCCGGAGTGAAACGTAGATTCTAACATGCATAGATGGGGTTACCTTCAGACAGGAAGCGGGGTTCCGGATGACGAACTGCCCCTGATTTCGCGCACTATCGATCTAGAGTATTCCTCGGTGATCTGTCGCGAGGCGTTCAACATCACCGAGCCAGCGGACGTTGATGCCATCAACAAGTATGGTGGTTTCGATCTGAGTTACCCTCGCCTTGCCTGGGTTGATGGCGAATGGGACCCGTGGCGTGCAGCAGGTGTACACGCCATTGGCCTCCCCCTTCGCGAGTCCACCACCTCGGAGCCTTTTATCCTGATCGACAAGGCTGTCCACCACTGGGATGAGAACGGCCTATTCCCGAATGAGACGACTCCCGAGCTTCCCCCGGCTCCCGTCGTCGA
Source organism: Xylaria multiplex (assembly GCA_011057905.1). NCBI lineage: Eukaryota > Fungi > Ascomycota > Sordariomycetes > Xylariales > Xylariaceae > Xylaria > Xylaria multiplex. Next base: position 57,402 of record WUBL01000019.1, on the reverse strand, counting down.
TGCCCAGAAGCAGGAAGCCATCTTTGTCAAGGAGTGGGTGAAAGAGTTTCAGAGAAAACACAGCTACTGTAATAAAGATAAATAAGTCAGCCTAGGTTGTAGTGAGTTACTGATAGCATTTGTAGATATCGTAAACAAGCCAGACGAGCTCTAAGATGGAGAGTATATTAGGTTCGATTAATGATTAAACACTAATCGGTTGAGTTATCAACGGGTTTTATTACTGTATTAACCATATCCTTCGCTGAAGTGTCTTCATATTTAGCGTTTCATATAATCTAGCGTCCAGTTGTGCTCTGATGTATTCAGCCCTATTCTTGGAAGTACCCCTCATGCCATGTGTTAAAATAACTTCAGCTCTGCCGGTACTACCAGCAAAGCCTGTATTTCAACACCATGTTAGGCTATATTCTGACATTAGAGCTTCGACGCTGGGGCTGTCTGCAGCCCAAAGACAATAGCTCGGTTCAATTCTAAGCCGACCCCGGCCTGAGCTCCGTCCAAGTCGGACCCCTGACCCGTCTCCAAACCTCTGCTCGCGAAAAAACGCCGACACATTTCTCGTACCACTAGGCCGTCGCTGCTCTTCACATCTAGCAAGAAAAGAATGGCCATCAAAATCTCTGCAAGTTTCCAGAGAATCCCCCTCGCATTCTGTAACAAGTCCTCTTGTGTGTTCGTCTCCAATTGTGCTTTCAGAGCCCCCCACTGTTGCACGATAGATGCGCTTTTCTGATCCCTTTGATCGCTTGTTATGATCAAATTGAGCGCTTTGATACTATCGGATCCTCCTCTAGGGTGTTTCAGAGCCCGGATGAGATCGGTGGCTAGGACGTCAGTTGTACCCTCCCAGATATTGAGCACACATGCGTCTCTAAATAGCCTCGCGACGTTCATGTATTCGGACTCGGTGTTCTCCAGATACCCAACGCCGCCGAGGGATTCCATACATGCATATATGAGACGGATAGCTTCCTTGGTAACATATGCTTTCAGCAATGGTGTGACCACCCTGAGAAGCGGCGTGACATATTCGGGAGAGGGAGTGATAGCTGCGATAGAGGGCGCGGGTGTTCGAGCGGAAGTCGGATGCTCTTCTAACCCTAACAAATAACTACTGTAAAGTGTGAGAAGCATCATGGCATGGTGCTCTACGGTCATGTCGGCAAGTGTGCGCATATGTAGTGTACTGTCGACAAGCTTCATCCGCCCCCCACGACCAGCACCAACCTCACGTACCTCGGCAAACGCCCGCGCAATCGTCAACCCGCGGCTAACGTGTCCAAGCGCACTTATAGCCGATCGAATTCGCGTAATCGTCAAGATTGTTGAAATTTCCTTGATTCCATGTCCTTCTTCTCCAATAAGCCACCCTCTCATACCCTGAAGCTGAAGCTCGGCGGTCGGCAGCGGCTTGGTGCCCATCTTGTTTTTCAATCTTGAAATAGTGACACCGTTGAGTTCTGTGCCACCTGTAGCCCCCGTGGCTGAGGCCACAAGGGATGGATTGTATCGCCTCATTGGAGCGTAGAAGGCCGAGAGGCCTTTCGGGGTTTGGGCGAGCAGTATAGTCATGTTACTATCCGTTGCACTCGAGAACCACTTAAATCCATCTATACTCCAAGGGCCGAGAGGAATACCCCCTCGAGATTCACGGAGAGGAGCGTCGTTTGGAAGAGGCGAGTATGTTGCGATGGTCTCAGACCGTGATACGTCGCTACCACCTATACGTTCTGTCATCCACTGTCCGCTAGTCCAAGCCTTGGTCGGATCTCGGGACACGAGGCGGTCGAAGGCATTTTGGAAAACCATTTGCTGCTCAGGATTAAGCTTCGAATTGTGTAAATGATGCTGTAGGACCCGGGCAGCACCGTCTGCCATCGCACCCGGGCATCCTACGTTTGCGGACGAAGATTCGAATATGAGTTGACGGAGGTATTGCACGACCCGAGTGTATTGGTCCAATCCTACCTCATAACCCTGACTGACAAAACTACCTAGACTCAATATACTGGACAGCTAGAGAGTATGTTAAGATAAGATGGTATACATACCCCTTTTCGACGCTGAAACCCTGTAAGTTTTTCCAACCCTCTGTTAGAACCAACCTCGAGCTCACAGGCTGGCCAAAGGCATTTCTACCGCCACCTGTGACATACGGCTGGTTCTTCTCGGCATCTGTGACCCAGTCAAGAACACGCTCGTGTAAAACCTCGTCTCCCAGACGGCTTATTTCCGGTGCGACGGTTTGGGCGATATCCGTAGGTAAGAATACTATGACTCTAGCTCAGTATTTCTAACAGGGTATATCTCGAGAGCTGTGCTTACTTACATTGGAACACGCGTTTTATACTCGGATCATGGGTAAACTGATTCTTCAGCGTCGGGAGACGCTGGAAGAAGCCTGTATTAGCACTTGCTGGCTCCATATTGATAACGAAAGATCTCACATCTGCATCTCCGGAAACTAACGAGGGCACGGGCCGGCGCCCTTCTTTTATGAACTTGCCGTACTAAAGCTCTATTCCACAATTTTCCCGCGTCATCACCCCGGTAATAGTTCTTTGTCTATAGAGCACTTGATAATCTAGATGAAATGCCGAGGTGCCCCACGCCGTCGCCAGTGACACATGTTCGATCGTAGTGTGAGGCAGGTACACGAAAAGCAAACGCTGACTTTCCATTTCGGGACAAGCAAAGCTGCGATGAGGAACCATGATCCAACTATGGTCAAGCTACCCGTTGCCTAATCGGGAAAGACTCGTCTTAAGAGGCGACTCAGCGCGGAAATTTTCCGCTCTCCTCGAACATATTGTCCTTTTCTATAGCATACCTTATGGAGGTTGGAACAAGGGAGTGGTGTAGTCATCACACACTGATCCCGCGCATAGTGTCCAATCTCTTCGCATGAACAGCCATATATACGGAATAATATTAAGAACTACCCCTCATTATGTACCTAGGTTATAAGAACCAATAGCAACAAGCGCCTTACTCTGGGGAGGACTCAAAGTTCGTCTTGTCACTGGTCTCATTAAGATCTATTCATGGTTGGGGTCACAGTGTGACCGAGGGTTAACGGCTCCTTGGCTATGAAGGGCGCTAAGAGCGGCAAAGATTTGCCCATATATGTTTCCCCATCTCGCCCTCTGTATTCCTTGGGTATATAATATGTGTTGGCCTCAGAATACGAATTCGAGTAGCCCAGTCTTCCGATATCGAAAGGTACATGCACTAGCACCTAGGGGCCGAATTTAATTTACATCGGCCCAAGTCTCTCGACCTCTCGTTCGATCAGCTTAATATTTATGTAGTCCCTAGTTTCTAGACGTATATGAAGGATTATCGAGCTACTTACTGGGCTAAATTCTCACTGAAATCCGCCTGTCGATTCTAAGCCCACACGTGAGTGCGCCGGGGGGGGTATCAGATCTTAGATATGGAGTGTGTTTAATACTTGTTATTATGCAAAGAGCCTAATACTATATGTAATTAAGCCAATCACTTCTATTTATAGGACACCTCTGTTCTCAATGGCGTAATAGTAGTCAATGCGATAGCCCTAGTAATGGCTATATGATAAAGGAAAAGATAAATGCAGGCTGGTTACCAAGTGAACGCCGGCAACTAACCTGCCGTAATGCTGTGTAGACAGCGTTTGAGTGAGTTGCCTACTCTGGGCAGACGTTATTATATAATGATGCATTAAGGTAATATGAGTTGGTTTCTGGCGAAAGGCGTCCCTTTTTTCATGAAGTGACGTTAGGATTCAGGAGGCATTACACTAGAAAGTATTTGCTAGTGTAATGGTTAAGGGAACCCTTATATGATTGTAACAGTGTTCATCACCGTGAAACCGAGCCACCAGAGGTCGATTCCCCAGGTAGCTTTCGTCTGTTTGTTTATCATGTGCGAGGGTGACAATGTTCTCTTCATTGGTTTCGCTTAAAATGAAATCAGGGCACTCATGACGGTTGATATTCAAACAATATGCTACACTAAACCTTCGAACTCGGGTCATTGGGAATACCACCAAGATGAACTATTAATTAAACCGTAGAAAATCCTTATCGCCTTGGTATTGATTGAGCTGATCAAGGTGAGCCATGAATTATAAACAATCAAGCTGAGATTAACACAAGAGATATTGTAAGCGGCCCTCCGTCAGTCAACCGAAGGGCTACAGAGCCATATGCTTTGTTCTGATACGGAGAACCTCGGAACTGTTGCGTAGATTAACAAGTTGAACCATAATCGGAACTATTTGAAAGGATGTATCGGCGGAACTTGTGTGAATTATGGGACTGTTGTGTCCTACGATTTAGGAGAGCAGCTGGTGGAAAGTACCGAAGTCACCTACAGCGGAATTCTGCGCGACGTGCATCCACATAGGGGCTTGGCAATAATGTCCATGACACCGCATAGACTGAACCATGTCAAGCTGGCCCGTGGACCTCGGAACTCTGGATCTTGGTAATATTGACGGGTTCAAATTGCATGCCAATGTCGTGGGTTTGAAGAGTGAACACTTGTCAGTCTGATTAGTGATGCAAAGTGTCGTATAAAGACCAACAATGTACCATATCTATTAAACAACATTTACTATCTTAGTACCATCTATATACAACGCCCCATGAGCTATTCCTACAAACGGGTCTTGGCCTTAACACCTGTATCGGGGCATCAACTGTTGTGACTTAGCCGCAGATCAAGATATTGCCCAAGGACAGAATCAGTGCTTTCGTTCCTAGAGTGTTTTCCGAATCCGGAATGCTTTCTCAGCCCCGGATCCGCCGTTTCATGTTCGACTTTCCAGAATTTATCCTCGGCTCCGTCTGTGTAACCAAGGCTTTCGGTCGGGCGAAAGTGAAATTCTCTACTAAGCCTCTCTTCTGCGATAACACCCAGCCCGGCGCCATCGCGGTTGGACGAAGCTGTAGCTGTGCTAGAACGTGAAAGCGATGCTGACCGGTGGTGCATGTGCTGTCTTTCCTGGGCTTCCCTCTCTTCCTGTACTTCTCTCTCCATGAGCTCACGCAGAATTCCGCGACCTTCTTCCCGGTCCTCTTCGCTCGTAATCTGTAGCCCCCAAGCTTTGAGAAACATCGCCTCGCCTCGATAATGCCGGTGCAGCCAGAATCTCTCCTTTGGTGTAAGTTTGGGCTCCGCTCCGGACTGTTGCGCGTCTGCCTGCTCCTGATACTCGATTGGGGGGCTCCTATCGTTAACACGGTCGCCGGAGCGAGACCGCCCTCTTCTATGTAATTGATCACGCGCTTTTCCTTGGCCGGCTAGCTTCGTTCCTGAGATCGGTGGTAGAGGTACATTAGGCGGAGCACTAGTGAGTGGTGGTAAAATCTGAGAATCCTGGATTATCATTACAGGTTTTGGAGAACTCTTCGTCTCCCTTTGGGGTTCCTGAATTTGGGGTTCGTGCGGCGATGGGTCCCTCCATCCCACCGCCCTCGGGACTTCGGCATTTGATTGGGTTCGCCGGAGTTGGATTTCCTTCGCCCTTAGAGGCGCGTCGTATCCAACCGCGCGCTTTGCTGATTGGGGCGCGTAGCGTGATGCCTGGGATAAGGACGTCGACCTTTTGGGAAATTGAGCGGATCGGGATGGGTTCGTTTCGGGATCTACGGGAGAAGAGATCGGGGAGCGCAATGGCGAGACGCTTGAAGAAGGACTATTGCGGGTCGCATTACTCGATGAACTGGGTGATAATGGAGAAAGCATCCCCTCTTCGGCATTGGTCGTGTTGGTTTTAAGATAGGGATAGGCCGTTTGCACGACCAGATTCCGTGATTGGTTGTTGCCTTTCTCCTCTTGCAGAGGCAGCGGCTTCAACTCGGGGAACCATTGCGTTATGGGTCTATCGGTATCGAAATCGGAGGCATCGTGTGTTCCCTTTGGGCTATCATCTGGGCTGGCAATGGCAATACCTATTCCAGGCGGGTTCGGCGGTGGCGGGTTAAAGGCCCATTGCGTTAGAGGCCGTTCCACTGGCTTGGATCGATCAGGCGCGGGAAGGTCTAACACTTCAAAAGCGGTTCCCACGCGCGCACCACCGAGGTGAATGATCTCTGGCTCTGTAACGCGTTTCGAGTTATTATTGGGACTGGCTCAATTGACCGCGCGTTAGTCGACACTAGGAATAGCATTGGGTTGGAGGGGGAAAGGATTGGTGCGTACTTGAAGCTCGTTCTACTTGAGTTCCATCTCACCCAATTTAAAGCCCTCTGACTTGGCTCTCTCACGAGTGGCATTCTGAACTGAAGTTTTGCTGGGATTAAGTCACCCTTTGCAAACGCCCCGACGAGACCGGGCACTACAGCGTCATTTATACGGTCCAAAAGAATGACGATATTAGCAGGAGTGAACAGTGAAAGAAAAGTATTCAGGAGGCTGACAATCGCTCTGCTCAAGAATATTTCTAACCCATAAATGTACAAAGGAAACCCACTCGACATGTGTAATGTCTTTAGTATCCCTGTCGAGCCATGAATCTCAAACCCAAGCTATCGCCTAATTAGCGATAGCTCGGCGGAACAAGTTCAAATTAGTGGAATAAGCCACCGCGTCCGAGTCCCTGGGTTCAATTTCCGAGCCCGCCAACAGGAACAAGTTTAAGCCCGATAAAGATCTGTTGTGTCTCATCTTCTACGCCGACCAGATCCGATAAATACAATATTGTGCACTAGAATATAGCTTCATGCAGTGCTGCACAGGATCTTTCATCGTCCCTTATGTATATGTATAAGTTTCTTCATGGATAGTGCTTATCGTGGTCCCGCAAATACGAGGTCTGAGATGGGGAGTGTAAGCCACAGCTACGCTCTATACACTGCCTACCCATCCGACATGAATAAATGTCACATTTACGAGTCAGAGGTAGCTGCTGTTCGTGTCGCCTTCATAACCATTGAGGCGACAACTTGACTCAGTCTGTGCTAATCAGCCTACTATGGCTTGTACATATGATATATCTGGTGGCAAAGCTTAGCCCTGTACGCTAAGGATATGTCAGAGGAGGGTGGCGAACCACTACCGAGTAGTGTATCGAAGCTAGCTCGTCAGACTTGTCAGAGTGGCACGAGAATGGAGTGGAGACTCGGCTCCGCGGGGAAATTTGGTTTTCCTAAACCCCTTGCAGAAAGGTACTACCAGGTACCCTCCATCATGATAGGTGGCTAAATATTTCCTCACCTCTTCTACAATACATCGTCAACATCCCCAATCGCAAAACCACCTAAGTACATAGCTAATCCTAAGCAGATTTTGGTCCTCCTTTTACATTTTACTCCGGCGAGCAACAGGACAACATTAGGGATTTCCACGACGTTAATTCGCCCAGCTTGATGCGTGCCACAGAGGATTATGTAGGAACCAGGATTCCTATCACAACTAGCTTGACCCCGAAGCGGGGGGTTCGACCGGAACGATAAAATAAAAGCAGAATTGTTTCACATTAAAAAGAGTTGCTACCATGTAGTAATTGGCTACCAGTCACACGTGTGAATTAATATTTAGGCTAGCCTATAACAAAGAGAGCCACACGATCGGAACATACCATGCAAGTGGTAGTGTAGTGTAACCACCATACTGTTTTTCCGATTGATACACTATATGCACCTTTCGGTGGCCGATTGGTTCTCCGGCTCTCGCGTGGCCTTCTCGACCTATAGCATTAGAGGCTGCACCGCCTTTTCTCAGTAGTTCTGTGATACGCCTTTTTTNAACAAGGGGTTTTCTTCCTGAATAATGTATCTCGAGCAGCTGGTGTTGCGCTATTAGTGACCACACGTTATCCCTGTATCACATATTCTCAACTTGTATAGATATCGAAGTAGATGTTTTCGGGGGTATTATGAATCGAGTATGGTATACCTAGGTAAGTTTTCAGAAAGCAACGCTATTCTTCAACTAGCTACATAGTAAGTCCTTAACCAGGTACCCGCCCTGAGCCTAGCTGCGGCCTGCGGCCCGGGTCCCAGCATTCCCTTATGGTCGTACAACCGCAAACGCCACCCGCAACCTCGTACGACGCTCCCGGACGATGAGTCTTCTCAAAACTCGTCAGGCTGGAGCTGTACGTTCCTACGCCACTACCACCCTCCACTCTATCCCATCAACGGTACTAACGTTGCTTTCATTAGATGCGAGTCAACTATCGCGTACCTCGCCGCAAATGAGCTAACAGCAACAGCAACTTCCCCTAGGGTAGAGTTGAATCTAGAGCTAGATGAGTTTGTCGCTGCTACCGTCGAGATGTATAAGGGCCTGCTGAGGAAAAATTGGACGAGTATCGTGCGGTTACAGAAAAAGGCATGGACGGATTACCGAATGCGTATCGGTTCAGAAGAGATGCCAGTTCGAACATGATTCGAACTAGGGCGTCGTGAGCAGCATTTTCGGATCTGTTATTAATGTCCTTCTTAAAGGAGTCTTCTGGCGCGCCCGTTACGTTGGGATACCAGTTGTAAATTGGCATGATATTCTGGCGAAACTCGCTAGTAACAAGAATACGCCCTGGTACGCCAGCATCATGCACCGTGAGGTCTTGCGCTCAAGTTCCAGTGGCCTAACAGCCCCAGAGCAGCGAAGCCGCTGACATCTTAACAGCTCAGCCCGGCCCAAAGATGAAAGGCAGCCCTATTTTGCTGGGCCGGAGTATAGTCGAATTATTAATATAACCAAAAACTTGTAGAAGCTCAGCAGCGTCATCAGGTACGTTAAAGGTAATGATGTGTCCCGAGATGTTGATATCGGCAACACCGGGCCCGAGCCGGTTAGCTCGGATCCAATTACAATAATAGGGAAGTAAATACGGGGTAAGAACAAGGAGTTGAGAAGACGCGTGTCCGAGCTCGGGAGGATGGTCAAGCCAATGTACTCGAACTACAAGTCCCCCGAGAGCAACGTAATGAGACTCGACGACTGCAACAAGTTCGGGCATATAAATAGGATGATAAGCGAGTCGACAACTCCGAAGACGGAGCTGAACGTAGATAACGACTCGATCATGAACAACGTAATCATGTCCACCTCACAGTTCTTGATTTGGCTGCTATGCGTGTACGTTATCATGATCTCTACGAGTTGCACCCCGCATCTCCGCTAGAATCTACTTACTAGCGTATGCGGGTGGAAAGAGATGTTGTGCAGATCTTGGTGATAAAGATATGGTAGGGGTGACTTAGATCCGAGACCAACTAAGGCCGTTTAGATTGTCATTCTACTGAGAGGTTCCGGAGCCTAGGCGTTGTGGATGTAGTGACTATGAGGAGATAACTTGAAGGGCCGTTTTGTTGATTGGATAAGTGAGTCTAGGCTGAAAACTTGAATAACGAAAGCTGAGGCGACAGGCAGTCAGATACCGGTGCGTAGGCATAGAACTAAGATACACTAGGCGAGACAGTTCTAGATTAGGCCCACGACGGACATAGCTATTTCGCATGGTGATGCGAAACCCGTCCAGATACTTTTGGTCAAATCGGGCCTCTGATGTTGAGGGATGAACGCGTAGCTGCCTACCGTGCGCGGAAATACCTAATTGTCTTCTATTTAAACCTGGGGCATCGTCACCACCGAAATTGAAGGTATGGAGACTTCATTGCCCCTATTAGCTAGAAGGGAGTCGGAGGCCACCAGTACGTCCTGTTGGTGGTTAACTGTTTTTCTCTGCATTTTATCTCTGAGCCCGTGGTTGGGCAAGGGTGGCAATCGGTAAGCGTGGGAAAACCGATTGGTATCTATCTTTGGTTTCCTAGATGAGTGGTCGGATGTTGGGGACTTAGCTGCGTAAATGGGTCAACCTCGGTGAGCTACGAGGGTGACCACTGGAAGTGCCTCGGTTACAATGGAGGATGGACTGAGAATGGTGATCGAAAAACGGGGGCAGGTGACTGAGACCGTTAAGAATAACTACAAGAGCGTTAGCATTCCGTTACCTAATCTCTATCGTCAGGGGACTTGATGTAGAAATATATTGAGCCAAGCCGAGATACCACAATTAGCGTACATCGCAGGCAGGGAGGTCGACAGGACCCTAGGATAGAGAGATTCTCAAAGTTGCAACCTCGATGGCGAAGATCGCTTAAGGTCGATATAGTGATATCTGATGTGTCGCTAAGGGTTATAAACGAGGAGGAAACTGCTGAATAAACTACTGATTTCGTAGAGGAACCGCTCCTAGCTCCTACTTTCAGAAAAGACACTTGAACCCCAACCTTGTATCAAATAGGTTGTAGGCTCAACCCCTATAACCGGTCCTTCCTTCTGCCGTTTCCTCTCGAGAAGCTTTACAACCTTGCCATCGCTCCTCTGGGAGACTCTTCCTCTTTTGACCCTAACACCTCTTCATCTATTCTCTCTGCAACCCCGGACTGGTTGATCTGCATTCTTTATTCTCATACTTCCCCCCAAGTTGCTCTATCTAAGCCTTCTTTATACCTTCCGACATATACCTATTCGGCTTCATTCTCGACGATCTAGGAAGATGGATGCGAGGACCCAAGCACTTCAGGCGCTTATCGACAAGTTGCCTCAGGACGATGACGAGGAAGTACATAACTTACGCGCAGCGTTGCAGGCCGCATGTGTGCGACTCCCAGCCGTCTCGGTTCGTCCGATTGTCTTGATTGATGGCGATAATCCGGCGGAAATCCAGTTCGGGGACATGTCCGTGGCAGGCGCCATCGTCATCATGAGAGAAGAAAGAGAACTTCGGCGCCCTATCTATTTCGAGGGGAGTTTTACATATGAGCACGTTATCCTACCCGAGTGGCCCCAACTTCCTCACGTCATAGCTGCTGCGGCTAATCTTCATCGATACACATTCAATCTCGGAAACCATGATATTGAGATTAATCGAACTGGTCTCGCATGACCAACTAGTACCAGAGATCACTGAGAGGAGATGAGATCCGACTTATGAGAGTCGCTATGCTCGACGTTCTAGAAGCAATAGTTGACTCTTTGGGCCTTCCTGGTGAATTTCGACCGGCGATTGAGCAAGAGATCCTATACTACGATCCAATATCCACGCCGTTTATATCGACATTTACGCCGTTTATATTAACGTTTATGCCGTTTATCTACGCCGTTTATATTAACATTTATGTTGTTTATCTATGCCGTTTATATCAACATTTATGCCGTCTATATCGACATTTACGCTGTACTTTAAATGGGACTTGGCCCCGAATATGTCGATAGGGAAGCAATTCCGTAAGCGCGGGATGATTTTCCACATCTTCCAGTAGTTGTGGTTACCACTCGAAGGCATTACGTCTGACTCCATGAACTGGCGGTATGGGTTGGCTTCGAATGCGGCTTGGAATGTCCCTTGATTATACGCCCCGGGAGTCTGATTTAATGTGCTCCATCGAGCAACTGAATAACTCAGTGCGCTCTCCGCAACCAACAATGCCACGCCGGGAGAGACGTTCCTCGAGTATGCCGTTCAGACCGCCGACCTAACAAGGCTTATTCGAGCATGCGATCAGACCGGAGATCTCGGCTATCCCAACCTAAGCACAGTAGAGCAGCGTGCTGCATTTATGGCTCACGGCCGGACAAAACAGGATCCGCTACAGCACAAGAACCGGGACGAGCTCAACTCTCTGCGAATCCCACTGCTAGAGGGAGAGGAACGTTTTAAGGCAAGATATATCCTTATCCAACACCTTAAACCGGCCCCCGATGAGATCTCTCAGGACAGAGAGCCTGACTTAGACTTCCCGATGGGCGACTATGGTGACGATGATAACGATGACAATGACGTCGACTATGGTAATTTCAACGAGTCCGACTAGAGTGAGCCTAGTGATATCGCTCATGGGTTTGGACTCAGCCAGGATGGTTCGGAATCAATGTTCGGGTCCCTGGTGTTAGTACAGGAGAGGGCTACTCTGGACTACTCTAGAGCCAACCATACCCGCAGCGGCATGTGTTGCAAAGCTCCCTGGTACCGATACCTTGGAATGAAGAGGACGACAGTATATACCCAGTTCTAAATTTCAGAGACGCCCTCGCCAACACGCCTTTGCCGCTCATGTCACTGCGCCAACCACTTAACCTACCCGAAGCTTCTCTAGCTTCTACGAAGCATCCAGCGTCGGTTGTAGCGACCGGCAGTGATCTTACCAAAAATCTCAAGAAAGATACGGCCCGAGGGCTTTTCGACCTCACATTTATTGGGAATCTGTAGCCACAACCAAATATACAGATCTGTCTGCGGCGCCTTGGACTAGCCAATGTCTTGACTTGTGAAGTCTGTAGGTCTCGTAATATGTAGTCTACATGTCTCCGTAACTGTCACATGGCTAAGAGTGCTAATGCTGCTAAGACCGTACTATACCTAATGAGGTCACCTTCAAACAGGAGTTATAGGGAGAATTGGATATGAAGCCATCGTGAAGTCTCAGATTGAGACAGAACTTCCGGAGCCAAGGCTTCCGATACAGCGTATAGACCTTAGATGAATGGAATCATGGTAAGGTTAAATGGACATAAATACTCCCTGGCTTCTAGATTGATTCCAGGACATCGAATATGACCTCAGTTCTAAGCTGCCAATCATTATGTTCAATGCATGGACACTAGGTTATTGCCGGTCGGTGATATGCTCGAATCTAGAGTGATGAACACTTGGGGACATTATGTACAGCTATATTTGGCTGTGCACATCAGGACGGCAATGTATTAAGATGGTACTCAGAGACAAGGAGTATTGGCTGGAGGACTCGGAGTCTGTAGGGCTGACATTCTGAGGGCTCATTCTGGTGTAAAACCTGACATTCATAGGCACCCGATGTTCCAAGGGCCTATACTAGCAGGTACTTAGGTCTTGACATTCTGAGGGCTACACTATGTACCTAAGGGTATTGAACTAAGGCCTTATTTGCTGTGAGGGCTTATGCCAGCAGGTACTTAGATCTTGACATTCTGAGGGCTCATTTTGCCGTAAAAACTGACATTCTGAGGGGCAGACTAAGTACCTAAGGGTACTAAGACCTTATTTTCCTGTGCAGGGAGGGCTATATAAATGGTACCTGGGGTCCCAACATTCTGAGGGCTCATTTTGCTGTAAAAAGGGCTCATAGTAAGTACCTAGGGCTAAGGGGCTTATTATGCTGTGCGGACTGACATTCTGAATACCTTCTACCCAGTGCCCTAACATGCGAATTGTTCCCATGTCTAATGCGTGACCACCCTTATATATCACTTCTATCACAGAATAGAGGGCAAGCTTTGATTGACAGTATCAGGTCTCTGGGCATATACCTGCGTTGTCCTAGTCTTAGCGAAGGGCATGTATAACCTGACGTCAGATTCCCGGGCATGTAATCGCCTTCTCCCGGCCTTGGCGGAGTCTCGGGCTCCCAGTATGATCCCCGCATCCTGGCAACTCCCGGGCGTGTAGTCCCGATAGAGTGTACATGTAGGCCTTGCATATCGGACAACCGGGTCTATGATTACCTGCATTCTCTAGCAAAGGGCGTGTAGAACATTGGACACATAGGGCATATAGTTACCTGGATCCTCTTAGTCCTAGCAAGCATAGATCTTAGAAAAACGCGGTGCAATCCTAGTCTCGGCAAGGTTCGGCTGTAGGTCTTAGACTAACCCATCCGACTCCCAGGGCATGTAATCATTTCTGCTTCGTTGTCACATGGCCAAGACCCGACTAGGCATAAGGGGCTCCTACGCACCTTGAAGCTATCACGAGTCACAGACTTGTATGTAGGTATACCAATAAGACATGAAGACATAACGGGGTCGTATGAGGCCTAATGAGCATAACTAGGCCATGAGATTCCCAGACCGAGGAACTCTGGAATCATGGACCTTGAGACCCCCTAGTCAATTACTCGTATGAAGCCTAGGATTCACCTGCGCTCTCCCAGTCCCGGCATGTTTGCGTGTAAGTCACAGAGTGACGTCCGACTCCCAGTGCATATAATCCCCTGCGTTCTCCTAGTCCCAGTAACTGCGTATACGTCTTGACTTGACATCGAACTCCCAGGGCATGTAATCACCTCTTGCAGAGATGTTAAGAGCGATTTGCTATTCCAATAGCAATCTCTAGATACTTAAATGATCTCGAATCTAAGTTCTAAGGGTGTAACTAGTAAGAAAGCCACCTAATAAGGGATCACTCGGTCCATTGTTTAGCCGATCCCATGTAACAAGGGCTCATGAGAGGACTTGGAATATGTATTCGAATTGAAATAATTATACTAGAGCTTAGAGATTCCTATAACTATTCGGAATCCTCTAGAAATTGGCCTCGGAATTCCTAGTCTATATATACACAAAGGAGTCGGCAGTTAGCGACGGTAGTTGCCGACCTGCCATGCCTATTCTGGACACTATTACATCCAGCTGTGTCTCGGGTCGAGGTAAAGGGTATCGGATCAAGGTGAGTAACTTCGGAACGAGGTGAGGGCAGGTGAGGCCGAAGTCGAATACCGAGATATCAGATGTTTCCTACACGGATCAGAGACCATGGAGGCTAGTGTCTATCCATGTGACACTCGAAGGCTCCAAAATGAAACACATATAACGCTAGGACGTCGTAAAAGTAAGGTTGACGCCGTCTATCATACATTCGTAGGGTCGGCTAAATAACAGACCGGTCATTTTGCTGTAAAACTGACATTCTGAAGGCCATACTATGTACCTAAGGGTCATTTAGGTATGCAGAATTCTAAGGGTACTTAAGTCCTAACATTCTGAGGGGTTATTCTGGTGTAAAAAGTGACATTCTGAGGGCTATGCTATGTACCTAAGGACACTGAGGGCAGACATATGTAATTCTAAGGGGTCAGGTATGCAGAATTCTAAGGGTACTTAAGTCCTAACATTCTGAGGGGTCATTTTGCTGTAAAAACTGACATTCTGAGGGCCATGCTATGTACCTAGGTGCCATACTGTTGAGGGTACTTAGGTCCTGACATTCTGAGGGCTGGTTTTGCTGTAAAACCCGACATTCTGAGGGCCATACTATGTACCTAGAATTTTAGGGTACTTGACATTCTGAGTGACATTAGGGCCTGCATACTATGGGCAGCCAGATTTCGCTGCGCAGGATGACATTCTAAGGGCCTACATACAGGCTTGTAATATGGGCAGATGCTGATTTAGGGCAAAGTACTATATGACCCCTTAGAATATTATCCCCTAGAATGTCATCCTGCACAGCAGAGCCTGCCCATCAAAATGTTAATTCACTATACGACCTAACCTTTAGACTGCTTGTATCTCAAAGGCGCAATTAATCCCATGGGAACAGACGCGATCACACAAGATGAGAAGAATGTAGTTGTGATCATATGTCCTAATTAAAGCTCCTAGCACCTGATCTATTGTCCTCGGTGTTTTTGCACTCTAAGAATCTGCAGAAGGATGGACAAACAGTAGTCATTGAACATGTATGAGTAGGCGATATATGGGCTTAAATGGTAAGGACTAGGAGAACATAGGTGATTATATACCCTAGGGATCCGAAGTCATTCTATGCTGCTAAATCGCTGTGAGACTTACATGGCTTACATACTTGGCCGAGAGTAGGAGATCGCGGGTTATTTCACGCCCTGGGGGTCTGATGTCAAATAGCTGCGAGGCTAATGAAACCTTCACCGAGGCTACTCTCCATGGGCTACCGACAAGCGAATTAAACACCTCACTTATCGACTACGTTGTGCAGGTCAGGGATAGCTTCGCTCCAAGAAGAGTAATTTATATCACAGGGGCAGAGTTAGAAACGGAGTTTACCTGTCGGTCAAGGGTATCGGTCTCCACAGGCTTAATCACCCGCTTTCTTGGTCTTGACGAAGTCTGTATCTAAGTCTCGCAGACTTGACGTTGAATTCCCAGGGTATATGGTGTAATCACCCGCGTTATCTAAGTCTCGGCAAAGGTTCGCATGTCTTAGAGTGACTTGACATCGGATTCCCAAGGCATTTCGAGCTACCTCTTTGCCGATAGTCTATAGCTGCTCGTGCGCAATGAGTAAATCTAGCCAATCTAAGTCCTAGGAATAGGAGGTAGATGATTACACGCACTGGGAGTTCGATGCCAAATCGCCGCAAGACCGACGCGCAGGCCTCTCTAGGAAACAGGTAGTTACACGCCTAAGAATCTAACTTCAGGTCAAAGAACTATACGCTCTTCGGTAGATTTAGGAGAAAGCAGGTGATTACACGCCCTGGGAGTCTGGTGTCAAATCGCGTTGAGGCCTACACGTAGACTTTGCTAGAACCAGGACACGGGTGATAGTAGCAAACCTTTGCTGGGATTAAGAGAACGCGGGTGATTACATCACATAGCCTGGGAATCCGACGTCACGTTACTTTAAGACAGAGCGAGATCATATTAGACGGCATAGGAGTGCGATGTTAGGTGACTCTAGGATCTATATGTCTTTCACCCTACTCGTCTACTTGCACCGCACGGCCGGGTAAGTTGGCTACATAATTCTGGATGCGTGCAGGGGTCTTCGTCGGCCGTTCTACCGTCGTGTTCTTGTTCTTCTCGAAGTTTTTGCTGGCCTCGCCGATAGGTCGCCTGACGCTACCGCGTGGCGTTTTACCTGAAGGGTAATTGTCGCCGGCGGCGTCGGCGTCGGCGTCGTCGTCGTCTGAGGAATCTCTCTAGCGGCGGTGTGATGAGGTCTGGCCCTCTATTGTCTAATCTCGAGTAAGTATTGCGTCAAAGGAAAAGGGATCGGTCTGATTGGTACTGAACGGGTTATGACGGGGAGGATTGGCATATACTGACAGTTAAGAGGGCGAGGTATCAGATAACAGGTGATAGTTGTATTCGAGATGATAACCGCTAAGGAGTCGAGTAATATGTAAGCTTTCGCACAAGTTATCTTAAGTGACTAATGAAATATCGAGGAAACGCAGGTCTATTCCTTTGCTAGCGTTTAGTCGCCCTGGTAGGCAATAAGATAGCATGGTTGGCGATATTAGTAGTGACCGCAGGGCCCAAGCTAGGCCTATATACACCAAAGGTGTATATACCTATACAACTCCCACCCACACTCCGGACGAGGTTCTTGCCTTTTCAAGCTTTGGTTGAAGACTACCCCTCAATATTAGCCCGTCCTTAGGAGTTCCTACCCCAGTGTTACATCTGCCCTCTGGATGTTCTTCAACTTGACCTTAACTTCAACTTCAATCGCAACCGCAACCGCAACCACAACAACCTCAATCTCAACCTCAATCCCAGTCTCAACCTCAATCTCAACAGTAACAGCAACCGCAACAATCTCAACTTCAACCCCAACCCCAACCTCAATCGTCATGTCGGAGAACACGATGAACTACGAGGGTCAGGAGACGGCGGAACCAATCGGTTCTCCGATCGACCTGAGTACTATGAGTGTAGAGGATAGGATCAACGCCATGGAACGTGGCGAGATCATCATTCGCGGCGCGAGAACGTTCCGCGTTCTAAAACCGGACGCGGTTGAAGTACCGCATTTTCGCGGACAGCCAGTGGGAATGATCAATAAGCGCGACCCATTGAATAGCGACAATATCATGTCGTACAAGGCGACCACGGGCGCCTACGCCCAAACCGACTCCTCGATTGAGGCGGGCCACAAGTTTGTGGACATGTTCCACGCAGTCACACAGCCTAAGCCCGGCTATAAGACCATCTATACCGCACGACTTGTGCCAAACTCCATCCTCGAAAGACAGGAGAAGATGGCTGCCGACCTCAACCCCGGCGACTCGAGTGGTGTCAACCCCCGCCGTGCCCCCGGCGCGCGTACCACACGAACTGACCGAGGCGGTCATTATCGTGGCGGGCGAGGCGGTCGTGGTCGCCGAAACAATCGGCGTGGCAGTGGCCGCCGCCAGCCGGCCGGCCCAACAACCGCTGACCCTCCAACACACTTGGAGTCGCAGTGGGAGAGGCTCGATAGGGAGATGGATGAATACTTTGCGTCCAATCCTNACCCTAACTGAGGGTGATCCTATCGAGATAGACGAATTCGCGATGACCAATTAGTCTCTCCTCTCTTTTCCTCTCTCTCTCACTCTCCCTCTTCTCTCCCCTAGTCCCCGGCCCCCCTTCACCAGTCTTCCTCACTTTGACGAATGATCGGGGCGATCTTCGTCTTGTTGTTGCTAGACTGTTTCCGACGAATGATCGAGGCGATCTTCGTTTTTACCTTTTACTTTCTCTCCTCCCCCTCTCTCCTTTCCTTGTGCCACCCTTGAAAGACAGGCGAAGATGGTTGCGTCAACCCTCACTGTCATGCCTCCTGCGCTCGTACTACACGAACTGACCGAGGCGGTCATCGTGGTGAGCGAGGCGGTCTGGTCGCCAAAACAATCGCTGTGGCAGTTCATCTCTCTTCTCTCTCCCATCTCCCGTCTCCTCCCATCAGTCTTTCCACTTTGATGAATGATCGAGGTGATCTTCGTCTTGCCGTTGCTAGACTGTTTTCACTCTGACGAATGATCAAGCGATCTTNCGTTTTNACTAGATTTTTTTCTCTTTTTCCCACTTTGACGAATGATCAGGGCGATCTTCGTTTTTATCTTTGACTCTTTGACGAATGATCAGTGCGATCTTCATATGCTAGAGCTCCGTCCAGGGGCAGTTCTAATAGACTACATTTCGTCTTGTGAATAGGCCTCATAGTGACATGGCTTGTGGACAATGCTTAGAATGTGACTTCAAATTCAATCTCGTATCAAATGGGCCTTTATGGTGCTCACTACATGAGCGTCTAATTAATATTTAGAGGAGCTATTTTGCTATGATATCGGCAGACATTCTAAGGGGTCATTGCTGTGCATTGAAATATTCTGAGGCCTGATTTTGCCGAGCAGGATAACATTATGACGGCCTATATAAATAATAGGGGCTGACATTCTGAGGTCATTCTGGTGTGAGAAGTGACATTCTGAGGGTCATACTACTAATGTACCCAAGGGCACCGAGGGCAGACATACATAAATTCATTTAGGTGTGCAGAATTCTAAGGTACTTAGGTCCTGACATTCTGAGGGGTTGTTTTGGTGTAAAAACTGACATTCTGAGGGCTACACTATGTACCTAGGATTCAGAAAGGCCATACGTCAAGGGTACTTAGGTCCTAACATTCTGAGGGCTCATTTTGCTGTAAAAAGCGACATTCTGAGGGCTACACTATGTACCTAGGATTTGGAGGGGCCATACCTCTATTGAGGGTCCTGGCATTCTGTGTAAAAACTGGCATTCTGAGGGCTGCACTATGTACTGTCGAAGGTACTTAGATCCTGACATTCTGAGGGCTCATTTTGCTGTGAAAAGCGACATTCTGAGGGCTGCACTATGTACCTAAGACTGAGGGGCCATATTGTTAAGGGTACTTAGATCCTGACATTCTGAGGGCTCATTTTGCTGTGAAAACTGACATTCTGAGGGCTATGCTATGTACCTAGGATTCTACTATAGGCTTACATTTTGTAGAGGGCCCCTCAGAATGTTAGCCCTCAGAATGTCACCAAAATGACCCTTCAGAATGCCGTGAATAGTATAAAAATGTCATTCTGCACATCTAGCCTTTGTCTACACACTAGGATAAGCTATAGATAACTTGCAACCTCTAGCCTCTCGCCCTCATATTACGAATATTCCTTCAGTCTACAATAGATACTATTGCGTCCCTTGTTCCTCGCGTTAGCAATCTGGAAACACTTATCTTTATGTATGAAGCACTTATCGTCCTTGATAAGCGCCTCGGGAATATCGAAACAGTGGTCAGCAATCTGCCGAAAGCAATACCAGGTGCCTGCTGGCGCTTCACTAGTAAAATCCGCCAGGGCATCTGACAAGTCGCCGTCGGAGGCCCTAATGAATTCGGCAAGGGAGTCTCCCATCGATATGTTGGCCTCTGGGGGGCAGATGAGTTTGTAGTAATAGCAAATACCCTTCAGATCCTCGACTTTCTCATGCCACTCCCTTTCGGACTTGCTCGGTGCCCTGTCTACTTGTGTGCGCTTCACCAACGGCAAGATGTAGTCATCGGCGCCATCCTCCATCGACGAGCTAGGAGTGCCCCTTTGCCTCTTAGAGCCAGCCCTGGCTTCAAGCTGCTTGACTATATCTCGACTGCTTTCGAGGCTATTCTCCTTTGCTGCGAGAGTGTCCTTTAGCTGATCTCGCTCAGCCAGTGCCTTTCTGAGGTCCTCTCGACCTAGCGCTATCTGTAAGCTAAGCTCGGAAGCCAATGCCTTGGTCTCCTCATGAGACACTCTCTCTTCGTCTACGTTCTTGAGCTGATCTTGAAGCTCATCGACTCGACGTTGAAGAGAGCTCTGTTCGATGAGCTTTTGTTGTAGTGCGGGTGGTACGGTGGCCAATCTATCCTGGCCACCCCGGAAGTCTTGGTTCCTTGCAAGTTGACCCGGGGCCTCTCGGGGTTCCTTGTGTGCCTTGTCTAATTGATCGCGTAATGTAGAAAGTTCCGTCTCGATCTCCATTAGTCGGCCCTCGCATGCTTGTTGAAGCTGCTCTGTCTTCTTGTCATGCCGCTCGATCAGCCCACTCAAGATGCTTCCATTTGATACATGCAGCCCTTTGGGTGATTCCTCGAGCTTATGACTTGTTAACTGGCTTTGTGACGTGATCTTCCAATCAGCGTCCATCTTTTGTCTATGGCGGCGCAGGTCCTCTACTTTGGAATCGTGTCTTTTCTGCGCCTCGGACAGTTCATGTTGGCTCGCCTCGAGCTCAACACGGTTCTTGTCGAGGTCCGCCTGGGTTATTCTCAACTGCTGCTGGTTCGCCTCGAACTCAGCATGCATTGAGCTCACGAGGTTCTCCCACCTAGTTGATACCGTACCCAGAGACTCGCAGATAGCATTGAAGAAACGGATCTTCTTCTTGACATCCTGGGTGTCGATTCCCTGGGCGTCATTGTCGTCGATCCGTTCTATCAGCCAATTCATACGACCTGCTAGATTGCTTGCTACACCTCGTAGCTCGGCAATTTCGGTTTGGGCAGACATTACGTGATGATATAATGGTATGTATTGATAATATGCGGGTTTTAACGAATAATCATAAGACTGAGATGTGGATAATCAACTTGAATTGCACAGGTGGTTGTCTACTAGTAGCACTAAACGCGTCCCTACCTCCGAGATTTCGGATGCGACCAAACAGAGTGGTCTGATTAGTGGACGGGTTGAGAGGCCCTTCCCCCTAAAGGCTAGGTACTAGTGATTGTGGAAATTAGACAGGCAACTTCCTTACAATTAAGACTGAACTGGCGATGTGAATACTAGAGACCTGATGATTATTGGGACTGTGGCTCTGTGACTAGACGACGACCTCATCAGCTTCTTCCCTTATTCTTTCGGTTTCGTGAGACTACAAGTACATGGTCCCTTGAGCGAGGGTCGTGCATACAGGGTTGGGCGTAACGTGTCATTGTATGGTGCCAGACTGTGAGACTTACTGAATCAGGAAGCAGAGCATACCTCTGTCCAATAGGCGCTTCGCCAAGACAGTGTTGTTAATTGCCCCTGTTAATAGGTGTCGGTGGGGGCCGGTAGGGCTGAAAAGTGGGTGCGCTAGTGTAGTACACACTAGGTATATTTATAAGGATCTACGCCCTGACTACTTATGCCCCACGTACCTAATGTAGTGTAGGTACCCGTACCCACCATCTGCATCGTTGGTCGCATCCATCACATTGTCGGTTATGCTGGAGATCTCATCCGTTCAAACTGACGAACTATCTCGGGTCTTACTGCCTCTGTTCGGATCTACAATCGTCCTACTATATCCGTTTATCTCGCCGCATCGGCTCGCAATCCCGGTTCCCTCTGCCCACTCACTTGAGGGACTCATCTGAACCCAAGGGGGATTGGTCTCTCGAGATTCTAAATCCTGACACATCTACCGACTCGATCCCCTCTACCCAACCTGCCTACGATATACTCCATGTCCGCGATACGAATCGCGTCGCGTCGCATCGACCTACGTAGACCCCGAACAAGGCGCCAGACCTACCGAGTCCCTATGCAAGCATGCCGAATCTCCGAGTCCGACCTCGCTGCCATCATGTCACACGGTCAAGTCTGCTAAGGGTCCCAAAGAATGACAAGACGGGATTGTGTGTTGTAGGGTTCTTCTAAGACTCTGTAGTTGGTCCCAGACCATGCCGAATACAACACACAATCCCACCTCGTCATTCTTTGGGTGGGTCACCTACGTACACCTCGGTCCCAGGTCTCGGAATCATATAGAGTTTAACTAGCTAGCTAGGAATTGAGAGTTTACATGAGAGCTCATATAGTAAAGAATGACAAGGTGGCGAATAATGTTGTATTGGGGTGAGTCTTGGCTCCTCATAGTGTATAAGATGCTACCCCCTTATATGGGCGGGGTCCACCCCACATTAGTCATCCCCCTCAGTATAGCATAAGTCTTTAGCACGCCCATGCTAATCTTCGAAGAATCGTATCATCTCATTCTGCTCGGCGATAACTTTATCAGCGTCAGCACAGGCTTGTTGCATCCGCTCTACTTGAGCCTCGGCAGCCTCAACGGTCTCCCGTAACTCCGTGCGGGCGTCTTCAAGTCTCCTTTTCGCGTCTTTTAACTCGTCAAACAAGCATCTGAACTCGTCGATATCCCTACGAAGACTAGTGAGTTTCTTGGCAAGGTCGGCCTTCTTCTCCGCAACAGCCTCGTTGCGTAATTCGTCGAGAGACTGTTCGAGGTTATTCTTGAGGAAAGCCTTCCAATAGAAGACATGTTCCCTGGCGGGGTCGAAGGCCGGGGATGGGGTTGGGGTGCGGCTACCCCGAGTTCCCGGGATCTTCACGTTATAGCCGTGCCCAGGCAACCGGGAATCTGCCAAGACCGTCCCGAGGACCTCCGCGGGATCGATCTGATCATCCTCCCACGCGACGAATAGGGGTATCGCCGTCGACTTGACTTCAAACCCCAGGTGCGACAAGCATGACTTGGTCAAAGCGAACACTTTGGAGGTGGAACTCCCGGAACCATGGTCGTCGATAAGATGATTGGTTAAACTCCTACGCATGTAATTCGAATTACCTACCATAATGGGCGACTGCAGCTGGAACACGTCTAGATCCGGGTTATTCGGGTCGCTCTCGTCGATGGTACAGCGGCTCTCGAACATGCTAATGAGAGCGTTGATGTTCAAGTCGGCGGTACTCGCGGCGCCTATCCTGTCCGTCTCGGCCGTGGCAAAGCGTGGTCGCTCTACGGAGTTGTAGCGCCTTGGGTCGGCAGGATCCCAGTGGGCGATCTGACGTAGTTCGTCGTCGATGACTTGGGTGAACTCGAGAGCCTCTTGATCAGCTCTATGGAACACACGGATGCCCTCTCTGTAATCATCGTCGTAGAGCTTCACGCCGGCCGAGTACTTCTTCAGGGCCGCGATGAGCTGTCTCGTCTCCCGTTGAGACAGAAAGGCACCCCTCCTGTGATGGATGTACAGAAAGGCTGCGTATGCGCCCGGGTGATTGTCGTTATACACGTACTTGGTCCAATTATCTCTCTTAGCATCCTTGCTATAGAAATGAGGCCCCAGCGTTCCCATGAGTAATGAGCGCATCAATGGTAAGGGCATAGAGTGGAGTAGGAGACGGTTGCCATCCGTGTCGAGGTCGGAGAGGGATGCGGCATTGGCGACCAGACTACTGGCGCACAGCTGGCGAAATATGTTATTGCACGATTGGCCGTCGTCTATCATTTTGACCAAGTCGATGACATCGGGCGTGATGACGGGGAGTTGGGCGGATTGAATGGCGGGAATCTCAGGATCTAATGCCGCCATGGTGTAGGGATGATTATGAGGTAATCACCTCACTCTTATGTGTGTGTGTAGTCTGTGTTATGCGTAGCCTTATGCGTATATTATGCTTAATCACCTCGATTTCGCATTCGCGTGTGAATATGAATAGATACTAGGTATTGGGGTTGAACCAAATGACCACCCGTTTCACAAGGAAGCTGCTGTCTGATTCTCATACTTAGGTACTTGGTCTTCAGGGAGAAGGGAAGGGCCCCTTAGCTCATTCACACCTACCTTCTCGATACCAGTCCTATAGTAGCACATAGGCAACCTTGCTTCTCAACGAGATATCGACGAATACGATGCGTATTGCGACAAATGAATTGAGCTATAAGAGACCTATCTGGAGTTGTATGTGTATGTGTTCTAGTTACAGAGAGTGGTGCCCATCGTATTTGGTAGGTGAGGTGACCAGCCCCACCACCTGTCACGTGATACCATCAGCTGGTACCTGCCACTACAAGTCCAGTCCACCGTGATTGGTCAATCTCAGAGGCAAGGCCGGAGATGAGCCCCTGTAGTCAGGGGTTCAAGTCACTTCCTACAAACACATAGATAGATGACCTGCAATCCAAGTTTAGGTACTCAAATTGATTATTGACTAACACCTATATATCTTATTACCATCTTATTCTTATTGCCCTTTGTACCTTATTACACTCTTATTACACTCTTATTACATCATCATAATGTCTACTCAAGATATCCAAGATGTTGTTACCGAGGTGGAGCAACTTCTTGACCATGTCAAACAGTTGAAAGAGGACTGCGCTCAGAAGGACACTCTCTTGGAGCAGAAGACCGTCGAGCTCCAATGCGTGAGAGAGGACTGCGTCAGAAAGGTTTCTGACTTGGCCCAGAAGACTGCCGAGCTCCAACGCGCCAAAGAGGACTGCGCCCAAAAAGAGTCCGAATTGGAAGAAAAGACTGTCGAGCTTCAACACACCAGAGAAGTCTGCGCCCAAAAGGATTCGTGCTTGAAGCGCAAAGAAGCGGACTTTTCACAGAGAAACTCGGACCTTGCCCTTTTCCTAATGGGGCCCAAGCATAAGGGTCAAGATGTCGACTGCTGGCTCCCTCTACTCAATTCGCTAAAGCCGACAGTGGCTACGGCGCAACCTACCGTGCAGCGTCCATGGTGGACGGTACAACTACCACACAATACCCCTGCCCCCACGTTGCCAACAAGCCTACTCGAGTCGGTAACGCTCCTTTACGGCGAAGCGATCGCAGGCAGGTATGATAGTGACGGCTGCGCCGCATTCATTGTTATCATTCGGTACTTAGAGGTGGCCGAGGCGGCACCGATACCGATGATAATGGAGCTGCTACGCTGTCTGCTGGCCAACCCCAGCCAGGGAGTCGATCACACAACCCAGTTTTGCTTCTTCTTTGGAACTTGGCAGGTTATTGGTCTCATACGGCTGAGGTGGCCAGAGACCGAGAGACTGACCGATATTGAGGGCCAATATCGAGAAAGACTCGAACACTCACCCCCCGACTTCCAACTACTAGGTGGTCTCGTTGCAGGGGCTAGTTGCGGAGAGCAACTATCAGCGTTTGATGATCGGGACAGGCAAATCCCATCCTCACTCTCCACTACTCCTCACAAGTACTGTAGCGAGCAAAGGACCCTCCTAGTAGCCCCCATCCCTGCCACCGCCACACCGCTCACTTGGGCATTTGACCTACGCCGTCATGTGCTCTGGCTGGTCGATAGGGAGAAGGGGGAGTTTGAGCCTGATGGAAGATACCTACTCCAAGCTGGTCAAGGCGAGGAAAGCATACTGGTTCCCTCTGTGACGTCTACTGATTTTGACTTTATTTTTGATCATCTCTATTAGGGCGGCTCCTGATTGCTTTATGCAGCTTTCGACATGATACCGCAAATTGACTTTTCCTTGCTAATATGACATCAGATTCCTAGGGCATGTAATCACGCCTTCTTCTACCCCCGATGAAGTCTGTAGGTCTCGCAGTGATTTGACATTGGACTCTTAAGGCTTGTAATCACCTATGTTCTCTTAGCTAAGGGCATATATATCTCGGGGTGACCTGGCATCGCAATCCTATGCCATGTAGTCACCGCTTTCGCTACGTCTTAGAGTGATGTGACGTCGGAATCCCAGGGTATGTGGTGTAGTCACCTGCGTTCTCCCAGTCTTGGCGTAACAGCAGAATCACATGTTATAATAAGAGTAAGATGCTATTAATTACAGAAGCTTTTAGAATATTAATGTACACACTATAATATGCCCTCAGAATATCATTCTGCATAGCAAAATTACCCCTTAGAATGACAGCTGATGAAAGACGGGATTGCGTGATTTGCCGGTATTTATTATTTGATTAAGTCGATAACATCGCAATCCATGACGGGAAATTGATCAGATTGAACCGCGAGGATAACGGGATCCACGGTGTTAATACTAATTGTCCTGATTATGCATAATTACCTCGATTTCGCATATGAATAATATTGTGGGCATACATATTGTTGAGATAGTAGGTATAGGAGTGGTTCAGTTAACTTGATCGACTAACTGACTGGCTATTAGGTAGATGGGAAGACCTCTATATATACACATTCTGGTGACAGTTGCCCCTATTCGTAGACCCAACATGACATTGACTCCTTGACCCCTTATACTTTCGACACATTACTAAAACTGCCCTATCCTCTACAACAACCATTGCTATCAATAAGGTAGCTACTTATTAATACAGCTATTAGCTCTAGGGCTTTTGCTTATTACGGCTTATAAAAACCTGCCCTAGTGCGGGATCGATATTAACAGGCTCATTGCTTACGCCTTAAGCCCCTATTTTAAAGATTCAGTGTAATAGAGAGGCGAACAAATCACAGAATGAAAGGTAATCGATCAATCAATTAGGTTGCGGGAGACCTCTATAATCTATTTAGTATTGATAGCCTGCTTAGTGACTTGATTTGGTTAAATCCTCGATTTACCCTTCAGTCCACTTCCTCATCTAACCTCGACTTATAGCTCAACGTCGAACTAGTAGCTATGGCGCAAATGATAGTCATAGGCAGTCGTAACCATGTATCCCCGGCAACAGTGGCCATAGGCTTTTATAATAGAAATTAATCAACTTAGCAGCTAGGTTCTTTGCTACTAGTAGCTTACATAATTTAATATTTTTTGTTGTTATTGTATTGTTTATAGTTAAGCTAATTTTATTAATAATACTACTAGTATTACTTAATTAAAGTCCCTTTTAAGTTTTATATTACTATATTATAATGTAATATTTTATTAAGTCCGAGTAACCGAGGCATTAGATTACACGTATATAACCAACGGGGAGGTTAATCCAAAAGCAAAAGCGCTATGCCAATGGCGAGTCAGTGAATACGCCACCGGGTAATGGGCCTGCAAAGGGTGTGACACCATCAGGGCTATACATCGGGTGACTTTCGCGCGGGACGGTGTTACCGATGGGGGCGACACTGCCGATATAGAGGCTGCCGCCTCCAATACCTGTTATTATATATAAATATCGTTTGCTGCTAACATGTTAGCTGCAAAGCTATTAGTGGAAGTCGCTTAGGTGAGGGCCTGGAGGTGAGATCTATTACAAATAAAGGTAGTGTGGAATTAAGTAAATTATTATCATTTAATTAAGCCTTCAAGTTATTCTCAGAAACTTCATGTCAAAAGGTCGAATTTGGTCCATCATTATACTCGACCATCGCTCCTCAAGCAGAAGTAGCCAAGGAGTCGGTAACGCGATAGTGCAATTATTAATTAATATCGACAGATATACGAGGTCCTAGCTAAGATTGATAACATTTTCAGTGTAAAGCAATACAATTCGTAACTAAATATCCAACATCTTCTCACCAGCTCTTTATGAAAGCACCCACCCATACCTAGGATTGGGCCTATCGGCCTCACTTTGTCAACAACGGTGCCGCCACGTATAAATCCATGAACCCGTTCTTCAGTCTTTCCGGAATACCCGCGATGCTCTTCATCTCGCTCGCAACAGCCCACTTGAAGGCTCCCGCCAGGACGCTCACGAACCCCTCGCGGCCTCCGTCGCCCTCCCCAAGCGCCGGCTCGCTCCACGCATCGAGCACGGCGTCGTACTGCCCTTGGACATCGCCGTCAGCAGACCGCTGACCCGGCGCCCATGCATCATCTGCATCGACGACGTCAGGGAAGGTTCGTTCGGAGATCAGGCGCTGCAGGTCTGCGTCCGCGACCTCGTACGCGGGGAAGGGATCTGGCGACATAGTCGGCTTTGGCGCCGTGATCTGGACCCCGGCCATTAGGGTCACGGCCCCTCCGTCGCTGTTGAGGAGGTCGCGGATGTTGTTACCGCTCGTCCGGGGGTCGCTTGACGGGTCGTCTGTAAATTATCACGTCAGTGAGTGTCTATCACTATCAGGGGAAGGGTAATTGAAGACCACTGCGCGGGTAGGTAGGTTACTTACACTGTGCCCACAAGGCGCGAGGTAGGCTCTTGAGATACTTGTCGTACTGCCACCCTTCATCCGGCTTGTCCTGACCTTCTTGCTGTACCACGACGTTGAGCGTCGAGCTCATAGGGGTTGTGAGTTTCATCGGCCGGCTGTAGACATCGCCGTACGTAATAACGGGGTCTTTTGCGTCCGGGTTATCCTTGACAGTGCTGATCGCCATCTTGCACTCGACAACGAAAGAGAAGGAGCCGGCACGGACGATCCAGTCCGCGTTCTGGTTGCGCTCGGGATTGTCGATGGGATTCAGGAGCCCCGACTGCGCGAGGAAGTTGTGTCCCTCATTTCGTGGCCGCGAGCTCGCTCCCTGGACCTCTACGATACTATCATCGGCATCGCGACTAGCAATGCCAAGCCTTCGTTTCCCAGTGACAGAGAAACTTGAGGCGCTTTGCCGGCTCTGCAGCACGAGTAGGTAGAAGTTTAGCAAGCTGACGGCCTCGTCACGCGGCTTGTCGGAGCCAAAGTTGATGTCGAAGGCAACGATCCAGAAGTCAACGTGGACGCGGCCGGCGACG
This sequence comes from Xylaria multiplex, assembly GCA_011057905.1. NCBI lineage: Eukaryota > Fungi > Ascomycota > Sordariomycetes > Xylariales > Xylariaceae > Xylaria > Xylaria multiplex. The sequence continues at coordinate 28,526 of WUBL01000019.1, read as the reverse complement.
GGCGGGCCCCAGAGGTACAGCTGGGCGCCGATCTCGACCGAGATGCGGATATGGATAAACCAGACGTCGATGCTGAACCCTACGCCAACGGACAGGCCCGCCTGCATGTTGAAGTAGAAGGGCTTGTAGTTGATAAGGAAGTCGGCAAACGCGTCGAACCAAGCCGACAGGGGCCCCGCCGCGTAGGCGGCGTGCAGGCGCCCCCCGGCCATGCAAGACTTGGGGGTAATAGCGAAGTATGCTTGTCCGGACACAGTGAGCCCGCCGCCGAGGTTCCAACTGATGCCTAGGCGCGGTGGATTAGGGAAGCCTACCGGCCGGTTGTAGGCTTGGTGGTAGCCGCCCAGGGTAAAGACGTATTGGCCGACGACCGAGCTGTCGGCGTGGGGCGCGTCAAACCAGTAGTAGAGGCCGAAGCCGCCGGTTAGGTGACAGTTGGGATCTAGGATGTAAGAGCGCGGCGATAGCTGGGCGTCGATCTTAAGGGTGCCGTAGTCAAAATCGGCGATGGCGGAAATGCCCAGCTCGACGTGGGCTAGCTTGAACGACGAAGCGGGCGTTGGAATGTCGGCCGTCGCTACGGCGAAGATGCCGATCTTGATGGCGCTTCCGAACTGCACGGCGACCACAGCGTCGATGTTCAGCATCTGGAAAGCGCCGATTCCCATGCCCACGGCGAGCCAGTACGTCTTGTCGAGCGGCTTGAACCATCCGCCGCCACCGATCGGGTCAACGAGCTTCTCGAGCACCTCCATGGCGTTGACGGAGCCATCGAGCCCCGTGTTCGCAATGAACGGGAACTCGTAGACCTCGTCGACCGTCGGCAGGCGTACACTGCTGTTGTATCCGAAGCCGCCGCAGAGCGAGTCGATCTCGGCGAACTCGAGCGTTACGAGCGGCCCGTTGAGCTTTGCAAAGATGAAGACCGACTTGAACCCGTCTGCGCCGCCTGGCGACGCCACGATGCCGTAGAACCCCGCCGCCTCGAACTGGTACGGCTTCCAGCCCACAACGAGGCCGCCGGCGTAGTAGTCGAGGCCGCCCTCGTTGCCGTGTCGGATCACGCCCGCGATCGACAGAGGCGACTGTTCGAACGATGCAGCTAGACCCAGGATTGTTGGCGTGATGACGGGGTTAGCACCAGTGAGAGTCGTGAAATTGAAGCCGAGACTGAAGCCGACTAGGGAGAACCCTAGCGGGCCGAGCTGGAAGGTCGCATCGAACATGATAGCCAACTGCTTGTCCTTGTATTTGAGACCGACGTTGCTGATGGATAGCGGTCCGGCCATCTTCTTGTACGGTGCTTGGGCGCTTGGTGAGCCGTCGTCAGCAGGTTCGTCCTTCTTCGTACTTTGCTTCAACTGAAGGGCTTTGCTGCTGGTGGTTGGAGCTGATGGTTTCATGAACTCATAGTCAAGTAGGCACGAACGTTCGCCAGTGCTGCTGCGTATTATCACTGAGAAGTGGCATCCAGCCGCTAGCAAGAGATCCTTTTCAGTCTGACTTTCCGGCTTGATCTTGTCCTTGATGAGGATCGGATCCTGTAGACCGCTATTAAATGCGTCAAGGTCCGAGCGTAGGAGGCCATTCATCTTGCCTGCTGCCGCGGGCGCCGGATCCTGCACCCATAGGAAACATAGCTCGTCGAGAGGCTGAGTTAGGCTGCCGATGAGTGGTAGCTCGACCTCCCTGTTAGGGAAACCACTGATGGAGACTCTGAAGAGCCGTTTGGAGGGAGTCCCAGCACTCCACTTCGTGCTATGCATCTGAATAAAATCGATGTGCACTTTGGCGATACCGAGCTGTGAGATGAAGAGGAACGAGCTTTCTTTCTTGGAAACCTCGAGACTGAAGAGATCTTCACCCCCGCTGTTGAGCTGCGTGTTGTAGACGAAGTCAGGCAGTTCGATATCAGTAGTGCCAAGGATGCTCGCCAACACGTCCCCAATCGTTGCAGATGGATTATCAGGGTTCAGCGTAGCTTTGAATGTGAAACCTCCCCCTTTATTGTAGTTGAAATTGAGTTTCAGGCTTAGGCCAGCGATCAGCAGATTGCCGTCGATAAGGAACTCGCTTCCGGTCGACGTGCTGCCGCCGGAGTTCCCCGTGTACGTGTACTGTACATTGAGCGTGCTGATGACAATGGAGTTTATGAGAGGCCCAACATGAGCCTTATCACCATCATCGAAAAACGCGACAAGAGTAGAGGCATATAGCCCGGTCAACGTACCTTTGAGCTGCCATTCTTTTTTACTAGAGTCGTATGTCAGTAGCCCCTGAAGAATGGCAGGTTCTACGTTGTCGGCTATATCTTCTTCGCTTGGCTCGATACCAGCACTGATGAAAAGGCCTAGCGCAAATGAGCTACTTTTCCCCCAGTTGAAAGAGCCCTCAAGCGCTACCTCTCCAAGATAAGGCTGGGGTACTGAGCCGGCAGCCGGGCGATTGGCTTCGACAGAGCACCGGATATCAAAGGAAGTTTGCGTCAATGCGAGGTAGGCATCTGTTACCTCTGAAGGCAATGTATCGGGGATATTGACTACTGTTTGACCGGGGATTAGAGACGCGATGCTGATTGACGTTGCTCTTTCCGTTGTCACTGGTAGTAGAATGGTCCATTTCTCCTCATGTGGTAAAAGGTCCAGGTCCTGCGATGATTCAACGTCTACGCTCGGTTCTATATCAGCTAACTTCCTTTGGGTCTTTCCTAGAACATTTGAATGCGGGTACTTACCGGTCCATAGTTGGCCAGTTAATTGACCAAGCCCACCCGTGAAGCGATCCCAGTTGTAGGAAAGAAGAAATACTGTTGGTTTGGAGTTAGACCCGCTACCGATATTGACCGAAACCTCAATATCGAAAGAAAAAGATGATAGGTTCCGGTTCTCGGGGTCCGTTGTATCTAGAGTAACCATCATCCTGCGCAGGGTATGGTGGGGGAAAACATCATTTCCGCCCTCCTTATTGCCTAGGATGCCGGTGACGAGAGACTCCAGAGCGTCGTCTTCGATCAAGGACGCGAGCCATTTAAGGATCCCTGATAGCGGATCGTTCTCAGACTCAAACAGGAATGTGAGAGAGATACAGGATTCGCTGAGGTCTACTGTAGCAGTCGCGGGTATTTCGCCTGAGCCACCTCCTTCAACAGAACACTCAATGCTGAAGGCAATTGATCCCCGGAAGATAGGTTCAGGGCCGCTCTCTGTTGCCGCAAGGAGCACGTCTTTATAGAAGATGACGTTGGCGCTCTTGAGCGCGAAGCCCGGCAGAGTCGTGCCCAAGACGTCTTGAAGCAGATTGAATTCAGGCACCTGGAACTGCAGCCGCATCACGATGCGCTTGCTAGAGGCAGGAACATACCATATGGCAATTCGTTTTGGATCATGATCACCTTCTGCGGGTTGTTCTAGCGTCACAGTTAAGTCTAGCAACTTGCTCGGCACATAGTCAACCATTCCAGCAGCCCCAGCTTGTTCAAAGAGGTCTCTTAGGGTATTATTACTCGATATGTCGACCGTTTGCTGAAAATCGAGACCAAGAGTTAACATCTGTCCACTAGCATCAATTCCTGGTGGTGGGATCCTGTTGTCGATCCCGATCGCTGGACCAAAGGTGTATAGAAGCACCTCCGTGGTCGAGCTAAACGTCATTTTCCACGGCTGTTGGAGCTCTAAGCTGAAGCTCTCAACCGCATTCGCCTGGTCGACGGTGATAGAGACAGAGGCGATCGAATCGAGATTCTGAATCCATTGGAGTGTCTCATCCGTGCTGTCTAGACTAGCAGTCGGACTTGGCGTGCTCGACAGAACGATGGCCTGGTCATCGTTGAGGTGAGAGACAAATATGTCTGTTGGACTACCCTCGTCGAGCACAGTGATGTTATCGCCAGAAGTCTTGCCCGATGTGCTAGCATAGATATAGTATAGTGTACCGTCATCTTCGATAGCTTGAGAAGAACGCCCAGATACACCTTCGCCGCTGTCTGGATTCGGTGTCACGCCCATGATGATGAGTATACGGTGTTTAGATCGGGAGCTTAGCTCACGAGCATGTCTAGGCCTGTTCCAATTTCTCTAGGTGAGGAGCACCAGACATGGAATAGGATGTCTGAAGACTTGACCTAACCGAATATTTTTTTTTTCTGTCATACACCGGCCGCTATTTGGCAATAAGATAGCTACTATCCAGGCGCCGTCTACAGATAACCAAGTGCACAGTGATTAGAGTTCTGAATCTCAATAGAAGTCAACAATCTAGACCAATGTCCGGTCTGGTTATGCGAGTTAGAAGTGATGTAGCGAACAATACCTAACTAGGTCAAGATCACTTTAGGCCAAGGCTATGAACTGGCCAAAGATGGATCCACCATCGAAACACACAGATAATGAATGTCGGGCCGCTCTTGGCTCCCTTCGATGGAATACGACGCTATCGTGAAAACTCATGCATTGTTCATTAGTAGTGGGGATAATGTGTTGCATGTTAAATCAACGCCCATCTGCATTGAAGGGTGTCTTTAGGATGCATGCAGATTTTCAGCTCTCCACAGAGTCGTACTGATGTAAAGCGGCAAGCATATTGGCATGAAATTACCGGGGAGCTCGCTTAATGGAATAAATAAACACCAATGTACCTACCCTCCCTCGAAAGTAACTTGCGTGTCTGGTGCGTCCTGCATGTAGGTCATCGGTCATGATGTCGCGAAACTACGTCGGTATCGTGACTGCATCAAGCACCTCGCAAACTTTACCTTAATAAGGCTATCCGGACCTGTCCACGAGATCTATTGTGTAGTGAGTTGGCATTGTAGGACATACGCCGTTAGTTAACGAGAACCTATATGCGGTGAATACCGGGAATGCATCTTGCAGATTAGCTTGGAGCGGAGATGCATGGCTAACCATTTGTTTGTTAGTGGCAGGTCGGTGGCCTGATGTTCGGATGCCATTCGGAGTGGCTTGGAGACTCCAGCGGGGTTGGCGATGCACGACGTTACTGAGGACTGTATTCTACTATGTACTGAGATGTACCATTACTTCTGGAAGGGGCACAACCTGTGAGAGGATACTCAGCCTGCTCTGGGATTGTTATGATGTGTAGGCCTGTATAGAAGGACCGTAATGTGTACGTTCCCAATGTGTACACTCTTGCTAGGAAATAGATAGACGCACTATACCGGCTAGGTCTGAGGATTAGAGCTTAACAGGTAACCACTGTGAGGGAGGCGCTTCCAAGCTCTCGACTGCTTAGCCTATCAAGAAAACTCATTGTGAAACCTATACCCGTTGTCTTCATCACCGGACTATCTGTCCTCTCCACACAGCCTCGCTTGATACTACTATTATCAGGCTACAACTGTTCTAAATCCTATTATCGCACAGGCTGTCCCTGACGGACAGTGAGAACAGACAAGATGTCGAGCGCGCAGGACTTCGAGGTGCTCTTGGTGCCCATGCAGCTCGATGCGTTTGTCCTCAACACCGCCGTCTGCGGCACTGGGGAGAAAGGGGATACCACTTCACGCATCTGTCCTATCACGCAGCCCAACTACACTTTTCTGCGTTTGCAGAACTTCTTGATCCAGAGCGACGTGCAGAACCATGCGGACCTGCACAACACGGCTCCGGCTGAGGTCAACTCGCGCTTGATGGATCTAGGGGCGCGTCCCACGCCCGCGCCCCTGCGCCACCGCTACGGTGTCTATATCCACTGGACGCTGCCGCGCTTCTACCGCTCGGGTGTGTCGTCTACCGACACAGTAACGGAGAGCCGGCGCCGGCAGGAACGACTCCGCCGCGGGATAAGGACGGCACCGGCAGCGTCAGTGGAAGATGAAGGCAAAGGGAGCACTAAAAACACCACGACGCCCGATTTCGTTGAGCCGCCCACACGCTGGATTGTGGTGCGCAAGCTCGACTTGGACAGCATTCAGCCGGCAGAGGCTAGGTCGGCCTTTGCGGACCGCGAATACGAGGCGTGGGTGATCGAGAGTGACTATCTGTGGTCGCTCGACGATATTCCCGCCGACGCCGACTTGCAGACGGACTTTGCACCTTTCGTCACTGGTGGCAGTGGTTCTGATATCGACATCGAGGGACAGGCTGAGGTCTTCATCGGGCGCAAGACGCCCCTGACCGAATGGGTACCAGGTAATTATCCTAGCCCAAATAAAGAGCCACCGAACATGAGCCTTCTGCGTAGCGGTAATCAGCTTTTCGCTGATTTTCAGATGCACAACTCCAATGTATTTAGCATGCTTGACAATTTTGAGTACGTTGACAACGAAAAGAAGACACAGTATCTCTCTCAAGCAAAGGCCAGCTATTACGTGCTGGGTTGGCACTGGAAGGACGATGTCGATCCACTATGGAACTCGACGGAAAGCACGGCTCATGGGGCTAGCCTTGACACGCTATTTATGCGAATGCAGGGTGTAGATCCTCAGGATCCGGGAGACTGGGTCAATTGGTTAGATGAAGAGAGCCCCCTGCGCGCTTTATGCCACGGTGCCATGTACGATGTGATCTGGGATGAGAGCCGGAAGCCTGCCACGGTGCCTGCAGATCAGTATAATGCCCGCATCAATGATCCGACACAAGCTGCTGTCTCCGTGGGAACGACACCCATGGACGCGCTGATATCGTACTGTCATGCTCGCACAAGCGACAATGAGAGCGATGATGTGAGTAAACTGGAAGAGGATATCCTAGCGCTCGAGACGCTGCTACACGCCCGGGATGACGGCGTTGAGTCGCAGCGCGAGGCCAAGAACACGGTGAACAACTGGTCCTTCAACCGCTCCCCTGGAGGGTTGCACTATCATCTCTCAGGGGGCGATGATGACAATAATATAAATAAGCAGCCTGTCGAGCCCGAGCAGTCGGTTATTCTGAAGCTGCGCGATCTGAACCAGAAACAGGGTCTGCTCGACAGCTGCAGCACTGCCATGAAGCAGTACCGCTGGGATATGTTCTCGCTGTGGTGGAAGTTCATGAGCGATGTCGGGAATAGCGGTGACGCCACAAATGATGAGACTAATGCCAAGATCAAGGCATCCAAAGAGGCAGCGGATGCCCTGTCTGCGAAAACCAACGGCCTACAAATCCGCATGGCAGAGCTGCAAAGCGAAATCGACAGTCTGCTGGCTGTGCCTGCAGACGGCTCCGAGAACCAATTGGAGACAGCCAAAGCAGCAAGCCTGCCTGTATTCTACCGGGCGAATGACCCAACTGTTCTTATCGGTGGTATTCCTTCTGGATGGCCACTCGACTACCTGGACAAAGTGGCTGTCCGCTCGCAGTTTCAGACTATCTCTATCAAGGATATGTCTTCTCTACCCGCTGCCGTTACATCATTTTCTGCCCTTCTGCAAGATAAGCTCCCTGATGTCCTCAAAGCCCCCGCCGACGCTCTGGTAACCGAATTTTACGCTATCCAACCCGGTGGCGACGTCGACTCCGGAGAAAAGTTCTATCCGCAGTTTCACGATCAGGTTACCTCGGATAAGAGATGGCGGGACCAGTGGGGAGACCGGCAGCCGTGGTTCCCTTTATATGTTGAGTGGGAGGCAGAGTATACTCATGTGCCCTTTGAATATTGGAAGCTGGACGAGCACACCGCTCGCCTATCCGCCCCAGAACTGGTTCGCTATGGCATCACTGTCCCTTCTGTTGAAGGCCAGAGTCCCCCACCACTATGGGATGCACTAGTCGATGACCAGAAGGACAAGGGATTTGATACACGTGTGTTATCGGGGCGTGTGCTTATACTACCACAACCAAGCTTTTCTCTAGGCGCTAAGATCACGCAGCTCTTTGATAACACACCGCCGGATATTCTAGACGAGTATCTGACAGAGGACGAGCGGGCCAATCTACGTGAAAACATCGCGAAGCTGTCGTATCTGTCGTCGCCACTCTCCGGCTTTACTAGCGGCATGGTGACTATGGCAGAAGGCAGCCACATCAAGCCAGAGAACAAGATCGTCAAAGATGGAGTTGAATCAAGCTCAGCTATTAAAGCCGCCGAGAACGATGCGGCGGGCTTCACAGCCTCAAGTATCGGACTGATCGAAGGCCAGTCAGCGTCTACGCCATACGCGGCAATGGTTAACTTCCAAGACGCCAAGTGGTGCCCCTTCAAGCCTGTGACCCACGGACAGTTTAGGTAAATTCTCTGATCCATCTTCCCAGCCCGTCAGCCATATTTATTTCTCGCGCTTACCTTACTGCTTACAGATTCCGCAAGCTCAACATCATTGACAAGTTCGGCCAATGTCTAGTCCCCATCGACCAGAACCCTAGAGTCAACGGTCCTCCACCTCTGTACCCTTGCATCAGCGACTTCTACGAGCCGCAAACTATTCAGCTCGACGGCAAGGACTACGCCAACACGGTGATACAGGACAACCCCGCGCAGAACGAATTCGTTCAGCTTCCCCCGCAGATCAACCAGAACGCACGGCTCAACGCGAATTTCGTGAAGCGCGTCGCTGACGACGACCCGGACCAACGCCAGTCAGAGACTTCAGCTCCAGCCACCTGGCGCCCGGCATCAGAGTGGGAGAATCCCATCTGGGGATGGATCATCACCAACTTCGCCGACTACGGCATTCAGCTGTTCCTGCCGGACGGCACCTTTTACCGGGAGGTGCGCTTCGGTGGACCGCTGGGTACGCTCGAATCACCTAAATGGCTGCCCTTTAGTCCCGATGACCAGAATACGGCGCCGACGCCCGAGACGCGCCAGATCGATGCTCTAGTGGACAAGCTCGCCGATCGGGCCTACCTCGAAGGCTTCTGGCATATGATCACAACGGCGCAGGAGAAGCTGTCGGCGGCGCCCGATGCCTACGCGCGGTTCCTTAACGCCATCGTCGGCAAGCCTCTCGCTCTCGTCAACACAGGGTGGTCTCTCGAGCTCGACGCGCCGCCCCTGCAGAACCAGAGCAGCAACGCTACAGTGGGGGACCCGGAGCGCGACCTAACGACCCCCGCTGACAGCGACGGCGACGGTGGGAAGGAGAAGGAATATTACCAATTCCAAGTCCGTCTGGGAGATGGCTCGGCCGCCTACGACGGGCTGGTGGGGTATTTCGACACGACGGCGCCGGGAACCGACGAGCTCAACCTCGACACCATCAAGACCTTCTTCGCGCCCTCAGACAAAGAGATGGCGCCACTGAAGCGCCTCAACACGGACTCGTACCCGCTCTTCACGCCGTTCTGGGAGTCTCCGCATTCCACTACTTCAGGCGGCGAGCTGATCGGACCGGAAGAGTTCGATAGCCGACGGAACGCGCAGATGTCCGTGTTTGGGGCCATCGTAGACCCCTTCACGCCTATGCACGCGTACTCATCGTTCCTGCCGGTCTCAGAGCTCCTGCTGCCCACGTGGACATGGCAGGGCGCCATGAACACTATGACGGCGTTCTTCCACGCGGGGCCCCTGACGGTGCCGCTGAACGACGTGCCGGGGTACGATGAAGCGCAGAAGCTGACGACGAAGAACGCGCGCGACGTCCCGAAGCGGGATCTGCCGCTACCATCGCTCGGCGCCGGCGACTGGAGCTGGTTCGAGCCGTATGTCGTGGAGGGAGAGGGAGAAGAGGGTACTGAACAGCCGGTGTTCAACCCCTTTGGTATCGAGAGGCGTGGGGACTTGATTAAGCCTGGGTTTCAGAATGGGCCGTATACGGCCATTGAGGGATTCTTGCAGCTCCGAAATCCTATCGTGATGCCTAAGAGCTAGAATGCGTGTATTTGGTACAAGCGTGTGCATAGTTGTAAGGAAAAAACTGGTATAATGATGATGTTGTTGTTGTTAGGAGTTGTCGTGCATTAATGATTAGTGCCCTTCTTGGTCTTGACAGCAACTATCTGGTTAAGTACTTAAAGTACATAGGCTAGTAGGCTATATCGAAGCGCCTCCATATACCGTTAGATAAGATATCACCCCTGCTTAATATAACCACTTTTGGCTAGTGTGCTTCTATATTTAACATGATATATACTGTATACATAGGTATTTTGCAAATTAAGGCGCCAGCCCGAAATACTCACTTCGACTAGTGTCACACCCACATCACCCCCTTTTCCATAATAATAACTGCTTGATATTCTACTGGTATTTAACCATATCTTATAAATCATATACTATGTCAAACTACTCAGGGCTCAGAACGTTCAATAAGCATAATAGTAATTCTTCTATAGAATATAAATCCTACTCAGGTGGAAAGTCACCCCAATGCCTACATATACTTTCAAGATATGCCCTAGGGATGGGACTAGTTATTAATCACTATGAAGTAAAGGTATGATGCGAATCGGTTATATGATTATGATTTATATGAGGGATACAGAACCCGCATCTACTTCACTCCAAAAAACGCGAGTAACAGACGGGAAATTCAATCCTTACGTGGCCGGATCACGGAAGTGCGTAAAGAGGTCGAAACCCGCCGTCCCAGTACTGCTGGTAGAGCTTTGGTTTTGGGCAGTATAGAACAGGTGGTTAATGCCGTTCGCATTCACGACCGTCAACTGGCAGCCCTCGGCGACCTTGGGCGCGCTCGAAAGCGCCTGAGAGCCGCCCCAAGTGCCCTGGCTCTTAACAACGCGCTGAATGGCCTGGGCACTGTTAAGGAAGTAGACATATGCCTTATTGGTGTCACTAGAGTAGACAGCTGCCACAGTGGTATTCGGGCCATACGTGGCAACAAAGGTAATGACTGGTTATCTATGTTAGTACGCATATTAAGCATCTATATGGAGACCCCAGAGATTTCAGTGCTCACATATATCGTCCTCCACAGTATACTCCGAAAGGCCGCTCCCTTGAAAGACGATGTGGCGTTTATTCTCAATTGGGTCGTACCAGGCAGCTAGGGAGCTCGATGGTTTCACAACGTGGGCTTTGTTAAAAACTGTTACGTCCCCAGTCATGAGGCTGAATTGATTGAGAGTTCTCTCAGTCGGGGTCGTGCCACTTCATACAGCCATAAAAACTGTCAGTTATCTTTTGGGTTTGTTTGTCACTGTGTGATTATCAAGTAGGTAGTAAAGGTAGACATCGTCAAAACAAGGCACAACGTACTCATAAAAATACAGCCATCCCTGGTCTCCATCAGGAGTCGCGCACATAGCAATGCGTACATGGTCCAGCGACGTCATGGTGAGTTTCTTATACACAGGAGCAACAAGGGATATCTGATTCTGCGTCTGGAATTCGTTCTGGGCCAGTTTCGGCATCGTCACAGCTGCAACAAAATAGAGACCGCGATAGTAGATGCCCGCCATTTGCGAGGGGTTTAGGATGTAGCCATTGTAGTCATCATCGCCTGTCTCCCAGTAGCTCGTAGGTTGGTCTTCGGCATTGGTACCGGATTGCAAGGAGATGCCGAGCTGGGCATTGCTTGTGTTAAAGAAGACATCGATTCTCTTGTCGTCGGCCACAGCCCTGTTAACAATGGCGGCAAGCGCAGTCATGACTCGGTGTATTTGGATAGCTTCCTAGTTTTTTATGAACCAAGTTCTGATAGTTAGCATTCATGGGTATCATAATAGGCAATATATGCGTACTTACTTTACCTTTGCTTCTTAAACCTATCAAGTCTTGCCAAAACTCAGTTTGTAATTGATCGCCTATGATTCAAATCATGAGATGATTTGCAAGTAGGGGAACTGATGGACTAAGGAAGAGAGCTCCTCGACAGCTTAGTGAATATTGCTTGGTACATTGACAGACTGTTTGCCGTCTACTAGATAATTAGTAATTCTATAATATTACGAATTTCAATATCTCTCTTAATGGTAGCGAGCGCAGCACTACGGACTAACCAGGCGGTTCATTTTCTGTAGTCAACTTTAGCCGACTGAGTGCATACTAGAGTTCGCACGCATATGCAGTCTCTACTCCATCTAGTTAACCAGGCTGTTAGGATGTCACCTTATGTAGATCGTGTGGGGTCTAGCAAGAAGCATGCTGTCGGTCTCGGCTCTGCCCGATTTCAATAGTAACTACATATGCATATGCATGATTCCACTTACACCCCGCAGTTGCTGTCGTGAAACAAATCACCCCGACACCCCAAGAGCTGAAAAGCTTCATTGGGCCTACGAGTAGAATGGGCCCATATCGCCCCTCCACAACTAAACTTCTGACGTAATAGACATGTGACAATTATGACAATCAGCCTATGGATGATTAAGTGCATATGCATTCTGCTTCCTTCCTCTCCTCTGGGTCTGTTCTCATACAGAGCGTCATAACTTGTACGTACCTTGAGTTTCACTCCTCGGCGTATATCGATTGATATCTGTATCTTCGCTAAGGCTACACAAACCCTTAAGATCTCCATCTCCAAGTATCGTTACTTTTGCATTGCCGCATAACACCTGTAAAATGAAATGTCACAAATTTATATACTTAGGGCACATATCTATGCAACAGGTTCATTCTAGCCTGGGGGTATTTTTGCCAAAGGGGATTATAGAGACTCATGGGCATATAGAATTAGGCGAATAATACAACTCTATTTCGTGTATTAAGGTCAATTAGGTCACCCTTCTTATTATGGGGGTTACTAGTTGTATTAACAACGCAGCAGGTGGAATGAGCACTCACTACAAGATCAGGTATGTATCTTTCATCCCTTGGTAACTGTCTCTTTAGCATAGGTAGGACTGATCTTGCTATACAGTTAAGATAGCTTACAGCACTGGAACATATCGTATCCGGAATCCGGGCTCTCAAAATATCAACAGTCCGTTCTCATAAGGCTCTTACACAATGGGCATCTTTCCTGGAAGCAAGAGCACAAGGATCAACTCTCCCCGTCATCTAACCCTCCGCCATTCTCGGCGAGTTGCTGCTGCATATCAGCGGAAGGCCCGGTTACTTGCCGGCACAGCGGTTACAGAAGATGATGACGAAATTGATCCGCTGCCGCCTGGGCAGCAGAAGCTCAATTCGTTCTGGGCCCCCGGGCTACAGGCCGGGCCAAAGCACACTATCACCGTGAACCAGAGCATCAATGCGGGAAATGATACTTTGTCGCTCGAAGCAGAGCAGTCCTTCTTCGTGGATGCACCGCAATTTTCATTACCGGAGGGGAGCGTGCACTCGACCTATCCTCCCTCGGGGTATCCCGACACGAACAGGATCCTGCCTCATATCGTCCTGACAGATCCGCACTTACCATGGGAAAGGCTCGGGAGTCCTAGCCTAGGGACGAACATGGAACTCCGGATGAAGATGAAGACGTTGTTAGCAGAGGGGTTAGCCGAGAGCAGTGAAATCCCGCGCAATCGTGTACCGTGGCTCATCATACTGTCCTTTTCCCAAGATGAGTTACGATTGCCGCCTGAGGACCTAGATGGGGCAAGTAGTATTTTCCGTAATATTACTAGTACTGGCCTCATTAAGCCAGTAAAGCAATCGGGCACCTTGACTGTCAATATGAGCATCGACGACTTGTGGCATCTAACGCCGGATGTGGCAACACCCGTGACTTCAGACCTTGGTCCAGATACTATGAAGGACAGCCGTGGCGACTTCATCTTTGTCAAACCGGACCTCTTCACTAATCTCTTTCTACAAAAAGACAATAACGGCAACCCAACGAAGGGCTCTGGGCCCGACACGTCGCAATATCAATACATGGCGCACGTGCGAAAGATCAACGGCCAGGGTATGGCGCTCGCGGGTGTCGAAGACACGGCTGTGTTTAGTATCGTCGTCGGTAACCGAGCTGGTCAGCTCGACAACGAGACGCCCGCGACCATGTGCGCCCACCTTGTCTCTATTGAGGGCGTTGAGGACATGGCCTGGCCAGGACGGAGCCACCGGTATGTGGCACTCTGTTCTCTCTACAGCTGGAATTACACGGTTTTACCAGCGAACACCCTTAATGTGCCGGACGCATTCGAACACCTGGGAAGGACCCTAGATACTTTACGTGCGCCTGAGGAAATCATTAGACCATTGCGGACATCAAACGACGCTATTCAACAGCTCGTTGCAAAGCGACTCGATGATGGGTACACCTTGGTCCGATATTGCACGCAGACAGGCGAGTCCACCGTGGCCCTCTACCGCGGGCCTCTTACACCCTCGTACGTCCCACCACTTGAGAACTTGACAACAAGCTCGAATTCGGGTGTAGATTTGCAAATCCTCGATAAAAAGCTTGGAATCATGGACATAACCTATTCTGTTGCCTGGCAAGTTGGTCGTACCATGGCTTTGGGGGACGAGGCATACACGGCTGCGCTCAACAGACTACGAAAATCGATTCATGACTACGCTGAAAATGAGTCAAAACTGCAAATAGTGAAGGACATTGACGATTCGGTCTTCCGCACCCGTGGAAACTTGCTGGCAGGTATTAGCTCGACAGTTCGTAAACTCGGCTTGATTCATCTCGGCGATGACAGCAATGGTAATGACGACTTGCAACAGCCAGGAGAGCCGGCTGTTCGACAGCCAACACGTTATCGGTCCGGGGGTGCAAAGCGACGTTGGCAGCGCCGTCGGCTCGGGCATTCTGACATGCCGGATTTGTCTTTTGGCTCGCCCCTGATTCGGAAAAGGTACCCGGACCATGCTGTCACAGCAGCCCGATACCTTGCAAAGAGCACAACAGGCGAGCCGTACGATGAGACCAACGATCCGGTGTCAACTGATTATATGATCGTCCTCTCGTGGCTTCTTGACCGCATGTTCCTTGCAGGCGTGCCTGCCCACTGCCTGATTCCCGACCCGACGTACCTTGCGGCCGAGAGCCTGCGCTTCTTCTGTATCGACAAGAACTGGCGCGATGCCTTGATAGATGGTGCCCTATCTCTCGGGAATCACTACGGGGATGATGAGGATCGTAGGGCTATCAAGGAGGCCCTGAATGATTACATCGCTCACTCGCCCGACGGGCAGGATCAACCTGTTCAGATCCCTTCCTACGGCTTCTACCTGCGTTCGGACCTTGTTACCATGTTTCCAGATCTCCGCGTGGAAGTGCTCCCCGCCAATGGGAAAGCTACTCCCACTGGTGCGCCGCTGTTGCGCCACGAGATTGTTACTGACGGCGTCATGATGGCGCTCATAGACCGCGAGCCCGGCACGGATCAGTTTGCCAGCCTAGTACTGACACAACCGGCGCATCAGCAACGCTTTGCTATCGCTCGCGGTGTCGATGTGGATAAGGTTACGGTCGATATCCGGCGGCAGTACACCGTCGACCAGAGCATCCGTGAGGGGGATGAGAGTCGACATGATAGACTCAAACAGGTAGTATACAAGCGTGATGATCCCAACAATATATTCTCTTGGGATTCCGGTTCCGGCTCAGATCCCAATGACCTGCGTATCATCTGGCCACCGCGCTTCGCTGATGTCCAGTTTCAGGAGCTCCTGAAAGACATGGGTACTTACAAAGATAGCAACGGGATGACGGAGTCCTATTTTCAGGACGATGTGCCCACGTCGGCCCTTTTTGCTATGCAGTTGAACGACCCGATATACAATCTAACTATTAATCTCGACCCTCATTCTTCAAATTTGGCGGCCAAGCTAAGACGGCCTGGAAACCCGAGTAGTGGCCCTGAGACGCGCGCTTTGGGCCTGATGAACACGGCACGCGTCAAAAAGCTGAGAGATCGAAGCGAACGGTCCGGCGAAACGCCTGTGAAGGGAAATGATGATAATGATGACTACGGAGCGAATTTCAAACGTCTATCGACCTATGTCGCCACTCCGACCGCGCTATCCAGATTTCTCGCTCCTCATGTCCGCAGCATCCCCGCGATATCCATGGATTCCACTCCTCAGTCACGGCCTACCACTGTGGTAGCACCACAAAACATAGTACCCAGTTCAAACATAATAAAGACCAAGAGTCTCTCTGTTAGTAATGCCCAAGATGAGGCGAGCAGCGGTAGTCCCGCCGGGACTCCAAAGTACGAAATCCGTGTCGGGAGTAACATCGTCGACTCGTGGAACATCATCCAGCTCGACGGCGCGCACAATCTCGCGCAGGACTTGATCTTCTCTGTCGTCCTACACCAAGACGAGGTAAGTCAATACCGACTCATCGAGGTCGACATCGAGGTAGACCTCGGCAATCTCAACGCCAGCAGCGATCCACCTCAGCACGCCTTCATGCGCAACTACGCGGGACCGGGCGCGCACATGCTGACAAACCTGCGATTCAACGTGCTACTCGCGACCCCAAGCGACCAGGGCGGTAGCGTACTGCGGGTGCGTCTGCTGCCGCGGTCCTCGAAAGGCTGGGTCTTCTCGACGGCTGTCAACGAACTCAGCTTCCTGCTCGGTCTGGCCGACGTCAACGCGCCCGCGAAGTATATTGACCAGTTCCAGGTGCGGTCATGGGCCAACTACATGATTAGGCCCAATGGGGGCCTGGAGACGGACAACATTCTCAGGATCTCGAATCCGGACACGGTCGTGACGGTGGTCAATCCCCAATATGCGCCGTCTTCGTAACTGCGAGGGTCTCGCTCACTTGTATCCCACTATCTTTCTTCTTTCCTTCAAGCTGCTATTTGGGTAAGATTTACTAAAAATTAATTTGCGAAAGTTTTTGTATGTCTCGCAGAAAGCAAGCTCAATTCTTAGCCACTAGTATTACTTTGTTTACAATAAATGATACTCCACCCTCTTCCCAAAAAGTAACGATGTTTTTGAGTACATAATACGATAATTCCGCGTATAAATATTCTAGTTTGAATTGTGTAGGGTGCAAAGCCTATTATACCTTAAATGCAATACATAGTAGCAGAGCTATTCAGGTTAGAAATATTGAGCAGAGACTTATCATCTCCATTTCCTATATGCTTCTCTGTAAGTTTTTCTTGCGTCTAAGATTGCTAACATTACGGCGGAAAGATTTAAACCCGCCACTACAGAAATTTTCGATGAATTTAAGAGATCCCTAAAGTACATCGGTGGAGTCGTGTTTTAACTCTATCTCCCCCTTTTCTATTAAGAATATTCATCCCTCTTGTCGCATATAGCGGTTTAACATAATCATGGTGCTTTTGTCCCTATTCTCATTTCTCCTCTATGTCTAAGGATCGCATAGGTACCGACTCTGCACCTCCAAGTATCTAAGCTTAAAGCGCTAATCGGTAGGTATATCCCTTACACCACCACCCAACGGAATGATCCGTTGCCATCTGCATTTTGGGATTATAATTTTTGACAAGGGTACTCTCTGACCTCTATACTATGCGGGACACGTGTCTATGCATAGTCGTATCATCATCGTTAGAAGTTGCTTTAAGAGACCCGAATTACTAATATTTTTGTCCGGCTTTTATTGGACGATTTAATCCGGCACCTATCTGGTCATTGGAGGTAGATATTATATGTGGCACTGCGGTACTGCAACTGAGCCCGAATGAAGCACAGGTTTGCGAGGGGCGAACCAATGGATACCCGGGAAAGACTATAGATTCTTGGTAACCCCCACGTAGCCTTATGGGTCCAGTTGAGTGGGCGCTTAATTAGCCGCTTAACTTGATTACAAGCTGAAGAATAATGGGCATCATTGTAAGTAATAAGTCACAATGTAAAATTTACCAACTTGAACATATTAGGTGGCCTCTGAAGTTACTGCGACTTTCGCGATTTCATGATGAGGCTAGACTTTTAAAATGTAACAAAATATTAAGAGTGATAGGTGAAATAGGTCTGTTCGATGGCAAGATCATGTTGATATCCAAAGTATCCGCTATAGGTTAGCGAGATGCAGGCGTTTATGAAAAGAAGTCGATGTGGGTTACATCGAAGTGACAGGGACCGGTTTATGTGGCGTTTGCGGGGAAATGACATCAGGCGGTTTAAATAGTTTTCCCAACGGGCCGAGAGAAGCATACCCGTAGACAAATCATTGACGAAGTTCGAGCTCCTCTAAGGGGGACGGTAGTGTTACAGCGTGGGCAACTATTAGCGGGTGGGTTATGCTGTGTACTTAATCAAGATTGCATGTATGCCAACTTCTTTCCATGCACGGATGAGCGAGACGCAGGAAGCTGAATGTATGCATGCAGTACGAAAATGAAGGCATTCCAATTCAGCCAGTCATGAGGCTCAATGATACGCGATATGCAGCAGTCTTTATTTGGTAACCTTCGTTGAATTGCCACAAAGAACTTCGTTGTTCATTTGACGAGTAGCGCAAGGGCTAGATAGAGATGGTACTCATGAAGGGTTGCACTGGAGAGGAGATAGAATCACGAAGCAAGCTAAATACCGTCGTATGCCTAAGCGTGTAGAGGCATGCTGCTTTATGTGGCGTTCATCCAAAACATTCTCAGGACTGCAGACTTTGATATGTCTTACGATCGCTTCAGGCAGGCTTGCGAGATATTAGGGTTTCATTGCATATAATGTACCAGTTCGTATCTACCCTTACGGCTAACACTGTAGATACTTGAATTTGAGCAAGAAGAATTCTATAATCTTATTCGCTGATCACCAGATCGACCCGTCCTTGCTAATTAAGTTTGGAGTCATCAGGCTAACCGTCCCGTTTATCAAGGCAATGGAGGGGGAACTAGGCCGATCAGAATATAATGAAGGCTGGTCCATATTGTGACAAATGCCACAAATCTGGAATTATTCATGCAATGCAGTAGCTAAGAGGCACACATCACGCCATACGAACGACGCCTGTAATCTGCAAAGACCATGACATGACAGCAGCTGGGACTATTTTACAACGTAGCTATGATGACGGTGGCCACGGACTTCCCCATTCGACAATGCACGTGCACATATAATATAGATAAAAANTAAGCGTACTACGAAAATGGGTTGTCTTGGGCCTCAATAATACGTAGGTATGGTATATGTGTAATAGCGTTTAGTAAATATTTAATCAAATGTGGATGCGAATACACAAGTGCACGGAAGAGTGTTCTGTATTATCCAGCCCCCAGACTCATTTTCCATAGTCATACCTACCCTTCTCATAGGTACTCCGTATTGTGTTGTGGGAATCTACACCAACTCGATTTCGAAGCCGCTCTTGAGCTTAGCAGAATCACCATCATCCTACAAAGACGGGATTGAACAACAGATTATAACGCATATAAGAAAAACCAAAATTGAAAGACAGCTTCTTTAAGCAACGGAAGCATGTCCAATGACCCAACGTTTCTCGAAGCCTTTGGGGAGCCAGGGTTCTTCCGAACGGCATTCGGGTACGATCTGACCAAGGTAAGCACCAAAACACCTCGTCCAGCTCCAAAGTTCTACACATCACGACTCTATCGCCGTTCCCATTACCGATCTATATGACCTAGGTTTATAACTAATTTAGTAGTAGATCAAAGCTTGGCTACAAGCTTGTTACAAAGGAGAGAAAGGCGGTAGCCGGACCCAGGATCCAAAGGTCCAGGCCTTACTCAAACAAGTTTATAACAAGTTGTCGTTGCTTATGTAGGTCGTAACCATATGTTCTGATTTATACTTGACCTGCTGGTAATAACACGGTAAATAATGATTACTAGTGTTCCTGACGGTGCCGAGTTCCTCAAGCCTGAGCCAAAGTCTCACTTTTTTCGCGCCACCAATTGGGACTGGTTCTACAAGGAAGAGGACTCTGAAAGAGAGAAAATTCTGTCTAGTTTCAATGTCCGTGCGTGGGAACCGGAAGGCAATCCATTTTTGGGGGTATTCGAACAAGCCGCCTCTGCCTCCTGGTGGCATCCCTGCGACCTACTAGGTCTCTTCCTGAGCATCCTGGGTCCCGCACCTCCGGGAGCGTCTAAGGAGAACTATTTTCTTCCCCTGACTGCGGTATATGGACAGTGGTGCACACGCCTCGCTGGGAAGGGCGCGACTACTAACAACCTTGGCGCCGGTTGGTTGCCAGCCGTGTTCCAGGTCACGTGGAGGCAGTGGAGACCAGACGGTTCTAAGCTGTCCGATAGGATTGATTTTTTCCTTGGGAGCTCCCTTGCGCTAGACGACTACAAAGAGAAGGAAACCGGTCAGTGGAAGTCGAAGGTACAGCGGACCCGGTTTGACATGTTTTACAACAGCCTGCGTATAAAGCTCTTTAAGCAAACCGATTTCGATTCTAAACTCTCCCCAGTGCAATATACAAGTAACCGGGTTGGAGCACAGACGCTCGGTAACTGCGGCGAGACGTACCCATTCCTCGTCAGCTTTAATCGGTATGACCATTATGCCCTTTCCCCTTCCCAATTGCATCACCCTGTGTCAACTGAAGTCTCTGACAAGCTAGTAGTGCGTCACAGCACAACAAAGAGTTGTATGGTCTTGCGCTTAGATCAAACTTTATCAATAAGGGGCCGGGGGCCGCCTATAATCCAAAAAANGGTTAACGATGCCCTAGTCAGCCCTTGCCTCAACTGCCAACAGCTCATTACCTACTCCGGAGCGTTGCGGGACAACTTCCACATGAAGACAGGTGATAGCTGGGGCCCTAAGGCCGCGCAACAAAAGACATACCAGATGGCAGAGGAGACAACGACCACAGAAGAACCGGCAATGGGGGAAACGATTCAGCCCTCTGCGGTTGACAGCCCGCCCGACGGATGGAGCACCAACGCTGATGACATTGATACGGACTTCTACTGGGGCGCCGACGGGGACGGCAAAGCAGCGGCCGCGAAAGTCGGCTTAGCTAATCCTACACCGCAGATGGTTGTTGACCGCTACAATGGTAGCGGTGCATGCGTTTTCACCACTCCCGACAACAAGGTCTATTTATGGAACATGATTACGCAGGAGGTTTACGAATTCACCAAACCCACAACCCTGAACGAAATCTTGGCCCAATTAAGACTGCCGTCGGGGAAAGGAAGTGTGGAATTGAAGTTGCTTGAAGACGCCCCTTGATCTAAGCCCATACAGTCCCGGCAGGAGCTGTATTTATGAATTTTAAATCGCAGATTATGAAATGCCCTTGGTTTTACAACCTTTAACTTCCAAGTAAAACCTAGCGGAAGTGCAGGAAGTGATCTACTGGAAAAAGCGCCATTGCTATTTTAAAAGGAATAATATATCTAGTACTGTTGACCAGCCGGGCCATGTACAACAAACAAGTATTCGATTTACTGTCTTCCGGCTTTACAGTCTATAGTATCGTCTTAACTGTTGATCATGTCAGAAGTAGGTGGCAAAGGTACAACTAATCCACATACCTAACTAACAGTATATAAACCTCTAACCTGCCGTTTATACTATAGTGTAACTTACCTTCTAATCTAACGGATTTACTACACCAAAATACTATCTTTGACAGATCATACTTGGATCTAAAAATCTACCTACAAGCCATTCTATTAGGTACCGCCGGTGAGACACGGACTTTAGCAAGTACTTATACCAGTCGAAATTTTCAATTTGCGTCAGGTTATTCGTCATCTTTATGCACTCCCAGTATTCCGGGTAAAAACCACTTGCCTCCCAGTCTACGAGGCCAACAACTCGCCAACCCCCATCGTCATTTCTATCCATCATGATATTGGCTAGACGAATATCTCCGTGTGTGAATACGCACTTTGCCGAAGCTGGGATCAGTTAACGCAACAATTCAGTATATATGGCTGAATTTATCTTAGAGCCGGCAAAGACAAAGTCTTGGAACTGCTCCAAATCCAATATTGGCTTCGAGTTGACTCGCATCGTTCGTCTAATGTCCTTGCAGCCGCCCCCTTCCACGTCTCCAAGGGGTGCGCTAGGTAGCGAAAGCGAGCGAAGCTCCGAGAGTAGCTCATCAATTTGGGGGCTAATGTTCTGCTTCTGAGCATCGTTCAGCTCGGGCCATACATGTTCCAAATCCTGTCCAGGGATCAGGCTCATGAAGAGTAAGTGGAAGTTCCCTAATCGTACCAAGCCGTAAGGCTTTGGTGCTGGAAAGCTTGGAAGGTGGTCTTGTATATATGCCAAGGAATTGTACTCCGTTATAGCAGACATTCTTGTCTTGTTAACTTTGACGATCATCACATCGTTTAGTTGAAAGACCATGACGGACGCAGCCCAAGCGCATTTATAAATGACCTTAATTTTCGCAAGAATGTAGTGTAGCTGACAGGTCGTTCCGATTCCCGATAAGCCTCTCCAAATTCGCCATTGGTTCGAACAGGATTGTAGTTGGGTCAGTTGCTCTTAGCCTTGAACGAATGTCATCGTGATGAAACAAGGGTTTAGAAGGCTGCTGCGTCGATGCACTGAGCGGTGAAGCTGTAGAAATTAGTATCAATATATGGAGTATTAAAAGAACCGCAGGGAAGCCTTACTTTTGTACGTTTGTAATTTGCTTGAATATGATGATGGCAAGAGAGTCGCGAGGTCTGCTTCGGGATATTTCTTTAACGCGGTTCCGAGTCTCCTGAGCATCTCGCGATTCCATTTGGCCGCGAATGTTGTATCATTTGCTTTGTTTACACGGCTTCTTAATGGCGGCGATGCGCTGGTAACGTGGGGTATGGGGTTCGTGGCATCCATTTCCAGATTGTCGATAGGGATAAAATGAATATGTGAAGGAATGGAGTCACAAAGGCAGGTAAGACTAATTGTCAGCCACAGCGCCCTGCCCCCCGCCTGGACTGTGGCTCTTCTCACATCCTCCAAGGCAGCGCCCGACCGTTTATCCCTTTCTACATCCTTGCCGAAATCCTCGACAATGCCGTCTCTAAGGAATATGTATTTGATTTAGAGTCTCTGCAAAAGGCAAGAAAATATCGCCATTAACGTCATTTTATAAGATCCAAGTTCTTTGTTTGTCACCATTCAAATCTTCTCCTATAACTTAAAACTACGGAATTCTATTTCTCTGCTAACTAAAGTGCTATAAAATAGATCGCAGTGAGTCTGCAACAAGAATATTTTGCCAAGTCCAACTTATCCTATGCCTCGAGGATTTTGCAACCAGTCTTCAAATTCGTGAAACATGGCCTTTGCAACTATATCCACATCAACAACCTAAGCAACCTCAACCATCCTAAGGGCGTGAGAGATAATAGCATGTGACTCGGTTCCTTCCTGGAGAACAACGCCGTTGATAGTGAGAACCTCATCCTGGGGCGGCTTACCGCCGAAAGGATCAGGGGCATGGCCTTGATGTTTGCCACTCCTAGTCTTGCTACAGGTGAAGTTATAGTGGCGGCTGCTCCGAGTTTTAGTGCACTTAAGCTGGATGATGCCTGGGACCGAACCATCAGCGTATTGTGCGTAATCAGCGGTTGCGATCCAGTCCGTAGATGTCGACGACTCTACATCATCAGTAGGCAGCCAACTAGCATTGGAAACCAGCACGGTTGAAGTGACATGACCTAGTTCGAACTCGGTTAGGACCTTGTCCTGAGGGCAAATAGACAGGGCGGTCAGCGCGAATGTATCCTGCACTCCGAGCTCCAGGACAGCCGTAGCGAATTTGGCAACGAAGTCCTCGTGAACCGACAAGTCGGCACCTGGCTCGGTGGTGAACTCATATGCAATCATGTTTCCACCAACGGCTGCCTTGAAATAGAGGCCGCGCATGTGGGGACACTTCTGTGGAACCCGGGGGCTGCATAGAACAAAGTCTTCAAAGGTCTTTCCCCGGATGGTTTCGTAAACCATGACCCGTCCTTTGGGAATGTTGAAGTGCTTGTGGACTAGATGGAGAGAAAACTTCTTGCTCAGTCCGTGAGCGGCAATAATGCCTAGGAGAATGGCATGTGCCTTGGGATTGTTGGCCGCAGCATCCTTCACGTTGTCAATGTGAGGAAGCTTGTTATATTCAGCCGAGAGGAGAGGCCCTTCGTAAAGACGTTCATTGTTCAGAGAGTTGAGAGGCATGGTGTGCTTTGAATTAGGGTGAACAAGCGGTTTTTGCTTTAGTGCTAGCAAAGGGACGGAACTTTAAGAACTTTAGACAGAAATAGGACAAATAAGTGAGAGAGGAGCTTTCTGCGGTGGTGGAGCGGGGTGTCGATCGAGATGAGGCAAGAACTGAGTAAGTGTAGCAACCGAAGAATACGGCGTCTTAACTGAAGCGTGAGAGATGCTGTTGACTAGGTGGTTGGGGTGAAGAATAGTTGTCGAACATGAACATTTGGAAGTGGCCCTCCACGAGCTTTCATTCTCACGCATCTGCCATACTCTGGGGGCTCGTTCATTGTACTGCTCAATAGCTTGCGCTCACTCTGCCTGTTAGTATACAAGAATCTGGTTCATCTCGTTACCCAAAGTAGGTAGCCGAAACCGATCTCGAGATGTCTCACTTCCCCAGCAAGTTCATCACCACGGCTCAGTGGGTAGTCGCAGCAAGTTGCATCAACTCAGGAACTAATGAAAAGAAGGAAATCTTACTCTTTGATTAATACATCACACTTATATGCTATCTCTCGGCAAACTGAGCCAATCAGGTGTGATCCTAGCAGCGTACTGTTTGTTAGGTCCTCTCGCAATCCGTCTTTTGTGGTGTCCAGTTTTATAACTCTGCCATATCATTCGTCCCTGTGTAAAACTCTTGGTTTATCAACTGGGAGGCATGATACCGGTAAGTGTACTCAGGACGTACAGGCCTTCCCGCAATGCGCCCGGTACCGGCCAGAATGAGCGCATTCTAGCTGATAAGGTAAGTAATAGGCCAATCGGGAGGATCCTCTCATGGTAACACAGTACGACCCAGACGCAACACAGATTTACGCGCTCAATGGCCAGAAAAAGTGCCAGCCGAGAGTTTCTAAACCTCTTCATATTTCACATCCTCCGCAGCGCCCAACCATTCATCCCTTTCTACATCCTTGCCCAAATCCTCCACAATGCCTATGGTTGCCTCCGATCAGGATCTGCCCAAATCACTCAACACCGTGACGAAGCAGGTCAAATGGGCAAAGAAACTAGTCAGCGAACATCTTGGCAGTGCTGCAAAGCATGTTGACAAGCCTCCTATGCAGGGCATGTTCAGCAGGACCCTGTTCGTGACCCTGGCAGATGCTTCTGAGGTCGTGGTGCAATTCCGTACCGAACCGCTTGACATTGACGCGTTCAAGATTGCAAAGGGGGCGCTAGGCTCATTTGTCCCCGAGAGCAGGTCTCTCAACAGTCAAGAGCTGGAGAGTGAGGGCGCCTGGGCTTACTCCTTCGCTCGCATGCCGGGCAAGATGTGGCTTGACGGGGTCGCTGGTAGAGGTGCTGAAGGGCGCATTGCGGTTAATAAGTCTCTCGGCCGCGTCTTTTCGAAGGGTTACCTTGCCCCAAATAGTAACGAGGCCGTCAGAACAAAGCTTCGACCTCACCTAGACGCCGTCTTAGCGTCGACGCTGGAAGAAATACTTCCTTACAAGGCTACTCTTGATCACTTTGTCAACAACCTTAACGAGTTGGCTACACTCCCACTGTGGGTTGCCCACTACGATCTCAATGACGTAAACGTCCTTATTGACGAGAATTGCGACGTTACCGCCTTGATCGACTGGGAGCTGTCTACTCCACTGCCTTTTGGTGCTGGATTTGGTCGCATCCACACTCTTGCTGGTGAATACGATCAAGGCGAGTTCTGGATGCCTGAGGAGTTTGAGGTTGCAGAAAGGGGATTTTGGGAGGAACTGTTCAGCACAATGCCGGAGAACATTCGAAGAATACTGGAGAAGCGCATCAACCTCGTTCAGGATGCAGTCATTCTCGGAACCTTGCTGGACTGTTTCTTTCTCGAGAATGGAAAGGTCGGCTTTAGCCAGGTTACACTACAGGCGCTCCCGAAGCTTCTGACTTATAAGATCCCTTTCATTAGAGGGCTTGAGCCGCCATATAAGGAGAGTAAGTAAGGTCTAGGATAGATACAGTAGAGGAGTAGGGTCCGGGGATTCCTATGACTATTGAAGGACCTCCTGAGATGGCTTGCCGACCTGCCACGCCTATCCAAACACCCCCACACTCATCCGGGCCCGTCTCAGATCGGGGTGAGGGGCGCCGGATCGAGGTGAGGCTGAATTAGTACCAAGACATTAGATGATTCCTACCTGAATCAGAGATCATGGCGTCTATCCATGTGACATTGCCACTGCGGCCGAAATACTGTTCCATAAACCTTGGCGTGTCATTAAATCAGCATCTTCTACTTCTATGGAATCCCCTAGCTGTTGTCACCGGAAGGCGCCAACTTAGTCCTAAATCCGTGGACTGGTCTGTTATTGGTTTGTTTCTACAGGGTTCAGGGACCCACCACACAACTTCCCCTTTTACACCAACATATCCAGAGGCATACTTAACTCGAATTTGCTGATTAATCATCCCGCCTACTTATAATACTATAGTTTTGCGTTGCTTTATATTATACGTTGCTTTATAATATTATTAGCCGGGCAGTTTTAAGCTAGCTTTCGAAGCCTTTTTACCTTAAATTTAATGCTATACTATTAGCATAAACTGCGTATTAAAAGCTAGCTAAAAACGCTTACGCTTTCCTAATACAAGTACTATTTACCTTACTCTATGTGTGTGCCCTGTGTGTAATATAGACCGAGAGTGATCAAGGCAAAGATTAGGAAACATGCCGGATGTAATTAAATCGAACTAGAATATTTACATCTATCCGTGTATTTACATCTTAGGTTAAGATTATTACTTCGTTAACATTTAACTTGGAGAAAATTAAGCTAATTTAAGATTACTAAATTATTTTAGCTAATAAGATCTTAATGCATCTTTTACTTAACCGGGCAGTTACGGCAGCACGAAACCAGACATGCGCGGGGGACACCGCAGGGCATGGGCTGGCTGCCGTACTATATAGACCATACTAGATGACTAGGCTACCACCTTAGTTATTCGACATTCCTTTTACAGGGATTATAGCCTAATAGGTATGGTATTGTGCCGTAATCGTCACACGGGCTACCTATGTAAACGGGTGTTAGGGACAGCATCTGTTTGTGTGAAGTTGTTGTATTCTATAACAAGCATACTCTAAGATGCCAACTCTACTTAATTACTATACATGGGATACTGTCCGCGAGGACAGCATCCGGCAGGGACAATGTCCTGCGGACATTGTCCGGAAAGAAGAAAGGTGTCATAATTCAGGTGCACCACCAATCACAGTGCACCTTAGCTGTACTTATCCTAGTACTCATTCCTGGTGTGCTCCGCACACTAATCTTCCCTTCTACAAGCTTTAGTCTTGTATGAAGCCTACTATACTGAATACTAGATATTGTACCTGACCTTAAGAATCCCACTCGTGACAAAAGGGATGACGTCCGGTCCGGGAAAGATGGTGTTCTGCCGCCAAGACGGTGTCCTAGAGCCTTGCAACAGGCTGCCTAGTTTCCTACATAAAGAAAAGTTTATATGCTTTGCCTTAACTCTACTAATATTAAGGAGATAAAAAAAAGCAATATATTATTAAATTAAAAGTTTAGTTAATGTTATTTTTTTTTTAATTTTATAGCTATTTTATTTAAAGGTTTAAAGTTAACAAAAAAAAATTAAGTTAAAATTTAAACTTAACTTATAAAATAAAATAACAAWWAAAATATTTTTTTTTTATGAAATTTATAATTAAAAAACAAATTTAATAACTTTAAATTAACTTTATTTCCTTGTAATTAAATTAACCTTACCTTTTATTTTTAGCATGGTTTATGCATGCTACTTAAAAATCAAATCAACTTTACCCCGAGTCAATTTCTACTTAAGGTTAGGGCAAATGCTGCGTCTAAGGCGCACACAGGCAATCTGCCTTTTATTAATTTCCCCTTGAGCGTGGATATTACCGATCCTTAGGAACAAAGGCTTGCCGACGGGAGGGTGTGGCATGACTATCCGGATCTTCGCCCCAAAAACAATCCTGCCTGTTAAATTAATGTATATGACCCATAAAGAAGGTACTTATTGTTGTATTAACCGTAAGTAGTAATAGATAGAAAACAACCCTCCGTATTAAGCATCAGCTAACTAAAGATACCTCCAAGTCACGTGCTATCCTTGTACCAGGATTAACGGTTGTTATAATGTGTAACACTGCCAGCGTTGGGACCAACTATGGCATCATCGCTGGTAATGTGCTCGGCTGAAGGATAAGCCATCGCTGCGGGTTCTAAGCATGTTGACCCACAATGACGCAAAGCCGTGGGAAGAGGGGAACGGTTACGTCGCGCGGTTTCGTAACAGTCTGGCTGCTCAACAAAAGGCGACCTAGGAAAAAGGCATTTAGCTCGTGCCCACGACATATGCCGAACTAAGGACTTTGATGCCTTCTGATGAGCGCAAAATCACGCCGGCATCGGTCGCGGCTCAGCTTTTCTTCTAAAAGCATTTGCTTCGGGGTAACGGACATGAACGCATGAGGTTTCTTGTCTTAGTAGAAATAAATCCAGTTCCATTTCATATGCCCATGTGACTAAGATCTCGGATGGGTCTGGTCCCAATTAGGGTTAGGGTTAGGGTTAATTAGGGTTAGGGTTAATTAGGGTTAGGGTTAGGGTTAGGGTTAGGGTTAGGGTTAGGGTTAGGGTTAGGGTTAGGGTTAGGGTAGGGTT